>WIPJ01007443.1:0-25863 GCA_018155075.1 Cassiopea andromeda | reverse complement strand
AGTGGCATTTGCTGTAAAGCTGGTAAGGCTAGATACGTCTATGGAAATACAAAGGAACATTTCCAGTTCTTTGCAGAACTTCGCTGCCAGTGGTTTGAAAACGTATGCTAACTATAGTATAAAAATTGCTGCTGTGAACAGAGCCGGAGTTGGTCCATACAGCACGTCTGTTGTCATAGAGACATTACAATCAGGTAAATTTCTATTTCTGTGATCCTGCGAAGAGTGTTTTTTCAATTGAAGCTCATGTTGTGAATGAAGCATCTAGTAAACATGCCCTTGCAATTTTTGTGGTATCTTAGTAAGAGTTTTTATGTAGCAAGAAATATTGGGGAACTTCATATGTTTGTCAAATTTCATTGGTTATTTTCGTGACATATAATAGATTAAATCTAGTTTAGCTGTAAGTTTTTGCATTACCCGCGTTAAGTATGCTTTGTTTTAAGTTGAATGCAACTATCCTCTCCTGTCTATAAGAAACTCTTGAGAATTGTTGACGCGACTTTGCTTACAAGGGGTCATCGTACCCTGACCCTACCTGACTGACAGTTTGACAGTTCGTACCTCATTGTCAATTAATACATTCCTTACTTTTCATATTTTGTATAATTACATTTGTTTATGGTGCTTAATTGCTGTCGCAATTTGTTTATACTATTTAGCTCCAACTGCATCGCCCATTATCTCAGTTGTTCAACCGGATACATTTTCAGTCATGTTATCAATAACGGTAACTCTGCTATTTTGTTTCAATACACATGTTTATAGGTTGTATAATTTCATGAACTCCATAGTTTGTTCCTGTGCTGATTCTTTTGATAATATGATTTGATCGAAAGATCCTTTAGAGCATATGGGTTTTGTAGGGCATCCTTGCATTCCCAAGTTCTTCTCACAGTCTATTAGGTTTAGCAGAGATTTTAACAAAAGGCGGCTACCGGTGAATTGCTATCTTTTGTCTACTTCTGCTGAAACTGCCGTCTGCTTTGACTTAGAAGTACGTAAGAAAGTAAACATAATGGGCGGCCCATCTATGGGAAACACCCCCTACTATATATGATTATCAGCCGCTTGCTCTGAATGTTGTTGAAAGCTCTGATGTGCTCTATGTTTTTATATAGCTATGCACATCACGCCATTTTGTTTATTATGTTTGAAAGTTTTCTCCTACGCTGAAGCTTTCTTTGAAAAGCTCTGTGCTGAATGAGCTCTGTATGCTCCCTGCTCAATGTATTTAACTACCTTTTGATTGAGAAGACATTGAATTTCAGGACTAACTCACATCTTCTCTAGCTCCTTTCTCTGTATTTATGCTATTGGAGTTGTGCAATAAGAAACTAAGATGCTTGACCTATTTGCTGTGTGCAATAAGAGATTAATATTAGGCTTCATATTTATCGTATCAGAACCATCTTGCTTACCCGTATGCTCTTTTTATCCCCAGAATATCCACAAAGAGAAAGAGAATGGTCCGTTATTAGGCTATAGAATTTCATATGAATGTGTCAACACTGCAGTTACTCGAGAATGTTCAAGCACCGCTCTCAATACAAGAGTAGTAACAGGTATTGGGAAAACGGAATTGAATCTTGGGAGTCTGAGTTCATGGACGAGATACTTGGTAAAAGTAACAGTGTACAACAAAATTGGTGATGGACCATACTCTGCCATTGTGAATTTTACGACATTAGAAGAACGTAAGTCCATGCATACAAGCATTTCAGTGCACTTGTTTGATTAGGACAAATGCACATTCTTTAAGAAGTTTGGTTCAGATCTACTTTTCGCTCCTTCGTTTCAGGTCTCTTCATAATAATAGTCTGTAAGAAGCTTTCTACTTTGATCTAAAAGGCTTTAATGGAGTGTTGTTCTCACTCTGGTAGCTTTCTGAAGAGGCAACCGAATCCACAATATTTGTAGCACCACAATGTTTCGAGACCAACAATTCCTTTATTTGCATTTAAAATTTAATTTCTTGTCACAGGATCTATAATGGAATCATTATGATTATTAGGGTTACACTGTTCAACAAAATAATTCTTTTTGAAAAGTTGTCTAGAGACCATACTTCATTTTATACTAATTCGATGGTGCTGATTCCATATATCAAATTAGTCTTTCATGGCTGGCTATCATTCTTGCTATACGAAATTACCTCTCTCTCTCTCTTCTCGACGGGAAGGTCATTAAATGAACGACATAAATGAAAACGACTTCTGTGTGGTACTGTCATTAATTATCATTGAAACAGTTATTGTTTGGGAACTACATCTTTTCTTTGTAATCATAGTTCTATAAAGATTACTTTTTATATATTGCTTTAATTTAGCACCATCGGTGCCACCTACTGCCATAACCGCGACAAATATCAATGCAACTGCCGTTGCGTTTTCGTGGCAAACTTTGGAGAAGAATGATACGAATGGTGAGTTAGTGGCATTCTCTGTGAAGCTGGTAAGACTAGACACGTCTATGGAAATACAAAGGAACATTTCCAGTTCTTTGCAGAACTTCGCTGCCAGTGGTTTGAAACCGTATGCTAACTATAGTATAAGAATTGCTGCTGTGAACAGAGCCGGTGTTGGTCCATACAGCACGTCTGTTATCATAGAGACATTACAATCAGGTAAATTTCCATTTCTGTGATCCTGCGGGATTTGTTTTTCAGTGACAGCTCATTTTGTGCATGAAAAAATTAGTAGAACTGCTCTTGCAATATTTATGTGATTTCATTGGTTATTTGCATGACGTATAATTCATCTCTAACTGCTTTAACTATAATTCCTTGCATCACACTCTTTACAAATCCTTTATTTTAAGTTGAATGCAAGTGTTCTCTTCTTTCTTTAAGAAGCTCTTAAAGATTTTTTATGCCAGTTTGCGTGCCATCGGTCATGATACCCTGGTCCTACCTAACTGACAATGTGGCAACACAGAGATTTCAGTGCTGATATTGAAATCTTGAAAATTTGAAAAATTCGCCTTAAAACGTTCTTCCTCTACTTTATTGAATCTAATTCCTTTTTTTTAATTAAATCATTCCTTACTTTTCATTTGAGCAAGGAATATTTTTGTAGAGGCTACTTTTGTTTATATTGCTTGATTGATATCTCACTTTGCTGAATGATTTATTTTTGCTATATTCAAAACGTGCTTATACTATTTAGCTCCAACTGCATCGCCCACTATCTCAGTTGTTCAACCGGATACATTTTCAGCCATGCTATCAATAACGGTAACTCTGCTATTTTGTTTCAATAAACATTTTTAATATTTTGTATTATTTTAAGATGCAACCATTCTAATGCTCTAACTCCACAGCTTTTTCCATGTGCTGCTTTATAGCTGGTTTGACTTCCACTTTAGAATGATTAAATGACCCCTTTGGAATAATCATATGATTGAAATATTTTGTAGAACATATGGGTGTTGTAAGGCCTATTTGCATTCCCAAGTGTGTCGGGCAGTCCATTGAATGTATACAATTATACATATTACGTCATTATGTGTATTGGTCTTCTCTTGCTTTAAAGCTCTGCATGCTCCTTGCGCAAAGTTTTTAACTTTCTTTTGAAGCAAAAGGCATTAAAGCTTTGGTACCAAAAGTTTATCTGTTCTAACTTTTTCCATTTATTCGTGCTATTGCATATTTAGAGTGAGAAACTGAGAATTTAGACTTATTTTCCAGTGTGCAATGCAAGAGACTGTTGTTAGGCTTCACTAACAAACCCATCTTGCTTACCCTTGTGCTCTTTTTATCCCCAGAATATCCACAAAGAGAAAGAGAATGGTCCGTTATTGGGCTATAAAATTTCATATTCATGTGTCAACACTGCAGTTACTCGAGAATGTTCTAGCACCGCTCTCAATACAAGAGTAGTAACAGGTAGTGGAAAAACGGAATTGAATCTTGGGAGTCTGAGTTCATGGACGAGATACTTGGTAAAAGTAAAAGTGTTCAACAAAATTGGTGATGGACCATACTCTGCCATTGTGAATTTTACGACATTGGAAGAGCGTAAGTCTTTATAAAAATGCCTGCTATATGGATACCTGCTATAGTTAAAGAGTCCTTTCCCCCTGAACTTGCCCTGTTCTCAATAAGCTTTTCCAAATTTTCCTATAATCTTGGTGTTTTTCCTTCCTCTTGGAAACTCGCCCACATTTTCCCTACACCCAAAGAAGGTGAAAAATCTGACCCTTCAAACTATCACCCTATTGCAATCACTTCTCTCATCTCTAAGACTATAGAGACCATTATCACCAAACAACTGCTTTCCTTCCATGAAACAAAAAACCTTCTATCTGACCATCAATACGTGTTTCGACAAGCCAGATCTACCGGTGACCTTCAAGTCTTTGCTGTTCATGCTTAGTCCTCTGCTCTAGATCCTACGGTGAGACTAGAGTGATCTCTCTTGATATTTCCAAGGCCTTCGATCGCGTCTGACACAAAAGTCTTCTTGCTAAACTGCCGATGTCTGGTCTTCACCACACCCTCATTAATGGATTTCTAGCTTTCTATCTGATAGGTCGATTGCAATCACGATCGATGGCTACCTCTCTAATCCCCATTCTATCAACTCAGGCGTACCTCAGGGCTCTGTTATCTCTCCTGTTCTGTTCGTTCTCTTCATAAATGACTGCTTTCCTCTACATCTTCCAGTATTTTCTCCTTTCCCGATGACACTTTTAAGTTCATCTTTTTCATTCAATCCACAAAACCTTGCCTATTCTAATATTTCACCATATCTTAACACTTCAGCCTCACTTCGCACCAATGACTTGACAAATGTAGAGAAGTGGGGTAGTGACAACCTTGTTAAGTTCAATGAAGAAAGACAACACAGGTTGTTATATCACGTATACATCACCAAGATTTCCCCCCTGTTTTCATGAATGGCTGTGAACTGGACATTTCATCTTCTTTCACTCTACTTGCTTTCTATTTTATCTAATCTAACTTGGAAATCCCACATCCATTCCATTGCTAAGCATGCACCTCAGAACCTCGGCTTTCTTTCTAGAGCCCGTGGCTATTTCTCACCCCCTCAGCTGTTACCTATATAAGAATCTCAGATTCGACCTTCTCTAGAGTTCTGCTGCTATATCTGGGGTGGTGCTCCTAAGTCTTCTTTCCATCTTCTCGAAAAAGCCCAATCTAACGCAATCCATCTCATCAACAGTCCAAACCTCGCCAATTCTCTCTCCCATCATCGTCTAGTTGCAGATCTTTCTATTATCTACCGATATTTTTATGGACATTGCTGTCCGGAGATCAAGAATATTGATCCTGATCCATTGAGGTGTGTTCGAAAAACCAGAAGCTCTACCCAATGCCACCCTTTCCAAGTTACGCTACCTAATCCATGAACTCTAGGTCACAAATTATCTTTCATTCCAAGAACATCTCAACTATGGAACACATTGTCTTCCCCTGCTTTTACGGGAAACCTACAGCCTATCATCCTTCAAATCTAAAATCAACAAAATTGATCTTATCTCTCTATCCACTTAACCTTTTTCCCTTGTCTAATTTTTTTCCTTTGTCCGGGCATTGTTATAGGCCCTAAGACCTTTCCCCATCATTGCATACTAAAAAAAAATGTAAGTCAGCTGCACTTTATCTAATCCTGGGTCTCTATCTTTTACTTTTGACCGCTTTTTCCAAAGTATTCAGCTCCCAATTCAATTTCCTCACTATTTGCATCAACATACAGTTTGGAAATATCATCATTATACCATCTATCATATACAATAGAGGTCACTCCATCAAAGACGGCATCTACATCAAGTGCAAATATAGCAATATTGACAAGGATTACTGTATCAGATTTTTTTCCAAAGCCTTCAACTTCTGATGAATTTTCAACATTGCTTGCATCTTCTTCAGTTTTGGAAATAATGTCACCAAACTATCTATTGCCTACATCAGAGATCGCTACCTCAATCATAGCAGTTGCTTCAAGTACAGTTGAACGGCCAATCACTCCCTTGTATACATCAACTTTCTCAGAGTCAAATAAACCATCATCAGCACCTTCATCAAGTACCTCAATAATTGAGTCATCTTCATCGACAAGGTTTTCAAGTCTACTTCAAAAAACAGGTTTGTCATCCATTTCCTCTGGCTTTGTTTCTGTGGCTGATGCTTCCTCAAGCGGCAAAACAGGATCAAAGTTTGCTACCCCAGCATACACCACATCAATTTTGTCTTCTGCATTCATGAGTTTGTATATGACCAGCATCAAATCTTCCTCTGCTGCCATGGTGTCATCATCATACATAGCTCCACATGTTGCTGGTATGTATCTCTCTTTATTATAAGCTTGTTGTCTTAAGCGTTTTGTAGCCATTTCTAGCCAGATGTTTCCATTCAATGTTCCAAAATCTCTATACTGCCTTTTCTGTTTAGTACTGTTATTATTGATTCAATATTTAATGTGATCTGTAATATGTCTATAATTAGTAATATCATTTGTTTTCTATAAACTGAATTTCTTGTCAGATATAACATTTGTTTACTTCTCTATCCTACTATGATACTCATTAAAATCTATGAATAATTCAGCCTTTGTGCTAAAGCTTGATATACAAGTGGTAACTTAGTGAAGCTGATGATACTGATTGATACTTATAGTATGATAGCAATGACATTCTTTATATTGATTGTCCTATGAATATTGTGGCTATGTACTGTATCAGTTGATATTTGTGCTAAAGCTTGATGTATCTTGATGATGGTGTGATTGTGATTGATTTTGCTATCGCAATAGATCTTGCTTGATATTAATATTCTGGTATTGCATAGATGGCATTTGCATTTATATTGTGCTATTATTTGATCATAATATTACAAAATTATTTTATCCTTATTGACTGGTAGTTGTCAATATTTTGATATTGGTAGCATTATAGATATTGATTGATCTTGAAATTATAAGATCAATTTCCATTATTGATCTTCCTTGACGTTGACACTTAGATCGATTGTGATTTATCTTGATTGATCTTCATACTAAGATATTGATTCTTATTTATGTCCATTATTGATATTGATTCCTGATATAACCATCTTGGTTTATATTATCGATGTCTATTGATATTTATGCATGCTGGTTCATGCTGATATTATGATATTAATTAAAAATTTGATGTTGGTTAATATTCATACAAGGTGTGTCATTTATGACTTGTATTAACTAATCTTAACATTATGATGTTAACTGACACTTACTGATATTTATTGACATTGATGGCATGAAATTAATTTGCATTCTTATTAATAATTGATATTCCTATTATGCTCTTAATTGTTATTATGAATCCTGATTAAAATTGATGCTATAAGTCTAATTGCCATTGTTGATATTATGTGCTGACATTAGGGCATTGATTTTCATCATACCTGTTGATTTATATTTGTATTTATAAGATGATTGCTGTTGTAATACTGACTACTATTATGGATACTGATTGACTTTGATGCCAAAATATTGATTTGATTGATGTATATTAGTGATGGTGATTGAGAATGATATTTTGATACAGGTTGGCTTTATTTATGTTGATATTGATATTGTGATGTATATCGTACCTTTAGTATGATATTGACATATTCTTGGAATATTGCATAATAGTTACACTCCACTTAATGCTGATAATAGGATACAGATTTGTAAGCAAGGAGAGTGACGAAATGCATAGTAGGCGATGCATTGTAGACTAATGGCAGCCTTTCTAGCTAAAAAGCATGGCAATACCTTTCAGTACCAATCTGAGCTAAACCATCCTACTTACTGAGTAAAAGAGTTTGGGGGCAATTGCCAAGCTCCATCTTTAGTAGAAGTTAGAAAGTGATAATATTTATATTATGATGAGCTTTCTTACCTCTTTCTGCTTTAAAATGCTAGTAGAACTTGCTAATTGCTCCGAAATTTTGGTAGTCATTTAGCAGGATAGCTTAACTCAGATTTGTCAGTGATATGTGAATGCTAATTGTCAGTGGAATTGTAGTTATCAATTTACTCTCAGGTGCCAAATAAACGTACCCTCGCTTATTAATTTTTCGCTTTTTCCAACCCCCGGACCTCATTAGGACCCCATTTATTACTTTTCAAGAAATTACCTTTTCTTACAAACTCCTCATTTTACTTCCTCTCTTTTTTAGCGCTATTTACCCCCAATTTTCATTGCAAAATAGCATGCTTCTGTATATATGTTAGTTTTATGCTTCATGGCAACCTGTTTTTGTTACTTCCGTCCATGAAAGCTCATCTAAAGCTGTTTCTCAAGTTCCGACCCCCCCCATTTACTTTGACCTCCCGTTTATTAAATGTCAGATTTTTTCCAACTCCCCTGTTTATTTGGACCACCCCGTTTATTTAGCACTTGAGAGTACACTGTAGCGACTGCTTTGTTCTTCGTGATTCTTCTTGTTTCTTTGAGTTGTAAGACAGCTGTTTTTCTCTTTTAACACCGCGATGGTAACTGATGTCATGGATATTGGAGCAGCCATAGCCTAGTAGGAGTGCATTTCACTCAGAGGAATACAAAAATGGAAAGAAGAACAGAAGTACCCAATCAGCTAAAGCTATTGAACTAAAAGCAGAAAACAAAGGAGAAACTAAACCCATCATTTATGGAAAATACTTTTGTTAAACAAACGAACACATACAATCTTAGAAATAATGATGGTTTTATGTTGCCAAGGGGAAATACAACAGTTCATCGAATTGAAGCGATAAAGTACATTTGGCAATCATTATCAAGAGAAGTAAACGAGTCTCAAAATTTAATAGTGTTTAGGAAGCGTATGAAAAATTGGAGAACAGAGAAATGCATCTTCAGGCTTTGCAAAACTTAAGTCATAAATTTAGACTATGTTAATTTATTAAATTATGTCATGTTGTGTTACAATAACTTTATGTTTCGTTTTATTACTTTGTTCTCCTTCATTGAGTTGCATAGTTGGCTTTAATTAGATTCATAGCTAGTGTTATAGTCCCCAAATTTAGATAAATAAATTATTGTACTATGTACTATAACATTTGTTAGAACAAAAAGGATATCTTCGAGGCCAGCCGAGATAATAAACTTATAATTCAATAGTTCTTTGGGAAGTGTTGTAGCACTAGCCATTCTTTGTAAAGGAATTTATCATGGTAGCTCTGTTAAAGCGTTAACGTGAATTGGGTATGTACAAAAATGTATTGAAACCAAGTTATGCAAATTAAAGTAGAAAGAACAATTGAAGGCAGTGGCGTAGCGTGACCTCTTCGACTGGGTATTCTATCATACGTTTCTAGTAGTTTTTTGGGTGTGGCTTGGTGTGACAGGGTATGGCTCCTTGAGCCTGAGCATAAATATGGCAAAACAGGTTGCTTAGAAAACATCCCGTATTGAAGGTTGTTCTATCAGATAACAGGAAGTACACATTTCAGTGGAAGTTAGCAGAAAAAGACTTTGTCAAAAATATGAACTGAACAGTGCACACATTTCTCGAACTTTAAATGACCAATGAATTTGAGAAGTCGAGGGTGCTGCTTGAAATCTATTAGCATTCACCACCTCAGCAAAAATATACATTATAGTGCCCTTCCTAACCAAGGCGAGAGATTACTACTGTGAATTAACTGGCCTAAGGCGCCTTAGGTCAGAGAGATTAATGAATGAACTTACCTTCCACTGGTCTTCACAATTGCTACTACCAGAAAAATGGCACACAAGTGCAATTATAGATTGCTTACTGAAAAATTTATAACCACGGAACTCTCTTTTAGTTCTTCCCTAAGTACTTTTGCACCCATTTCGACAACAAGTATGATCGTTTTCATGAACTTGAAAGTGAGACTACGGCTGCGAGCGACTTTTGCTCAATCACCAGCCGAGGCTGTACGCTAGGAAAATTTCTGCATCCAATCCTATTGTTTTCACAGATTAATGAGGAATTTATTGATTAAATGGAGCGTGTTGATTGGTTGAACACCGTCCAAGGTATTCACTGCGTATTCGTGACAGATTTAAGTTTAATATGAAGGCCTTGCAGCTTCAGCGTTGATTATATTGAAGTTTAGAAGATATAAATGGCTGAAAGGCAATTGCCATTTGACTGACCATTAATATTGCAGCTTTTTCTTATCCTGAAAATCGTAGTATATTCAGTGAATACCTTGAATGCCCAGACGCTAGGCCACTGATTGAAGGCCTATATTGGCGACTTTAAAGTTTTGGCAGAGCTTAGCAGAGAGTCTTTCCTTCCTAATATTGGATGAAGAACATTTCGTTACTTTTAGAGACCTATACCATTAGCCGCTCTAAATCTTTAACATGGATTGCAACAGTAATGTTATAATGATATTGAAAACCCATATAGGTTATAGTTCAAACAATTAAATTCTTTTGAATCTAATAGCAAAATCCTCTATACCTGTTTCTTGGCTAAGAGGCCATTCATTTAATACATGCGCCAGGAGCGGGATAGGGTCAAAAGCAAAAATGTACGCTTGCGTGCAATGGGGGAGGGGGCTGGCACATGTAAGTACGTACACAAAATAAAAAGTTACATTTTTCCATGTAGCTATTCTGTGCTATTGTAATGAGCAATTTTTAATGGTCATATTCGAGATTATGAATGGCCATATGCAAGATTTTAGACCGTTCTCTTAATTCTGTTTATCTACAAATTAATAGGGATGGTCGGTTAGGCTTAAGTGAAAGGCATATTTTTAGGAACGACTAAGAAATGGAGAGCAGCCATGAAAGTATGAACCATGACCAAAGGTTATCAGAATTCAATTGCCAATCTTTACCAATATTCTCGAAATCTTGCAAGACTCTTTACAGCTGCTTAACTGATTCATGTAATGTCTAGTCTCTAATACTTTTAGGGGTCATTCACAAAAACGTACCCTTAGTATTCATCGCTTTTTTGATAGCGATTTTTGTTGATCTGAACGCGTGCAGAATCAAAGATAATAGACAGTACATCTGGATTGGTAACTGATGTGGCAGACAATAGTGCTCCTCAGTCTCGATGCCCCCTGCGTTGCATTCCTTTTGCCTGTGCTTTGATAGTGCAAGCCTTGTTTCCATTATAGATCTGCGATGGGGAAAATGAAATGGAGAGCGTCTTTGACAATTATTTTACCGATTTTCGAGCGGATAAAACTTAACAGGTGTACTTCCCAACATTATTTCAAAAAGATAACTTCACCGCCAAAAAGAACAGGAAGAAGACCAACAGCCAGGAACGGAAAAATCAGAGACTTATTTCGATACTGAGGGGTCGGTAGACCTTCGACGATGCCCTGGTGAATGATACTTGAAACAAGAACTCAAAGGCAAGCCATTTTATGCTGGTTTTTGAGGAATGTTAAAGCAATTTCAGTCCATGATTAATGATAAACACATGATACATTTTTTAGCAAAATAAAGTCATTAATTATTTTATTTGTTGTGGTGTAACTTTGTTTGAAAATTTTTTAATGTGTAGTTCAATACTGAATGGAATGTGAATTATAATTTCAGGACCCAATTATTTATGCTTAAGTAAGGCTACACATTACCTTACTTAAAATTTATTCTTAAGATAATTATAGGAACCACATGCTTTTAATTAGGAAGTGACAGCATTGTCATAGGTAACCCTGATAGTCATGGGTAAGGGTAATTTATGGGGCTTATTTAATGCATGATTTGTTTAGGGTAAGTGCTTATCATAATGGCCATTTCATTATTTTTATTTTACACATTTGCTTACTTAAAATTGTTAATTTAGATAATAATTGGAACCATATCTCTGAATTTTGAGTTGTTAATTAGCTATCAAGAAGTTACACCATTTTCATAGGTAACCCTGATAGTCGGGGGTAAGGGTAAGTTCTTGGGCTTATAGAATGTGTTATTTGTTTAGGGTGAATGTTTGCCATAGGGGCTATTTCATGATTTTTGCTTTGCACATTTACTTTCTTAGACTTTGTTAGTTCCATAATTCAAGAAGCCATTTCTCTGAATTTTGTACTTTTGAATTAGCTACTTTTTACTTAGGAAGTTACAGTTTTTTCATAGGTAGCCCAGATAGTCAGGGGTAAGGGTAGCTTCTGGGTCTTATTGAATGTGTTTTTTAGGATGAGTGTTTTTGTCATAAAGGCAATTTCATCAGATTTATTTTATACATTTACTTGCATTAAAATTTATGATTTTGATAATTGCCGGATCCTGGCTTATAAATGAAAAGCTGACCAGGACATTCAATGAATAGTGATTTAATTGTGCATGTTTTTGTCATCAGTCATATTGTCACTTTAGAGTGCTATGGAATCCTCCATAAGTATGTAAGCATAAGGAATGTGGTCAATGACCATTAGTTGTTAGGTAATGACTGTTATGCCCTAGACCAGGGCTTCTCAAACTATGGGTCGCGACCCCATATGGGGTCGCGTAGTAAAATTTTGGGGTCGCGTAAAACTAGTACGGAGTTGTTCCATGGTCATAATAAATTACTTCGACACTTTTAACGTCAAGTTAATAGGCTATCCGTTTCCAAGCAATGTGTTTTTGAGGATTGACCGCAACTACCGTTTTGAAAAATCCAGCAATAACGTGTAACCAGTCATAACAATTGATGTAGTGTTATGCCATTATTGCAGTGACATGCTGACTAAAACTAACTTAAGTGCTCGCCTAGTTTTTGAAGGAAGCTTTTTTACTACGCCACTCTCGCTGATAGCACTTAAACCTAACTATTCCAAGAACATAGAAGGACTTTAGAGTTAGACTAACGTTTTAAGCAGTTACAAGATTGATTTCACTATGGACCAGTGGTTAGGCTTAGTAGATTCATGTGGTAACAATGAAAGCACAAAGAAAACAGTTGATAAATCAAAAAGAAAAAGGAAATATGGTTACTCATTTTTGTAATATGGATTTACTTGCAGTTGTGAAGACGGAGTGGAAAAACCTCTTTGCCTAATTTGTAATAAAACTTTGTCTGTGGAAAGCTTGAACCTTCCACGTTAAAAAAGCATCTTAGCACTAAACATGCGGAATTTTCGGACAAGCCAATACAGTATTTTGAAGGACTTCTCAAGTTTTCAAAGAAGCAGAAGCAGTTCACAGAAAATTTTTTCACTGTGAATGAGAGATATATGCGTGCTTCTTATGAAGCCAGTTATTTGATAGCAAAATCAATCAAACCTTTCTCGGTTGGTGAAAATCTCATTTTATCTGCAGCTGTTAAAATGTCAAAAATCGTAAGCGGAAAAAAGTATGGTCACGAACTTCGTAAAACACCCTTATCCAATGACACTGTTGCAAGAAGAATTGCTGAAAATAGTGACGACCAATTGCAGCAGCTAATCACTCGCCTGAAGTCAAAAGTTTGCACTTCAGCTCGACGAAACGACAGATGTATCATAAAATGCACAGCTGCTACTTTACGTGCGGCATGTACATGAAGAAAACGTTGAAGAAGAATTGCTTTTTTGTCAATCTTTAAAATGCCACACCAAAGGTGAAGATATCTTCTTTAAAGTCAATCAATTTTTTACGATTGAAGGTTTACAATGAGAAAATTGCATTGGAGGTTGTACAAACGGCGCTGAGGCAATGATAGGCAAGCGTGCTGGGTTTGTCGCAAAAGTGAAAGAACATGCAACTCCGGAACGCGTTACGTTTACTCATTGCATGATCCATAGGGAGGCACTCGCAGCCAAACATTTCAGTGGATCTCGACACTGTTCTTCGAGATGCTGTCAAATAATCAACTATATTAAAAACAACGCTCTCAACAGTAGTTTGTTCACAAATCTTTGCAAAGAACAAGATTCAAATTATGCAAGCTTACTAATGTATGCAGAAATCAGGTGGCTATCGAGAGGCTACAGTATACAAAAGTTATTGCAGTTGAAGGATGAACGTGTCATGTTCTTGAAAGAACAGAAGTCTGCTTTTGCGGAACTTTTTCTCAATGATGCTTGGGTTCTTAAGCTATGCTATTTGTCTGATATTTTCGGAAAATTAAATGATTTGAACATATCTCTTCAAGGGAAAAAATGCAACATTTTTACTTTTAAAGAAAGAATTGAAGCTTTTATTAAAAAGCTTACAATATTGAAAAGTAGGACAGAAGATGGCAATTAGGAAATGTTTGCTGCTACAGATGATTATTTAACTGAAAAAAACTTGCCTAATCTCTTCATTGTCAAGGTCAGAATTGATCATTTGAATAGCCTTCAAACACACTTTCGAAAGTACTTTCCTACGGACATTGATTCAGGAAAAGAAAGTTGGATTCGTGAACCATTTGTAAAGCAATTGTCAGATGTCACAAACCTGTCATTAACAGCCCAGGAAGAGTTTGCAGATTTATCTAGCGACAAAGGTTTGGAACTTCTATTTTCAAAACAAACTTTATGTGATTGTTGGATAAGGATAAGAAATGAATCCCAACCCTTTCTGAACTAGCCCTTGATAAACTCTTGCCCTTTTGCACTACATATTTATGCGAAGCGGCATTCTTAAAACTTACAACCATTAAGTCAAAAAACTGATCCTCTTTGGAAACTGTTGAAGATGCTCTTCGCCTCGCATTGTCTTGCATCATTCCACGAATGGGTCACTTGTTCAAGAAACACCAAGCGCATCCATCCCATTAAATGTGGTTGAACACATTTTTTGTCATTCTTGCGCATTTGCATTGTTCTGTTGTAAGCTAAATGTCAGATGTCACACGTCTTAAAAGACAAACATTTCCCATGTAATTCGTAGTGGAAGGTAACGGTTTAATGTCATTAACGTGAATGTGCCCATAATGGGGTCGCGTTGAAATACCTTTTTCAAAACGGGGTCGTAGAACAAAAAAGTTTGAGAAGCCCTGCCCTAGACCACTATAGGATTTTCGGTTGAGTGGCAAACTTTATATTTAAGGGGTTGGGGCTAGATTAGGTGCATCATTACAGGTATTTTGCTTTAGGGTGAGCCATTACCAATGCAACGATTTCATGACTTATTAGATGCACAAAAGTAATTCTAGCAGGAGTCTCTTCTTCATCTAACTAGCACCATGGATTGGTGGTAGGGAGGGGGGAGAGTCGGAGATATCCTTTGAATACTGTATATTACAGGATGCTACATTCAGTAAATGTTATGTGCATAATGACCTTTTAATTTTTAATAATCTATGGATTTCTATTGTTGCTATTTCTCCTTAAGAGGAAATTTTTTGAGGGGTGACACATACAGGTGATAGGATGTTGATACAATGTTTCTACCTTAAGCGTGGAGGGCAAGTGTTAGGCATTATAGTGCATTTTTATTTATTGTAACTAATGCCTTCAGTGTGTATATGTAACCTATAAGGTGTTAATGTAATGGTAATGTTTTGCACACATTTTAAATATTGCCATATGCTTTCTATCCTATATTCCACACAAGGCAAAGAACATTCTAGGGCCCATGTCATTGGCATATGTCCTGTTTGCAATCTTTGGTACTAGATAGTATTTGATGGGGATTGGAAGCAATGTGTTGTGCTGACTATTATTTCACTGGCCATTTTATAGTGCATAAAATATATTTTAATTAATTTAAGTCATATTTATCATTTATTGGGTAAGCGCCATGTGAGGCTTGTCATTAAATGCTTCTGACCCGTGATGTGGAGGGGCAATATCAAGGTTTTTCGGTATAGCAGTATTTTTGATTAAACTGATTGATTTCATGCGTACAACAGCAGGATTGTGTTGTAAATATATACTTTTCCACTCAGACAGAAGTAAATGGCTTTTTGAAGTTAGCTATTGTAGCAATAATTGTGAAGTATAGCATTTGCTTGGTAATAGCTACATTTCCATAGGCAATTTGTAAATTACATAAATGGTTGATAAGTAATGCCTTTGATATATTTTTGAACAAATGCAGGATTTTTGCCCTGTGTTCCAATACTGATTAGTGTTCAATTTTAACTCTAGGATACAATTGTTTAGGCTTGAGTTGCATATCTCATATCCTTAAGATTGATTTATTGGGTAATGAAATTTTGTTAACAAGTGCTGCAGATATTTACAAAATGTTCTAATATTGAACGGATTTCGAATGACAACTCCATGAGTCAATTGGCTACCCTCAAGTTGAAGAACTTTTTCTGAGATTTTATGTATTGGTGAGAGAACATTTGTGAACAAACATTATTTTGCTGTGTGCCGTAATAATGAATGGGTTTTCAATGATAATTCCATGAAGCAATTACTTACACTCAAGTACCTAAACAAATCAACATATTTGAGGTACTTTTTGTTTTATATTCAGTTTGATGACTCCTCAGTCTGACATTCCTCAGTCTGTTATTTCTTTCTCTACAGGATGTGAAGAAATGCTTTTGGCTTAGCAAGAGAGTGGTATTTATGTATATTGTTTTGATGCAATGAATGCCATAACAGAATTCTATTCAATCAATATTTTATGGTGTCCCGAACAAACTGCAATGGAATGGACTGTAGATACTCTATTCTCTAAAGGACTTAATATTTAGAGACACTTCATTCCCTGTTATACTCCAGGCTTTTATTGGGACTATTGGTTTTCCTACCTATATTAACTGCTCTTTTATTGAGCATTTGCATACCTCAGAGCTTGGTTAATGTATAGCAGATTATTTGTGTCATAGTTTTTTGTCTTTGAGTTGTTTTTGCTTTATGACAATTTACATCACTTAATGTCATTTGGTGCTCTCTCCCATGCTCGCACACATTGATTAGTATTATTTCTACATTAACCCTTCTATGAAGTGAAGAATTTAATTTCATTGTGGTTTTTGAGAGTTCTGCCATCGCGATTATAGGTCATAACCACCACATTGGTTTCATATCAATTTAAATTTGTCACAGAATATAGTATACGCTTTACTTACAGGAAGATGATATGAGAGACTAGCTTTTTAAAAGGGTGCCCGCTAAGGGCGGGCAATTCCACCCCCAACTGTGATCTGCAAATTAGTCTTGGAAAGACAAGACATGTCTACACTAACCTGTTCATGCTGAGAGAATTGTTGATTGATTACAGTAAGTTACATCCTGTCAAGCTTGTTGATTGATGGCATCACAGATCACTTTAAATGAGCATGTGACCCCCTGCCTGGTTGGAATGTAGAAAAAATTGTTGACAGAATTTGGGTGAAATGATTGTGAAAAAATTATCGCAAACCTTTGCTAGGCTACACAGTTCAATAAAAGAAGGAAAGAGATGCAGAACCGTGTAGCCTAACGTAGGTTTGCGATTACTTTTAAAAAGTCATATAATAGTTTATGTTATACTTTATGTATGTCTGTACTAAAATGAAGGAAATTTCAACGCGAATTGAACACGAAGAGGATGTTCATTGTTTATCCAGTTCTTTGCTAAGTAAGCTCACACAACAATTATTACTAATTTAAGCAATGATGCTCTGATAGTTTTGGTTAAGCGGTGGCTCCTAGGAATAATAACTAGCACATATACATTCATGTTTATCAGAAGTGAGCACATGAATGGACAATAACAATGAATGGACAATTATGAAAGAATGTGCCAGCAAGCAAAAAAATAGTGATGACGTTTGACCAAAAAGGTCAATTAAACAATTGAAGGAAGTTTCTATTGCAGAGCATCAACCAATGAAGGTTAGGAAGTTTGAAAGAGAGTGGCAGCTCTTAAAGATAATGTTATATTTGATTGCTTTCAAAAATGCTCACTTAGAATGGAAAAAATTTAATGCTATTTGGGACTGCAACCATGCAGTAAACAAGCATTTTCCAAAAAGATTTGGGTGGATGCGAAAGATATACGTTCATCTAACCCAAGAACATAGGAAACATTTAAAAAGTAGGGGGGCACATGCATTCAAGGATACCCTCAACTGTTTTTTTCATGTAAAGAAAGAATTGCTCTACTGCTATTGTCCTGTGGGATCTTCTTGAAATTAGATATTATTTTGCAATGATGCTCCCCTGGAATAAGGCCCCATGGGGGCATTTTTGACGGGAGTCTATTTGCAACACAATTTTTAATTGGATGCTTATTCGAGGGGGGCCATATTCGGAGGAGCGGGCTTTTTCGAGACTTTACGGTACCCTGCTAATCTAGAAGCAATGTAAGAACAATTCAGCCTCAAAACAATGGAGAATCACGGACGGCTAATCTTAACTGACACTAGGCAGTTGCTGAAGAATTCTATATGAAGTTGACAGTCTGTTGAGAAGACCTCTTAATCTCACTAATAGTAAGAAGCAGGATTGTTAACATGGCCTTTTAATGGTGAAATGTTAAATATTTGGCTTTTGATTTAGTTTTGTTTACTTCTGTTAATTTCAACTCTTTTTATGATGACTAACTGTAATGACTAACTATTTTTTTACAAAAAGCATGCATCTCTTGTTGAAACTAGAGTCTTGTATTTCTGTTAAGTAGTTCATAAAAATCAGCGAGTTCGAGTCTTAATGATCATTTAGCCTACATTCATAAAACAATATAGCGCTATGATGATCATTACTCAACCGTGTGATAACACTGTTATTCACATAAAAACGGATTCTTAAACATGCAGATCATAGCCGTGCATGAATAGCCACTTGACATTTTCACATTTTTAATTCGATGAAACGATGATAAAACCGGTGTTTATTTAGTACTTTTTAGTTCTTTTATCACAATTTTGAAAAATTTGGCCATCTCTTGGCACTTTTTATGCAAAAACAATTTGGCTTTATTTGGCTTTTTTCCTTACATTGCTTGGCTTCAAACATGATTGATCATCTACCAACCGAATAGAAGGGTGAATTTCGTTTTAAAAGATGTTTCCAATTGACGCGGTACTCCCTTTAATCAAGACAGTTTTATTCATATAGCTTTTTGCAGAAAACCATCTTTGATTCCCGCAGTGATATCCTACCTCCAATAATGAATTTTCCCGATAGGACAATGATTTGCATCATCAGCGGCCAATGAAAATTAATGTATTACCTAACATTGATATGTTAAACAAAATTCTTAGCTATTTTTGGTGTCACCACGTTCTTACCCACACAATTTACTTTTACCTCAATATAGCATTGGGAGTTCCTGGAAATAGTTTCGAAGACACTGAAAGCCTTCTTTTGCAACATTATCATAAGTTGCCATAATTTTTGAAGTAGTTAAGTCTATCAAAGGAAGCAATGATTCGTTTTTTTATCACTGGAGCAAGGCCAATTTTCTTTTTTATCGCAGTTTTCAGATACTTTGTACAAGAATGAACATTACGTAGAGATGCCTCACTTTATCAGCATTCCATCAATTTCTTTTATTTTTAACTTTCATTTAATGCGTCCATTGCTTTTAGCACGTTGAATGTCATATATGTTAAATTCTCATGGTCTTCTGCCATTCTTATCAATTTCTCGTGACTTTCTGTGCACTTTTCACTTTCTTAAGTCGTCCTTCTACGTACTTCTCGATCTTCCTCTGTTATGTCTGGTTTTGTAACAAATTTGTCTAGCTATGTGACCAAACTATTGGCATTTTCTTTTGACAATGATGGACAGTATTTGTTTTTTTGCATTTAGTATGCTCAAGACTTCTCCACATTTCTTGGCATTTTGCTATATGTCCACATTTCAAAACAGTGGCGATTTTTAGAGAAAAATCAAGGGGAGCAGAGGGGCCGTACTTGCCGATGGTTTTGGAAGAGGCGCGTGTGCTCGACAAATACTTGGGCATACTTTTCGATTACACTTCTTTTTCATGAGAAAAGGTAAACAAGAAAGTGACGAGTCAAGCAAAAACATGATTTTCTTATTGAAAATTCATTTATTTGACTATTGGTTTCACTTCTATTGCTTAGATTTTGCTGACTCGATGGCAACTGGGGGCCACTTTGCCCCATTGCCCCCAAATATTTGGTAATGTTTCACAAGCACTCATTCTTTCATCCAAAGTTTTTAGTATTGTCCAGGTAGCATTTGTTAGGGTAGCATAGCATCATAGGTAAGTGTTCGCCAGAGATAACATTTGATTTGTCTCATTTTCTTTGACGTTATGATTTTTGAAATTTTGTATTATTGGCCGCATGCTATGTTTGTCCTTGTTTAGTTAGCTAATGTATTAATGTGTGCAAATTTGGAGGTGAATGTGTGATGCCCCCCTCCATGAAAAAATATCAGCCCACAAAATTCAGTCCACGGCATTTCGAGGTTAGCATAGTGATTTAATACCAACTCGTAATAGACTGAGTTGATCACTAAAGACAATATAGTGCATTCCACTATTTCAACAGGTACATTGTATTCAATGTATAACCACTTATGCGATGTACCTTACGAAGTATTAACTGACAAAAATGATCGTAAAATAACAACTATAGAATTCAGTTTTGCTGAACGGGCAGTACCTATTGCTGCAACAGACATTAATCAGACAATTATTCTTCTACGCCCGAATTCAATCAAGCTGTATTTGCAGCACCACCGCAGTGTAAGCCGGGACGCAGCTTCATGATATTTGTGTGACCAAGAAATTGTCAGTTCCCAGTAAGAGTAGTTGATCAAATAGTCCTTGAAAATACATTGTACTGCCGTTTATGGGGAGGGGGTAATGCGGCCACCTACTCCCCTTAAACTGCACCCTTGAGTGTACGAGCCAAGTTCAGTATTCAAGTGCTAAAATGACGGGACATTCATATTTAGTCATGCAAACATGATACATAGACACGCTCTATAATGAATACATGCTCTTCTCTGATGATTTCGCTTGCATCCTAAAAGCTCTAGAGAGTAACTGATGCCTGATTATTTGAAACAATTGGTGCAGTAAAAGATTTTTAGCGAGGAGACTCAAAATAGTAGAAGTTTTGAGAACAATCTTTTCAATCAAGTAAAAATTGTAACTCATTCCTTAAAATTCTGCTGATTCTTTAAAATGGTTCAAGTTGGAACATGATCTTTTAGTTGGAACAGAATATTAAATTGAATTTGCAGGAATAAACATGGTAAAAAATTAACACCTCCAATTCCTTTGTTGCAATGTTTTCAGAACATTATTATTATGATTGATATCAGTAGTGCTAGATTGATTGATTGATTCACACATGCAAAGTACACGTACGAATTTTAGATATTCATTGAGTTACTTATTGACGTGAATCTGTGAACGAACTCTGTCGATATACATATTTAACACTTAGTATTATGCTTAGACATAACTAAACATTACACTTGTGTTCAAAGGGGTCTGCGCCAGAGGAGAATTCTAAAAATTTTAGCAAGGGGTCTCTAAGTGCAAAGTCAGAAAGTGGATGTGGGTCATTTGCAGCCACGCCCATATGTTTGAAGATGGAGACATGATAATTCAGTCTAATTGTGATACAGTATAGCCAACATCTGCAAAGCTCTCAATAGCCATATAGCAGCGAAGAAATTCATCATAGCAATACCATACAAAGATTGGAAGCAAGGTCAATACACTTTGAAAAACAAGGATACAAAAGCTTGGGGAGGCTGAGCCTTCATAAAAATCACTTTTGGCCTACACCCTCCCGATCCCCTGCTAGAACTACAATCCTGCTTAGTGGTCATTCATCGAGTCCTACGTACGAAGGAGGAGGGGACCAAGCAAAGCGTACGCTTGATTACGAAGGGGAGCCCCACTTCGCTCACAGGAGCCTTGTCTTTCTCTTTTGCCTCGACCCTCTGAACCTTCTCGACGGCCTTATTTAAGGAAATGGCATTTTCAAAAATCGAATCACCGATTGAAATATTAGGGACTATGATCCTCACATTGTCATAGCCTCAAAACAAATCAAATTCGCATTAAAAACATAGAAGAAAGAAGCATTCTAATTTCCTTAAAGTTGTCCTTAAACAATCTACTTCCATACAAAGTTCCTTGTGGAGGTAAAATGTCCTTAAAAGAAAGAAGCACGGATTTCCATACTGTCACAGAAACAAACAGTTACCATTTCAACCAAGGCCAGCCTGATTAAGAGGTAGGCTTGATACTGATAGGCTACGAAATCGTATTTAGTTTTTAGGAAAAATGAAGTTTATAAAAATTTGAAATGCAAATTGAGTCTTACTTTGAAGATGAAAATGACTTCAAATAATAAAACCAACCGTTTTGTTAGGAAAAAGTTTGATCTTAAATGCACAATAATTGTTGAAACTCATGGGCCATCATATACTTGTTCAGTTCTAGAGAGCCAATTCTACTTCGAAAATGCCAATAATACTTAGTTTTGTCTTGGTAACATTTCTGTTCTTCGTATTTCTTGTTTGCTTGCTTTGCTGTTCTGCTGATAAAGGTGAGTTGGGTCATCGGGGAGAACAATCTGGATCTAACTCATTCATTTAAGCATAAGTAATGAGGAACTCCTGTGCATTACAAAAATGGAGAGCGAAGTATGCTTCTCAAAGAACTTTCTAAGTATTATTCTAACTGTAAATGACCATCCTCTAGATTCCTTCGTTGCAGAACGTGGAAAACGTCGCCATCATTGCATTGAGATTCGGGTGACTGCGCAGACGCATAAATTAGTCTTTGGTGTGTACACGATGTCACAAATCCTATACTCGTCTATTGCTATGTTTCATAAAACAATTGCTTTGATCACTTTCCTGTTTCTCAAATACTTTACTATCTATTTCTCTTTGGGATTATTGATGAGTATAAAGTTTTCTCACCAGAAGTGAGTGGAAGTTTCACATGGGTAACAGCACGCACGCAATGGGAGCTGAGGTTCGTAGCAAGCGTGCATGTACGTACGATGGGAGGGAGAAGGATCAAATTATCACTATTTTGGTGCATACATACTAGATGAATGACTCCTTGGATGCTCATAAAACTGACTACTGTTATTGTTTTTATTCAAAACCATGCCCGATCTTCTCGATACTCTGGAAAAAGGAACATGAGTTGCCTTGTCCTGGTTGTAGCAAAATGAGATGATTGCCAACCCTTAACAATTCCATGCCATATTGCTTAGAAAATATCAAACTAATACTAGTGGAATGAAAATTAGCATTGATGGTGAATAAGCAACTATGAGGAGACTTCAATGCTTACTAGCATTACTCTGGATAATAAGACTGATTTTGACCCTCACACTTCTAAAATTTGCAAAAACGTTGCAGCACAGTTAAATGCTGCAAGAAAGCTAAAATCATTCATTGGTTTCAGGACAAAAAGTTTCTTGTTCAGAGGATTATCTTTTCAAATATCGAGAACTGTCCTCTCATCTGGTATTTTTTATCTTCTCTCTTCAGAACGTGCTCTGGGATTGCTCTATAACGACTATACCAACTCGTATAACGATTTGCTTTTGAAGTCAGATGGATACAAGATGCTAATCTCTCGCCAAGGAGCCCCCTTATGCATTGAAATTTCAAAACCGTCAAAACATTAAGCCCAGAATGTATGCAGAAAACGTTTTGTTATGGACCTCATGCTATTCTTTGCGAAATCCAAATAACTTAACAGGGCCACAAATGAGGGATGTGTAGGGAATGTCACACCCCTGATATTTTCAAAACCTTTTCCGATCCGGTTCTATTCTGGCGTTTTAATTATTTAATGTCTACGTATTACACGCAAAACCAGTCGCAGTTCTGCTGGCACTTTGCTGTATAAGAGTAAGAGGTAGGTATGTGTAGGGAATGAGGACCAGGTACAGAATCGATCCAGTCCTGCTCCAACCAGGCCTGCTTTGTTTTAGCCAAGATCATCCGTGATTTTAGCCAAGGCCATCAGTATCAACTTTTGTTATCTATGTTGTGTAGATGCAGACGCGCAACTAGTGGAGCTGTGGAAGTCTAGACCCCTGCCCTTTTCAACGAATGAACAAAAGTGCCCGTTTTGTAGTGACCTCTCTATATTACAAAGGGCGTTTTCCTATGATGAAAAGACACGATTTTGAAACTTTTCCGATGACTTCCTCCAGGCCCCCTTTCCCTTCCCTACCGCTAAAGATTACTTATTCTTATTCTAAATCTTACCTTAAGATTTAGTAATAAGAATCGTTGGTATTCAGAGCCATGGGCGTAGAAGGACGTCAAATTTAGGGGGCTGTACACTTTCTGTAAACTCTCTGCCCGAATGTGCAATTATTCTTTTAGAAAATCTTCCCGAGTGAAACGGATTTCTGCCCAGCTTGGGGGGCTGCAGCCTCCTGCCTACCGCCCCCTACGCTTATGTTCAAAGCAACGATATCAGTTTACATCCACAGTATTTTCTCCATTTACGAATCTGAAATAATATTCATAGGATTAACTTAATCCTGTGAATATTGTTTTTCATATTCGTATATAGAGAAAATACTGTGGAGGTATCTTCTTTTAAAAAGCCTTGATGTGCCCTTTTTTATGGATTAGACCCCTGCCCTTGAACATTTTTAGCTGCGTGCCTGAGATGGCGACCATTTTTGGAGAATCCATAGTTCGTCCTTATATATTACATGCAACCTATGTCAGATATCTATAGTAAGAAATGTCTATTATTGGATGTACTGAGATTTCTTTGCTTCTACAATCTGAGTACATAAACATGACAACAAAAAGAAAAGGCTGCGTAGCCTTTCCCTATGAATCTTCACGTTTCGATGAAACTAGGTAATTGGACTAGTTTCTCCATCGTATCATGAACATCAATGTCGAAAGCACCACAATTTTGTTCTCAAAAAACATTTTTTTCGACGTTTTAGAGGGCGTTACCTCAAAAAATTGTTTGGAGCAAGCTCTCAGACCCACATTTTCTCCCTGTTTACGTAGGAAAAATACTATTTTGGGACACACTTTCTATCTATTCGCGCGAATGTGTAAAATGCAAACGCTCAAGGTTCTTAACTTGATTTCTATATCTGTGCCCCTAATCCAGTTCAGCTGTCTACGGGCTTGTGGTCTGCATAGCCCACAATTTTACATATCAATGTTTAATTTTTTTTGAAAATAGAGAGAGTCTATTTGATTGTTTTATGTCGTGGGGCAAATCTGCCAAAGTTTATTTCCCAGGTAGGTTGGATTCTCTACTCTAAAAGACGTGATCCGTATCTTTGGGAGTTCAGATGTATTTTCATTTAGGTATGGCTGTGTTGTAGATCACAATCTAACTCCATTTGTGCTGATTCTAACATATATTCATGAACTCAAAATCTTCGAAGAAAAGTCATTGATACATCGTACGCTTATGATATGACAATTTCTTGGAGATCCACAAAATTTTTCATTGGGGGGCAATTCTCCTGCCCCAATGTAGGCAATTGCCTGGCTTATGTCCTTACGGCCGATTTTCATTCACCAATTTCTGGCGTGCACGCGACTTTTTGCGATTGATCATGGATCTAGGCATGCGTACGTACAACAAAATGGCACGAATGAATACAAGTGTCCGGAAGTTACAAACTGCACAATGGCGTCGTAGCTGTGGACTAGTCTAGCTGGGAATAATGTGGTTTGAAGTTCGCTTTGCAAATAGACATTATCATATACATAGTGATCAAGGAAGATGGATAGGTGGGAAATTATCAAAGAAATTAGTTTCTGCTATCTACTTTAAACCGGTGTGATGGCTCACAGGGGAGGATACAGACGGTTGCAACCGTTGCAGCTGCAACCGTCAGATTTCCAGCGATGCAAACCTCGCTGAAATCTTCAGTTTCTTGGAACACCGTGGTTCTTTATTGGTTGAGTAAAGATTCCTCTTTTCAGAGTTCTCAGAATATGCTTTTCAGAGGGTATCAATACATGATCTAATACATGTTACATGGACGTAATTTCCGGGGGGGCTAGGGGGGCTGAAGCCCCCCCAATAATTTTGATGATACAAACTTTTTTATGTAAACTATACTGCGTTTAGAAGGTCAGA
>WIPJ01007442.1:0-20581 GCA_018155075.1 Cassiopea andromeda | reverse complement strand
TACATATTTACTGTGTGCTGATTTAGGGTTGATTTGATTGCCCATTTGAAAACGTGATTTAACCGAAGTTTCCATTAGAACATATGGGCTTTGACAGGCATATTTGGATTCGCAAGTTTTTCTGACAGTCCATTAGATGTGTTGCTGTTTGTATATAATTATGCATAAAATGCAATTTGTTTGTTATATTTATATGTTTTATCCTACATTGAAGCTTTCTTTTAAATGTTCTGCGCTCAAATAGCTTTGTATGTTCCCTTTTCCAAATTTTTGACTACCTTTTGACGGAAAAGGCATTGAATTTTTGGGACGAATGCGCATCTGTTCTAACTTTCTTCTCTCTTTTCATGCTGTTGGAGATGTACAGAGAGAAACTGATATTTTAGACTTATTTGCAGTGTTTCATCCAAGAAATTGATGTTTTGCTTCATCTTTATGGTATCAAATCCATCTTAATTACCCTTGTACTCTTTTTATCCCCAGAATATCAACAAAGAGCAAGAGAATGGTCCGTTATTAGGCTATAGAATTTCATACTCATGTGTCAACACTGCAGTTACTCGAGAATGTTCTAGCGCCGCTCTCAATACAAGAGTAGTAACAGGTAGTGGAAAAACGGAATTGAATCTTGGGAGTCTGAGTTCATGGACGAGATACTTGGTAAAAGTAAAAGTGTTCAACAAAATTGGAGGTGGCCCATATTCTGCAATTGTGAATTTTGCGACATTGGAATCGCGTAAGTTTATACCTGCAAGCATTTCTATTCACTGGTTTGATTGGCGCAGATGCATATTCGTAAACAATTTTGGTTTAAATCTACTATTTTCCTCCTTGGTTTCAGTAGGTTTCATCGTAACAATAGTTTTCACGGAAATTTTTCACTTTGAGCTAATAGGCGTAAATGGATTGTTATTCTCACTCTAGTAGCTTTCTGAAGAGGCAAACGAAACCAAACTATTTTTAGCACCAGTTTTTGGAGACAATCGTTTATCAACTTCTTTATTTTCTATTTGAAATTTCATTTCTTGTCACAAGATCCATATAAATAATTAATTTAATGTAAAAAACTGCCAAACTTCCATTTTCTTCGCAACTTAAAGATGCTTGATCACATTATTCTTAACCTACTGCCATCTGTTAGGTACCTGCATTATCATTATCATTATTGAAATTATCATTGTAATTGGTACCCCTTTTCTCACCATTGATTGTTACGACATCCTTGTTTTCAATATATAAAAGGAAACTTGTTCGGACCATATTTTTCGAGACATCTCCCTTGCGGCATGACCCACGACTCTGGAAACAATTTTTGTAGGCAATGAAATTTGTTTCCACTGTGTAATAGAGATCAGAAATAGGGGCTTAAAAATAGGGTTCCCCTGTTGTTTTCCGTATATGATAATCAGAAAGGGTCTTCGCAGCGCAATGACACTTTATTAGAAGAACATGGAGCAATGAACCATTTACATTGTGTAAATTAGCTAGCATTCTCTGATTTTGTGATATATGCTAAGAAAAACTCCAGTATTTTTCTGTTTATGTTAAAAGCCAAATTCCAGAGATTTTTCAATTTATGAATTGTCAGCGAAATGGTTGGCATTACACTAAAGTTTTTACCAATCAATACTTTTCCATTGAGAATAGTTGCAATGAAATATTTTGCTTTTCATTTGAGCAAATTGACTTTGAATAGTTGAGGTGTTCAGTAGATACGATAATAGCCAATTGCGTTGTAAATGACTGCTATTTCTTTTAGATTTCCCTTTCCTTGCTTTAATTTCATTCTAAATAGATATAATACTTAGCTATGCGAACTGTTTAGCATAGATTGAGGCAAAAGCACTCTGTGACGATAAATAAAGTACAATAGAGTAGACATATTGGTGCTAACTGAAGAACCTGAATTTGGTAGAGAGCATTGAATCCTGACAGACTCATTGTTATGTAAGACGGTGAGATAAAATTACTAAGGTAAACTCGTCTAGAAAGTTAAATAGTGAAATTCATTTTGCTACTTTCAACAAATAAATGTAGCGGAAGATCGCAAATGTAAAGCTATTCATGAGAATGAGAAATTTTTCAATGAAAAAGTGACATTTCTATCCTACAATTTAACTGCGATGTCTTCAAAATTTCTGTTCACTCCTTTGGTCACTGCTCTTGCTGTGAGTCAGATAAATGAGAAATAATTCTACGTGTAATTGTCATAAATTACAAGAGGAAAACGTCTGTTTGAGAACAACAACTGTTCTTTGAAAGTATAATTCTATGACGATTCTTTTTGTACTTTCCTTTCATTTAGCACCATCGGTACCCCCTACTGGCATTGTTGCGAAAAGTTTCAATGCAACTTCAGTTGCAATTTCATGGCAAACTTTAGAGAGGAATGATACAAATGGCGAATTAGTGGCATTTTTTGTGAAGCTTGTAAGGCTAGACACGTCTATGGAAGTACAATGGAATGTCTCTAGTTCTTTGCAGAACTTTATTGCCAGTGGATTGAAGCCGTATGCTAACTTTAGTATAATGATTGCTGCTGTGAACAGAGCCGGCGTTGGACCATACAGTAGGCCGTTTATTATTGAGACAATAGAACCAGGTACTTTTCCATTTCTATTTTCCGGTTCATTTTGCGTTCATGGGATACTGATTTAATGCATGAAGTCAATATAACTCGTCTGGCAAGTTTTGTATTGCTTGATATATCAAGGAAGTAATAGAAGCTTAGGATGTTGGTGCAATACACGCTTTGTACCTGCCTTGGTTTGAACTGAATCCAAGTATCTTCTCCTGTGCATGAGAATTCCTTGGAAAATTTCTAGGCTCAACGTTGCTTGCTTGCTCATGATTCCTTGCTGCTTCCTGATTGATTGTGCGGCCAACGGCACATCTCTCAATTTGATAACATCATTCAAGTCTGCAAAGTTAGATAACAAGAGTCTGGTTCCATGTACAAAACTGTAGCTTGGTGACCTTACGCTCAGCTAAAGCCTCTTATTGAGTTTGACAGTTTAGCCGATTATTCTATTTCAGCTTCTTACTTCACAGTAAGGAATATAGCTCTGTATAAGCATATCCATTTCTACACACTTATGGTGATTAGTAAACATCATTGTTTTCTAATACACAGCTTTATTCAATTTGTCTTCAGAATCTACTGCCCCAAACAATGTTGCAGCTACTGCTATCTCATCAACAAGCATATTATTAACATGGAGTCAACCATCATCGTTATATGGCGTTCTGCATGACTACAAAATCAGATACAAACTAGCATCCGATGGTGACTTTGGAATTTCAATCAGTGCTGGCAAACAGTTGAACTACACAATCAGCGATCTCAGACCGTTTTCCAGGTATTACATGCAGGTATGACAAGCTTATATTTGTTATCATTTCATTCAAAATATAATTGAAGTATTTCTCTCTGCCCAGTGTGGTATTTACTTCTAATGTTAATTGCTATTTGTTTGGATAGCAGTTGCTGATATTTTCTGTAGGTACAGGCAAGCACGAATGGTGGCCTTTCACTAGGAATTTGGAGTACTTCCGTGACAACCACAACATTTCAAGGAGGTATTTTCTAATTTTCATATTATTGCATTATGGATTTCATTCGGTATTGCATGATATGAAATAATTACCCTTTTCATTTTGACTTTGTGTTAGGATATTGCCCTCATTCGTTTCTTTCCTAGTATATAATTTTGTTTCCATATGGTTACAGCCTCGAGCGCCCCGAATAATGTGTCGGCGACTGCTTTCTCCTCTACAAGTATCTTATTAACATGGCGTCAACCAATGCTATTGAATGGTGTTCTGCACGACTACAAAATAAGATACAAACTGGCATCCCACTTTGGCTTTGGAGAGTCTATAAGTACAGGAATGTTTTTGAATTACACAATCAATGGCCTTCGACCGTTTTCAACTTATGAGATTCAGGTATGAATACTCGTATTCATTTTTCAGTTCATACTAGGTATGCTTAACGTTGGTTCCCGTTTAATACCTAGAGGCCAATGGAACTTTCACATCCCAATTATCATATACTGTAGGCGCAAGCAAGTATCTAATTTTGTATTTAGTACTAACTTTGTATTCATTAATATCTAATACTATCTTTAATTGATATTTTTTGGATAACAGTTGATATTTTCTGCAGGTACAAGCAAGTACAAATGGTGGCATTTTGCTGGGAAGTTGGACCTCCTTAGTGACAATCAAGACATTACAAGGAGGTACTATATTTTTTGTTTCATTGCAACATCTAAATCAAAATTCTGTGATAATGTAACATGGAATTAACATATATAGTCCTTCGTTTCCAATTACACGATGAGGTACAGATAGTGGCGTCTTGTGAAGGCCACCTCTAAGGAAATTCAGATAGTGGTGCCAATTGACGACCACCTTAAGCAAGTACAGTTAGAAGCTGTAATAACCAAGACCTAGAAAAAGCTGTAAGTTAGAAGCTGCAATAGTCTGTTATTTTTGTTCATGAGAATTAAACCCAGCAAAGCATCGTAAAGAATCTCTTTACTTATTTGCAATACTTTTTCCCAGACCATTAATTTGCAACGGCTATGCTGCGGCAAACTAGTTTGGCGTGAGAGATCTTCAGGTGTGCCGTGAGAAATTATCTAATATCAATTGCTCAAAATAAGCATCTAGTGATCATTTCTGCAAATATTATGTCATTATCTAGCGTCTATGGTGTAAAGACCAGCGAAGTAATACAATCACCCACCTCCATATAAAATGGGGGGGGCAGGCGGCACTGCTTCCCCATTAATTCATCAAGATTTGCATACAGAAGTGCTCAAAGCTGGAATCTTTAGTCATTTCTAAATTGACTTCTATCCATTCTAGAATGCTGGAATATCACAACGCAGATACGTGGCATAGAGAAATTCTTATTTTGTTGTACGAAGACAATCTAAACTTTGTCTTAGTCTTGGTACAAGTACTGCAAAGTAGTCTTGGCCGCTAATAGTGGTCTTGGAAATTCACGTAGTGATCTTGAAAAGAAAATTAGTGGGAGAAATGGGACGCTTTGTGATACGTTTCTCGTTCACAAGAGACCTTCAAAGAGTGTCTCCTCCAAAAAACTAATGAAGGTTTCCAAAGTCCATTTTCCGAGAAATTCGAGCTAGATGAATCTGATGACAAGGCATTTCCTACGCTTTCAAACAGTCTCTACGATGAATCAAATGCATTCTGCTATACAAAAGGAGATTTTGCATCACTCTATAGAGTGCTACCTCAAATAAATTTCTGGTTTCAAGCCCCCAGAACACCATTCTCGCATGCAATACTTATGGAAAACGGCTATTATGGCACATGCTGTACCTCGTTCCTTTGCAGAGTGCCATTCTGTAACACGTGTGGTCAGTGGTGTGCCACAAGATTTTTTGAACGTATAAAATGCACTATGGCACAAAAGGTTGAAAAACACTGTCCAAGATCAGTGCTTCGCAACCGGTGTGCCGCGTGACGATACCAGGTGTGCCACAGAGTAGCTGACTGTTCTCCTAGAAGTACGTATTGTATGGACAATCTTGAAGACGATCCTTGGATTGCCAAGCTTGCTTTTATGGTTGTGGTCCATGAATGAACTCAATTTAAAAATAAATGAAAGCTCATTGACATGTTCTGACAAGTTACATGGGTCCCAACAAAACTTACTACTCTGATAAAATAAGCTGTGCAACAATCAAGGAAATGTTGAAAGGGTTTCCTTTCACGTTTAGCCAGAGAATAAATAACGTTAGTACAGCAAATATATGACCAGTACTTTTTCGCAATGTACATTGAAAAATATGGCTGGAGACAAAGTCATTTCTCAGCTGATCTTGAAAAGTCAACGAAAGAATTGCCCCTAGGTATTTGAGAAAATTTCATTGAAATGAGAAATGACAGAACACTAAGACTAAAGTTGAGTAAAGTTCATCTTGATAGATTTCGGATTTCAATCAAAGAAGAATATCAGAAAATTCTACTGCAACTATTAAACTTTTGCTCTGGTTTTGCACAATACTTTTCATCTTTACTACTTATCAAAAATATCTAAGTAGGTTGCGTTTTCATTAATGATTTGAAAAGGGTTGCGGAGCACTGTCCTAGATAATGACAAATCCGTTAATGAACCATTTGTACACGTTCCTCAATTATACATGTGTAATGGAAACATATTGACTACATGACTGTCTTAATTTTCATTTCCTCGGTTTTCCCTTAGTATTTTTTTGATATCCCTCAAGTGTCAGAGCCTGCAAATATTTGAAATTTCATATATCCGAAGCTATTGTACTGTGTTTAATTTTATGTCTAAATTGCTTTTTATTTTTATGTGCACAAATAACATCCTCTTTGCCAGTTGCTTCTACATCAGATTCTTTTCATCTATGGCCATTGTAACCGTATCACTATTGATTTTTATGTATTGTTCCTTTTGATAATCTGCGATCTTCTTACTGTTATGTACTTGTGTTTGCTGCTACCTCCGTAATGCACTATCTCTATTTCCAAAACTAAAACTTCTTTCTTTTTTACATTGTATAAAAGCAATGGTTGCTTTCCAGATCTTTCTTTAGACCAGCGTTCTTCAGTTATGTCACCTTAGTTCTATATCATATGCTGTGGTGTATTTAGTTGTTTTCGGGATGTCCGTCATCATTTTTTCATTTCATTTTCATTTATGGGATGGTAACCCCTCAGCAACTGCTGTTTTCCAACGGGCCCTCCATTAGTTTTACAGTTCATTTAATAAATATAAAAACAAAGCATATAAATACTATAATAGAATACAAAAGGAAATTTCTTAAATAAAAGTATAAAATCAAATATAAAATGCAGGAACTGAGAATCACCCCAGCAATCTAGGTGCTATTGCTGTCCAAAAAGAGGCTATCATGTTAAGATGGAATCAGACACATCTAAACATGGGCAGCTACCATCCGACCACTAGGATGATCTCTATTCCATTATAAAGTGTATTTGAAAGCACAAATGGAAGGCGACTGCTTTGCCTTATGTGGTAAGCTTCTTCATCAGCCTAATCATAAAGATAATGAAAATAAAAATATGAGCGTAATCATAGAATATGAGCATAAGCATAATCATGTGCATAATCATAAAGATATAGATATGACAGAAGCATAAAAATATGAAGTCTTGATAACACATCTGCCAATGTTGAGCTTTTGCAACGTATGTCGGAATGTTCGAAATTATATTCTTTAAATGTTTCAGCATCCTTTTTAAATATTGGCTTCGCGCTCGATGATGATCATTGTACTTCCAGTGATTTGTTGCTTTACTGGTTGGGATGATTTCTGAACTCAAATTCACAATGCACTGGAAACTAGACCATAATCAAATTTTGCTTACCATGAATCAGTTATCTAGTTGAATCAGCTCAGTGTCAAAGTCTCATTCTATACCCTTCCAGCTTCGACCGCTCCAAATAACGTATCAGCTGCAGCTCTCTCATTGACAAGAATCATATTAACATGGACCGAGCCATTATCGTTCAATGGAGTTCTGCATGAATACTACATCAGATACAAACTAGCATCAGATGTTATCTATGGTCGTTACATTAGTGCTGGCCGTAATCTCTTTATTGTCATTAGTAGCCTGCGGCCATATACAACCTATGATTTTGTGGTAAGTCCTCATTCATTCATGAGTTAACTAATTAATTAATTACTTAATTGCTTAATAAATAGATTAATTAATTGCTTAATAAATAAATAAATTAATTGCTTAATTGATTAATTACTTAATTAACTGCTTAATTAATTCATTTCATTGTCTTTTAGATGATTGCATATTCTACAGTTCAATACAGGATTTTCATGCTAATTAGTTCTTAGTAGCAGCAATTGTTTTTTTATTTCAGGTTGCAGCATCTACTAATGGTGGTAACATATTTGGCAATTGGAGCCTAGTTGTACAAGCAGCTACGAAGACAGGTGGTATGTATGAAGATTTTAAGATTCATAAGAATTGTATGCTTGCTCCTTTGTTTCCATGTGAGCTATTAATAACTATAATTTATTATTGACAGTTGTCTAAACTGTTCTGAACATTCACTTATTAATGCTTTTGTGCACTTCTAAGCTATCAAACAGTTTGTCTATAGCTATAAATTGCATTTAAGTTTGGCTGGAATCTCTTTGTATTTTAGTCATTCCACAGCCGACTTTGAGAAGATTACCACCAGTTCCTGATAAGACCATCAGAGTCTTCCTTGGAAAGATATCGAGTGATTTTGATATCAGGTGTTTGCAATTACTGAATCTGTTTGTTACGTTAATTGTAGAAAGTGTTTCATTATTTTTCAAACTAGCCCGCTTGATGCTGCTGTGTACTTGCAGAGAATACCTTACTTCGTTGCTGGTTTGACTGGAAAAATCATAGGGCTACATTAGATGCATTTTTGCAACGTTTGTACTATTTCGTATTCTAATCCACGTGTAATTCTTGTTCTTTGAAAATGCTGCCTTGTTTTGCTGGTGGTATGGCAAAAGTCTCAAAGCTGCCTAAAGGATGCCTATTTTATTGGTTTCTTGCGAACCTCGCAATAGTCTCCCTGGGGGCTTAGTTTTTTTGGATTTTTGTTTGAAGGAGGGGGACTCGTTTAAAGTGGGCTCAGAACATGTTGTTATTCATATTCCAGTAAAATTATGTGCACTAGTAAAATATGACTTTGTTGCTACAAATACAAGCAACAGGACTTGTTAATGAATATCAAATTCTTCATTGATTCAATGCTTTTTCTTTTACTTGTTTGCTTCTTTTCTTAAAGCACTAGTAGAGCCTCAAAGAGTTAGTCAAATGCTGGAGTGGGGGCTTATTTGATGTTGGGAACCTGTTTAGAATTGTTACTTTAGGATGGAATTTATTCGAAGGGAGAACTGCTTATTCGTTATGTAATTATTAAAAAAGCTTCTTAAAAAGACATTCTAAGTTCTTTATAATTTTTGAAAATATGTGGTTGGAAAGTAAGTGTACTGCTATTGAGCAAATTGCTTCCTCTAGTTAGTTCTCTGACTACTGGGTGAGTCCTCTTTTTTAAGAAATTCCATTGCCACATAGATAAGGCAATATTGAAGATTAAGTGTTGTAATATTATGTTTTGTAGTTTGTGTAGCACTGTTATTGCGCTGATTGTAATGTAATGGGATTCTGAAAATTACTAAAGCAAATCAATTCGAGGGAAGATATTCGGTATAGCCTTTGTGAATGTTATATTCGTTTGACTGTACAATTTCATCATCGTTGTTGATCAGAAATGGCAACCAAATTAGAAGCCTTTCCAAGTGGTCCTTTTCCTACATGAATAACATGCTGTCCAATTCAAATGAAAGTATAGTTTGTTTTGCCAGACTGCAGTGAAACCCGCATGAAGTGTAGCCACTCGCTGTAACAATTGTTTATTTGCAACAGTTTGTTGTTGATTTCCTGAGTGATAACTTTCATCAATTTTACAGTTTGTACCGTTTGCTCTTCATGGCTGACAACACTGCAGAATGCTCAAGAGCTTTGCTGAATAATGTTATTGATCATATTAGCCCTTCAAGATTACCACTGACTCTTCACTTTAAACCAGGAGTCAAAACTGTACAGGGTACCACACTAGAGATGGGAACATTGGGAAATTATACTTTGTGTTTTCAAGCACTCTCTCAAGATAAGGTATGTATATTTTAAGAACTCGAGAAGATGGTTTCTATAATATAGCTCTGATTTAGCAACAATGTACAGCAGCCATATGACTGCAGTTGAAAATGTATTGAAACATTTAAGAGACGTTACATCATAACGACTTTTCGAAGTTTATTCACCTCTATACGAAAAAGAAGTTTGCATATTATTTGTAAGTACAACAGTCTATCAGAAAATTATTTTGTATTTATCATTCGAGTTAGGAATCTGCATTTGTACGCAAGAATTTGATTGCTACAACTAAAGGCCAAGCTATAGAATCAATTATTTCGTCAGTTTCGACTCATGAGTCAAAAATTGTGACGTATCTTCTATTGAGAAGAACTCTAAATTAAGACAGGGATGCAAGTTTAGATCAACTTCCTATCATGGGTTATAAAAAGAAGTTCAAATCAACTTCCTATCATCAACCTCAACAGTATTCGATTTCGTGCGAGGCCGCATTTCGGACATACTGAATGCAGGAAAAGTATATAATGATTTATATTCGCAATAGAGCCCAATTATTGATCGATTTTTTCGTTTAGCTTGTTTGTTCTAAATGTGAAATCCATCAAAAATCCTATTTTGATGGCTCCATAGCCAGATGTAGTCCACGAAAAATAAGATCCCTGTTGGTAGGAGATCCTAATTTATACTCCTTTGATTAGGCATTAATTTTAAATTTGCATTGCTCACTTTGATTCTAGAAAACTATTGGTATTCGACTTTTTTACATTTCAGAGACAAAGTCATTCAAGCAAATTTGTATCACTCACTATTGGTATGTTTCAAAATTGATTCAGCTCTTCATGCTGTCGAATATTTCATGCAAATTGTACAATAACTGAGCTATTGCTTGAAAGCACATCTCATGTATGAATTATAGCTGGACTACAATATCACCAAAAGATTATATGTCAGAGATCATAATTACATAAATTGCATGTTTTATACGATAGTCTTTGAACTTCATGACTTGCCTTGTACATTTTCTGGATATCTCTAGATATCATTCCATAAGATATAAGCTATATGCATAAGCAGTTAATAAACTTTCCTTGTTAAACTCTTATTCCGGATTAATTTTGCAGAACGGAAATCATTGGAGAAAATGGATCCTTTGATATTTCAGTCAAAGACTAGTGCTAACTTGCTGACGGTTCCACTAGCGAAAGGGCCTGTAAACACAAAGTAGGTATATGAAAAACATCTGTAGAGCCCCAATTATAGCAGCTGCAGCATTTTCACTCAACATATTTCTGTCAACTCACCGATATTAACGATGAAATGTAACTTGATAGAAGAGTCTCGGTTATTGTAAAGATAGGTTTATATTTCTGGATTTATTAGTGGTACCTTCCGATAGTTTTCAGTGCTATATGAAATTATATATATGGTGGAATATGCTATGATATCATAGACATTCAATTTTTGAAATAATATGAATTTTCCGTAGATCATATCACATCATAGTTATGGAAGGAAGTACCTCTTCAAAGTCTCCTGACGAATGGCTTCCTAATGAGTTACGCTCATATGATGAAGCAACTTATAAAGCTGGAATACCATACATAACGGCAGTACTGTCTTCACATGTGGCAAATTTTTCAATTGGAGATGGAAAAGAATACTTATCATCGAACAGACGAAGACGAGACGTTGATAGTGTCTCTTATAGGAATGTTCCTTTAAAGGCGAACACAAAGTATCTTGTTTTCCAAAGAGCTTATGTGTCACAGGTACTCTTTCCAATATTTTCACCACCGTGCCTTTAAACGATGGAAATAATTTAATTTTTAAAAAGTCTTTCCAAGTTATTTGCATTATAGAAATCGGATCACAGCGTCAACTTTCTGTTTTGTAGGGCGTCTTCTACTCGTCACCCTGGATAGGGCCATTAACGACAAGTAAGTTCTTTCTAAATGTTATGCGCTGTGTTCTTTATTGATTTGTGTTCTTCAAGTCCATGGAGTTGTGAGCTACTTTTCTAGTTATCAATTACAAGTACACGAAGCACTTTACAGTACTTCATAGGTTAGAATGAGGTAGTTTTTCATGATTCCTCCAATTTATGATTATTAACTTCTGATTTATGATCACTGCTGTAGAAGCTGGTAAATCAAATGCACAACAAACTGGAGAAGCTCTGGATGCTGTAATTATTGTAGGAATAAACATCGCAGTGTTTGTTGTCATCCTTCTTATTGTCACACTACTGGGCATCATTTGGAGGTTTGTATGCGTACATTTTATGTTAACTGGTCGTTCAAAATTTATGTATCTCCTGAGAGTATGTATTGTCGTATTTACCATGCTCTATTACAAAATTAATTTTTATTATAGGAGACGAAAGCCCAATCATTCAATTACTGCAGGACCAACACATTACGAGATACCGATGAGCAATCTCAATAATCGCCATTCCTCTATTAAAAATGTAGGGTACAACAATGAAAATAATTCTCCTACGACACAAAATCCATTAGTTCAATCAGCAGAGGATGGAGTTTACCATGAAATTGATGATGGACGAAGAACATACGAGGAACTTCATGTTCGGGAGAAGGAAGCCTCGTATCAAAAAATAGTAAAGAAAACGAAGTCAGATCATTCTGCAAGCAAATCAGTTAGGCTTTATACAGTGTTAATAATCTTCTACACAGTCAAGTTTTTGCTACTGCTAGCATTTAATGACTTGCAAATGCATATAATGAATTTTTTAATTTCGTTCTTTCTCAAATGTTTGGCAGAATTGCTTTCATTTATCGCTGATTAGTTGTATCTACTATAACTTTGTAATAATTTCATAGTTGGCATTTTTTTTATTCTCAGAAACCCAACCCATTTATTGACACTAAAAATCACAGCTCTGCCACTGTTGGTCTCAGGGGAGTCAACTTACACAAAAACAGAAGATGGAGTTTGGTGGCAGGTAATCGTTTACTGATCCTTAATGTATCGCTCGATATTTTTAACAGCTAGTGCAGGGGAAGAGCCAGCCATAACAGATTTCAGGGGAATTTAGAAGCACGCCATGTAAAAAATACGCTCTTTGACCGCCACACCCATTTCTCTGCAAAGGAGAGTTTATCTTACTATTTATTTTAGCACAACGTTGAAGCAGCGAGATTCATAGCAAAATTCTGATAAAGAGCAATGTATGAGAAAAGTATTAAGTAAAGAAGAGTGCATCTTGTTAGACATTATCCCCATAAATTTTAGACATAGACTTCGTACCCATATATTTTCTTATCAAATTTGGACGGATTAGAAAAGTAATCGTGGAAAGAATTGATCCCCCCCCCCACGTATGGCCACCACTGAAGTAGTTATATTTCATTTTTTATGTTATTTCTAACTTACATTTGGCATATGTCTCCTTACAATGTTCGATAATTTGTTGTTGTCATATATTTTGTTGTCACATTTCATGGAATTTCCTCCAGTATAGTCATTGACATATTTCTTAGAGAGTAGTGTGGGGAAGGTGAATACTCTAGCATTCGAATATTTGCACTACTTGTCATTTTTCGATGTGTGAATATTTTTCTGAAAAATACTCGAATTCAACTTAAAACAAATTGAATTTTAGTGTTCTTTTCACATAATCATAAAAATATTTCGTTATGTCCTTGCAAAGTTAAGCCTTGCATTTTAACAACAGGAGAACTGATTCATGTTCGGCAATACAAGGCGGATTAATTTTGCAGTTTATTCTGTGTTACATGGTGTGCCACAATAGATTCCATGCTGCTTTTTTAACGCTTCTATTCATTAGAAATCCGATCTTCTGTTATAAACGGTTTCGTCAAATTGTGTTCTCTTTGTAATCATTAGCTCAGACTTAGGGAAACAATGATAGCAACTGCTAACCGCTACCAAAGAAACCACCCAAATTCTGACAAAAAGTCGTTGCAATTCAGTGAAAGATAGTAAAAATCTTATTTTTAGATATTACAGAGACTCCAAAAATATTGATTTGGATTCATTTCCTAAACAATGAGAATAGTGAATCACAAAATCTAAGATTTACGTCTTATGACTGATCTGAATTTGAAGTACAAATTTGCTATGAATGCCAAACAATAAGAAATAATTTCTAGTGCTGGACCTTCAAAATTCTCAAAATTGACTGCTTTTTCAAGGAATCAGATTCCATTCACATGATTATGAGCAAGATTGAGGTAAAATGAAGGACATTTCATCATGTTTTAGAGAGTTGTCTGCTAATAGACACTTTTTGTCTCATGGAAACGAATTACATCTTTCCTATAATACTTTCAATTAGTATGTAATGCAAGATTCTGAGAATTTTGTAACCACCGTTGCATGAATATCAACGTACATTTAGAGCAAGTCTTCCATTCATTGGAACAACTCAGACCTAAATGAAGAAGGAACTGGTAAGCGGTCAAAATTCTTTTCAAAAAGAGGTTGGAAATGCTTAGCTTTAAAACAAAGAAAAGACATTATTGCATGGTGAAATATGGCAAAGAACTTCACCCTTTCCACCTCAAATGTATCGCACATGAAATACATCCTCACGCTTATGACATTCTGTAGACTCCGAACAGTTCTGAAATCAATGTGGAAGGAGATATGGATGGGTATGGTGATACTATTAATTATGCGGAAGAGGAAGAAAGAAAAGGAAGAAGAGGAAAAACAGCAAGAAGAAAGAAAAAATGCTGAATTTTTAAGAATTTCGGGGTTCTCTAGTTATAAAATGATATTTACTATCTCAACTTTCCAAACAAGATTTTCTGCTCTTTGTCGGCAGAACTCAGTTGAATAGCTCGGTGAACATACTTTTAAGGCTCTTGAAGCTCAAACAGAGGCAATAATCGAGTTTGGTAAAGATTGCAATATGGCTTATGTTGATCTATATAAATTGAAAGAGCTTTGCGACACATTGGCACCATTGAATTGAGGAGTGCAAAATATTGACAAAGAAATGCTACCATGGTTGATGCTGATGCTATTATTGCTTTCAAAAGGAGGAAGCCTGGATCGAATGAATCTTCAATCAGCAATGTATTACTAGAATCATTTGAAGCAAGAGCTCATCAGCAGTGATGGTAACCGAAAGCTAATCATTTTATGAAATACCTTAAAGATTCAGCTTTCAAAGGATGCTGATATGATCAGTATGGCGTACAAGTTAAAAGTCAAATTTTTCTGCAAATGCTGTTACGTTTCTTAGAAGACTGTGCAAGGAAATTGACGAATAGCCTGAAGATGCTGCAGAAGCTCATGAGAAGGAAGTAACTGTAGCAAAAATGACAAATTGTTTCTTAGTGAGACATTCGCAATATCATTTAACAGTTTTAAACTTGGAAATCTTTAAGAATTCTTAGATGTGATTCATGTATTTTTGGAAAAGAAATGAATCTGTGGGATATACAAGCCTGCTATTTATGAAGCATTTTCGGAGGGAAAATGAGTAAAACATTTTTCTTGGTGACTGTTTTGTAGCTCTCATTCATATTAGCAAAAGGAAGGCTTCTACATCAACTCATTTTCGAGAGATTAATGTAAAAGTAGCATAACGCATTTACTTTAAAACTTAGCTTTTCAAATTATTTTGATTTTTGGCCCAGTTAGAAGGAATGTTTCTCTGACATTACAGGTTACCCATTCTAATTATGTTGTATTATTATCCTTATTACTATAAACTCACTGCTAATCAGCTGACTGCTTAACGTCTACTCTAGTGGATATAGTCAATGTTATGGACAGAGTATTCCGTTAATAAATTTCGAAAAGTTCCGTTCGATATTGTTTGGTTTATTTGTACTTACAATAATTAGTATGCAAAAGAATGCTACTGAGAGCTTTTTGCTTCTACTTCATGTCTGATTTGTGTCTCCTGATTCCTTTAGACAAATCATAGACAAATCACAAATCTTCAACTATTCAAAATTTTTCACATTTATCGTAATAACGGATTTTGAATATTTGGTATTCGAACTTACGCTATTCATATTCTATTTGACCACACTATTGGAAAGTCATTTGGAATTTTGGATGCTCTGGAGACTTGAGGAAGAATGCTATCTTGTTGGATTTATTTTTTCAGATGATGAAAATCGAGTAATCTTGCAAGGGCAGCTATATGATAATGTTGGCAATTCAGATTACATAAATGCCATATACGTGGAGGTAATTAATTTCAATAATACTCGTGCTATACTAATATTTATATCTCGACTGCACACCGCATTTGGTGTTATTGATGCTTACATTTCCCAATGTGTAATATAGTAATGGAATGATAGTGTATTGCACATTAACCATATAATAAAGTGTATCTTTGTTTATAAAGTATATCCTAGTTGTTCGTTATCCATCGGCCATTACCTGAGGGTATTTTGATAAATACGAGATCAAAGCAAACACGTAGCAGGAAAAGTCAATTTTTATTTGTGAGCACTGTTGCTAGTAAGGACCTCTTAGCCTGCTCGTTCAGCAGAAAATACCTACTTATAATAAAGCTAGCTAGAGCTTGTTCATTCTTTTAGCACATTATAATACCATGCATCTTTTACATCACATTCGTTTCTTGTATCTTCCTTTGTGTTTAGCTTCTCCTACCCTGCAGTATAAGACGTTACTGGTATAAACTGTGATTACTGTAATCATGATTTGCATAACATGTATAGCATTTTTTTCTATAGATCTTTGTTTGAACATATGGTGAATAACAATTATTCCAACATAATTTAACAAGCAGAAACTCTTCTTTTATTTCAGGGCAATAACCACAACCACGAGTATATTGCAACACAACATCCTTTGGAAGATACAGTGAGTGATTTCTGGAGAATGATTCATCAAGAAGGTGTACGAATTATTGTGATGCTGAACCAAATGAAAGAAGACAACATGGTAATGCTTCTTTGATCTGCTGTATAGCTTCCAAGCTGCAAAAAGTAGCCTCAAAAAAGCAGACGTTTAAAATTTTAGTTAATATTTGCTTGAAGGAATATTACATTGGCTGTTTGCCAACAATTTTTAGAATGAGTTAAATGAAGCCTCAACTATCCTTGATCTATTTAGTTCATGGTTCTGAGAGTTCATAATCGATGCTGTATACACAAATTTGCCTCAATCTTATAAAGGTATTATTCAATTACTGTTTTGCCGTTTCCTCGATTGTAGACTTTGCCTACGTTCTGGCCATCAGTAGGCAAACGCACTTGTCATGGAGAGGTACTTGTGAGTGCGAATTCCGAAATATTATCAGAAGAATCACTTGAAAGAAAGTTTACCATCGCACATGGAAATGTAAGTCTTCTTCCTCAGAGTTACATCTCATCGATCCTTTGCTAGACGAGATTTGCTTGTTGTGCTATAGATTCCACTGTCAATTTTGATGATGAATGCATGGGTAGCGCTATGAGGGTGTGTGAGGGTGTGACATCTTCCCACGGAGTGAAAATCGCGAATTTATTCAGCAGATGTGAGATTTTCAGCTGTCCACTTGGCAGATGGTGGATTGACGGTGGATTGATGGTGGACTTAGGTAACAAGAAGTTGATATCTTGTTGGGTGAAAAGTGTGTCTCCATCGATCACCTACATCTAAGAAACATTTGGTTTATAGCATTTGAAAAGGGTTTAAGCAACTTTGGTTTATAGTATTTGTGCTCACATCTACTCTGCAGCTCCAGACCTGACAACCCCCATGAACTTCTTCTGGCGCCGCCCCTGGCTGAATGTGTGCTATTTTGATAATACTTTTCATATGTATTTTTATGAAAAAGAACTTTGATATGCCATTGTTTTACTGCGTTTTAGGCTGAAAAAGATGGCCATGAAGTGAGGATGCTTCATTTTGAGTACTGGCCTGATAAGAGTCTTCCTAAGGATACAAACAAACTACTGAAACTGGTAAAAAAAGTTGAGGATCTCAAGCAGCAGGAAAGTGAGCTGAAACCAGTTGTTGTTATGTGCAGGTATCCTTGAGATATTTCTACAATAGTCATTATGGAATATAAATCAATTATAAAAATTAAACAAATGTACTTCTTATGACGTCATCACTGTGGTACTCTATTCTGCTCCTCAACTGACAACTCTGCATTATACCGCCACTTGAAAATACTTTCACTCTATCATCCCTTTTGATTTTATTCTATTGCATATTGCAACTGTCAGCAAATTTAGCTTCTCAGAATTGCGTTGTATTGTAGTGGGCTCTGTACTATCATATGTGCTGAATGCTTTTACTTGTTAACCCTATTTCAAGTAATTCATGCTAGGTAAAAATCCCCGTTTCCCTGTAAAATAATACTTTATATCGTTGTTGTAAACTGATCTGAATTCTTGAAACGACGAAAGACAATCTGCAATCTGGTTATCGTATTATTTTAGGGATGATTTTACTACTACAGTTGACAAGATGCCTTTAAGTTACCTAAGCAACGTGCACGACTTAAATAGCTTATGCAAAAAGGCGCGAACTGCAGCATATGTCAAATCAAGCAAGCTTCATTGTCAATCACAGTTGTTTTTTCTTCAGATTCCTTCAATGGTTGGCTGTTTGCATTACGCATCCTAAATCTTTTAAGTTATTTAAGTGGAAGGCCTTCTGGTAGCCTTATATGCATCATAGTATAATTCTATGTTTGGCCTTGAGTTTGCTTTAAAGTAATTTAATCTAAATCAATTATTGTCTTAGGGATGGTGGAAGTCGTACAGGAGCGTTTCTTGTAATTTCAATATCCCAAAGTCATTTCAAATCCACTCAGAGAATTGATGTCTTTGGGACTGCTCAGAGGCTTAGATCAATTCGGCCCGAATTCATGAAGGATATGGTAAGCTACGTCATTCGCTGCATGTGATAGTTGGTGCCGTACTTCGTATTTTATCATTACTACATAATGTTAAGATTAGTACAATTTGTTGCTTTTTAATGTTGTAATATATGTTAAGTTGCAGGACGCAATGCCATTTTATCATACCTTTCGAGACCCGTGGATGTACCTTTAGTCATTTTAGATGCTGTATGAATCACCAAACATAGAATCTATGAAACACTTTTTTGTGAAGTAATCATTGCTTCAGTGATACGTGTAGATGCCTAAAATTCATGGGTATTGTTGTTATCAGATACTGTAGCTAAAGTCCTAAAGAATTGAATTAAGGTTGTATTCGAGAAAGTTTATGAATATGTGATCGGCAATAAGTTCTGGAAGAAAACTTCTTTTAAGTTTATTTTAGATCTGCAAATTATGTCTTTGAAGTGACTATTATTTGATTTAATTTCTTTAAATCACGTGAGATTTTAGAAGACGTAATATTTTGTCCTTATTTTTCAGGACGCATGTGAGTTTTGCAACAAAATCAGTCAAAGCTTCATCAATATTTACTATACAGAATTGTAAAAGACACTGATTTGGAGCTAAGAAATTCTTTTATTTATCATAAAGTCGAACTTTTACTTCTAAAAGAAGAACATTGATCAAATTCCTAGTATTAAAGCTTTATGGCTATGATTTTAATCTATTTGCATTCAAAGATATCAAGTAAATATTTTACACCGAGTTCCTGAAGAACATTTGCACATTATAGCCGTGTCCACACTACACAAACTAACCTAGGTTCGCTCCAGATGTCAACTAACCCAGGTTAGATTTTCCTAGTGTGGACACAACTAACCTAGATTCTCCCCAGGTTAGTTGTTGTGAAAATTGTAGTGTGGACACAAACCTGGTGCGAACCTAGGTTCGTTTTACACTTAAGGCATGCGCAACGGCGGTCTCAGTTATACGTTTGAGTGCTTTTCTGAGTGTAAATTGTGCTTGCGTATATATATAATTATTGACTTATATCAGCAGCGGCATAATGACGTTCTTAAATCTTGTCAAAAACTCAATTCCTCTATATTCTTTCAACTATAGTATCGCAAGCTTTAGTGTTAGTACTGAACACGTTGTTCTCCACTATATTTGATTCAAGTTTGTAACGAGGATTCAGAATAACGTGCCTTCTGTACATGAGTAGATTCTCTTAACCTAGGTTCGCTCCAAGTTTCTGTCCACACTGTTAATTAGCTAACTTCAGTGTGGACACAACCAGGGTTCGCCCCAGATTAATCTAACCTGGGGCGAACCTAGGTTAGTTTGTGTACTGTGGACACGGCATATTTCTGGAAAGTTTACGGCAATAATTACATGTTATGTATGACATTATCGAGGAATATATATATATTAATTCTCTATAGCTGCTTAAATATCTAAATTATATCTTTTCTGTTTGTTACTTCGTTGAATATTTCAATTGTTGTGGTATATAATTTCCATTCACGTGCCCACATCAATTTGCGAATACGGCATCTCTCCTTCAGCTAATACGGCTTTTTCCGTTGGTGAGGTGTGCGGTTTTATGGACTGGTTTTCGGGCTTTTACTTTTCTGCAGGACTTTGAATCAAAAAGTGATAAAATGCGTTCGTGAGAAGCACGTGCGAAATGCCTTATAAGAAACCAATGTATAAGAAGCACGTACGCACTGTTTTATAGGAAGCTTATTTATAAGAAACTTGTAAGCAATGTTTATAAGAAACTGACTTGCTGGAAGCAACCGAATCATAGAAACCCATGAAATGTGAGAAACCCAAGGTGCCATAAGAGAGAATTCATGACCACTCAGATGTCTATTACTATTGTTTTGAAAATAGGATACTGATATTGTTGCACCTTGATATTATATATAGGTAATAGAAATCAATCTAACCCTAAACGCTATATCTATGCTGGCCACTTATAAATTGCAATGTGGTCGGGTTTTAGGCTGTTTGTCAAGTGGATTTTTGCAGGACTCCAATTGCCTATAGTTAGCCACAATCGAGCAATATATA
>WIPJ01007441.1:0-13731 GCA_018155075.1 Cassiopea andromeda | reverse complement strand
ATATATATATATATATATTAATTCGCTATATATATATTAATTCGCAATGTCTGCTTAAACGTCTAAAGTATTTCTCTTCTGTTTGCTACTTCGTTGAATATTTCAAATGTTGTGATATATAATTTACACTCATGTATCTGCATCAATTTGCAAATAAGGTAGCCCTCCTCCTCACATTTTGGTACTTATTTTCCTCTCTGTATCCATGCTATAATGATCCTCAGCATCTTTTACTCTATATTTTTACCTGTTTAAATTCACTATTCAAATTTGCTACTTGGCTTCTGTATTCCATTATCAATTGTACATGATTCACTAATTTTTGACACCAACGGAAATTCATAAGTAGGCGCTGCTGTCTTCTCTGTAGTTCATAGGGTTTTCTTGTGCTCTTGGTAGAAGTTCACCAGCTGTTGCCATACCATTAGAGAATAATGCGTGGTGTTGTGAATCTGATATTTTCCTCCATAAATTCATACTTTTATGGTGAGTGCTACGTATATATGATTTCAGTCTATTGGTTAAAAGTCATACATAGCAGGGAGTTTTCTTCGGCACCATAACTAAAAACGTTATGGTATGGCTAAATTTGATATGGCTTTTTTAATTTCATTGGCGTGTGGTTGAGATAAAGGAATGTACTTCGTGTGAAATGAAGATCAGGGTCATCGCGAAGTGGAGTGTAAGGGCATCACACCTTCCCCATGGAACAAGCTTTGTCGGCAAATCTGCCTCTTATCGGTAGATCGTAGCCTTGTTTGGGAAGTTTGGCAACTTTTAGACACAAATTTTAGCCTTCTTAGCTATTGTCATGTGTTGCAATAGGTGTATTTTTGGCAATATCAGAAGCTTCACACTGTGTCATTAGGCTAAAACTAGCCCCAAGGGACTCATTTCACTGTATACCTTTAAACCAGATGCTGTGCTAGCATTGTCTATCTATTATTGTTTTTAAATGTTTCTCATGAACAACATTGATATACAGAGAGGCTATCTCGGACGTAGCGTTTGGCTAATGGGCTTTCCACCAATCAAACATTCAATGCTGTCTTCAATATTGTCTTTCTATGTATGTCTGAACTGCCTATACCACAAATCCTCGAATAATTCCCAAGGGCTTATTTGCAAAAGTGAGTTTTTGGGTGGAAGCATATTCGGGTGGGACTATTTCAATGTTTCACATTTTCTTCAAAGATTGGCATAAAAACGACATGATTTTCTCCATCAACTAAATTTAAAAAATACAAAAAGGCTATTTGCATGCAAAATTTTTTAGTCAATGGCTATTCCTTCATTATAATTCATTATCATCATTACAGTCTCATTTCTGTTTACTGTTTTGTTCAGGTAAAGGAAGAATCGCTCTAGTGCTATTGTCCTTTGGGAGCTTCTTGAAATTAGATGTTATTATGCAATGATGCTCCCCTCTAATAAGGCCCCATGGGTGTATTTTGGAAGGAGGTCTATTTGCAAAATTATTTTTTAGTTGGATTCTTATTCGAGGGGGGGCCATATTCGGAGGAGCAGATTTTTTCGAGGATATACGGTAACCTGCTAATCTAAGAGCAATGCAAGAACAATTCAGCCTCAAAACAATGGAAAATCACGAACGGCCAATCTTAACTTCAATTTTATTGGTTTTCTAAACAAACAGTGTAAGATATTTCTGACACTACACAGTTGCTGAAGAATTCTGCGTGAAGTTGACAGTCTGTTGAGAAGACCTCTTAATCTCACTAATAGTAAGAAGCAGGGTTTATAGTTTGCTCTTTTAATGGTGAAATGTTAAATATTTGGCTTTTGATTTAGTTTTTTTTTCTGTTAATTTTCAACTCTTTTTGTGATGACTAACTGTATGTAATGAATAACTATTATTTTTACAAAAAGCGTGCACTTCTTGTTGAAACTGCAGTCTTGTATTTCTGTTAAGTAGTTCATAAAATCAGCGAGTTTGAATCTTAATGATCGTTTAGCCTACATACAGATGCCTCACTTTATCAGCATTCCATCAGTTTCTATTATTGTTAACTATGATCTTATGCGTCCATTGCTTTTAAAACGCTGAATGTCATATATCTTAAATTCTCATGGCCTTCTGCCATTCTTATCAATGTCTCGTGACTTTCTGTGAACCTTTCACTTTTTTACGTCGTCCTTCTATGTACTTCTCGGTCTTCCTCTGTTGTGTCTGGTTTTGTAACAAAGTTTGTCTAACTATGTGATCAAGCTATTAGCATTTTCTTTTGACAATGATGGACAATATTTGTATTTAGCATGCTCAAGACTTCTTCACATTTCTTGGCATATTCCTATATGTCCGCATTTCAAACAGTGGCGATTTTTAGAGAAAAATCAAGGGGAGCAGAGGGGCCGGGCTTGCCGATGATTTTGGAAGAGGCACGTGTACTCGACAAATACTTGTGCATACTTGTCGATTACACTTCTTTTTCATGAGAAAAGGTAAACAGGAAAGTGTCGTGTCAAGCAAAAATATGATTTTCTTATTGAAAATTCGTTTATTTGACTATTGGTTTCACTTCTATTGCTTAAATTTTGCTGACTCGATGGCACCTGGGGGCCACATTGCCCCATTGCTCCCAAATATCTGTTAATGTTTCAAAAGCGCTCATTCTTTCATCGAAAGCTCTTGATATTGTCCAGGTAACATTTTTAAGGTAGCATAGTACCATGGGTAAGTGTTGACCAGAGATAACATTTTATTAGTCTCAGTCTGGTTGATGTACGTATTTTCTTTGATGTTATGATTTTTGAAATTTTGTATTATTGTCCGCACGCTGTCTGTCCTTCTTTTTTAGTTAGCTAATGTATTAATGTGTGCAAATTTGGAGGTGAACATGTGATGCCCCACTCTCTGAAAAAATATCAGCCCAAAAAATTCAGTCCACGGCAGTTCGAGTTAGCATAGTGATTTAATACCAACTCGTAATAGACTGAGTTGATCACTAGAGACAATATAGTGCATTCTAATATTTCAACAGGTTCATTGTATTCAATGTATGACCGTTTATGCGATGTACCTTACGAAGTATTAACTGAAACAAATGATCGTAAAATAACAACTATAGCAATAAGTTTTACTGAACGGGCAATACCTATTGCTGCAACAGACATTAATCTGAATATTATTCTGCTAGGCCCGAACTCAATCAAGCTGTATTTTGCAGCACCACCTCAGTGCAAGTGGCGACTCAGCTTCATTATATTTGTGTGACTAAAACTTTTAAGTTCCCAGTAAGAGTAGCTGATCAAATGGTCCTGGAAAATACATTGTACTGCCGTTTTGGGGGAGGAGTGATGCGGCCCCCTACTCCCGTTAAGCTTCACCCTTGAATATACGAGCCAAGTTCAGTATTCAAGTGCTAAAATGACAAGACATTCATATTTAGCCATGCAAACATGATACATAGACACGCTCTATAATGAATACATGCTCTTCTCTGATAATTTCGCTTGCATCCTAAAAGCTCTAGAGAGTAATTAATGCCTGAGTGTTTGAAACAAATGGTGCTGATGCAGTAAAAGATTTTTAGCGAGTGGACTCAAAATAGTAGAAGTTTTGAGACCAATCTTTTCAATCAAGTAAAACTTGTAACTCATTCCTTGAAATTCTGCTGATTCTTTAAAATGGTTCAAGTTGCAACGTTGTCATTTTAGTTGGAACAGAATATTAAATTGAATTTGCAGGAATGAACATGGTAAAAAATTAAAACCTCCAATTCCCTTGTTGCAATGTTTTCAGAGCATTGTTATTATGATTGATATCAGTAGTGCTAGATTGATTTATTGATTCACACATGCTAAGTACATGTACACATTTTAGATATTCATTGAGTTACTTATTGATGTGAATCAGTGAACGAACTCTGTCGATATACATATTTTGTATTATGCTTAGTCATAACTAAACATTACACTTGTGTTCAAAGGGGTCTGCGCCAAGCGTGATTTCTAACAATTTTAGCAAGGGGGCTCTAAGTGCAAAGTCAGAAAGTAGGTGTAGCTCATTTGCAGCCCCGCCCATATGTTTGAAGATGGAGACATGATAATTCAGTCTAATTGTGATACAATATAGCCAACATCTACAAAGATCTCAATAACCATATAGCAGCGAAGAAATTCATCATAGCAATACCATACAAACATCGGAAGCAATGTCAATACACTTTGAAAAGCAAGATTGATACAAAAGCTTGGGTAGGCTTAGCCTCCATAGAAATCACCTTTGGCCTGCACCCACCTGATCCCCTGATAGGACTAAAATCCTGCTTAGGGGTCATTCATTGAGTCTTACGTACGAAGGGGGAAGGGACCAAGCAAAGCGTACGCTTGGTTACAAGGGGGAGCCTCTCTTCGCTCACAGGAGCCTTGTCTTTCTCTTTTGCCTCGACCTTCTGAACCCTCTCGACGGCTCTATTTAAGGAAATAGCATTTTCAAAAATCGAATCAACGATTGAAGTATCAGGGACTATGATCCTCACATTGCCATAGCCTCAAAACATATCACATTGGCATTAAAAACATAGAAGAAAGAAGCATTTTAATTTCCTTAAAATTGTCCTTAGACAATCCATTTCCATACAAGGTTCCTTGTGGAGGTAAAATTTCTTTAAAATAAAGAAGCATGGATTTCCATACCTTCACAGAAACAAACAGTTACCATTTCAGCCAAGGCCGGCCTGATTAAGAGGCAGGCTTGATACTGATGGGCTACAAAATCGTATTTAGTTTTTAGGACAAATGATATTTTTAAAAAGTGAAATACAAATTGAGTCTTACTTTGAAGATGAAAATGACTTCAGATAATAAAACCACCGTTTTTTAGAAAAAGGTTTGATTTTGAATGCAAAATAATTGTTGATACTCATGGGCCACCATATACATGCTCAGTTCTAGAGAGCCAATTCTACTTCGTAAATGCCTACAATACTTAGTTTTATCTTGGTAAAATTTCTTGTCCAGGTATTTTTTGTGTGCTTGCATTGCTGTTCTGCTGATAAAGATGATTTGAGTCATCGAAGAGGACGATCTCGATCTAACTCATTCATTTAAGCACAAGTAATGAGGAAGTCCTGTGCATTACAAAAATGGAGAGTGAAATATGCTGCTGAAAGACCTTTCTAAATATTATTCTAACTGTAAATGACTATCCTCTAGATTCCTTCACTGTAGAACGTGGAAAATGTCGCTGTCATTGCATTGACATTCGGGTGACTGCGCAGAGGCATAAATTAGTCTTTGATGTGTACGCGATGTTGTAAATCATATACTCATCTATTCCTATATTTCATAAAACAATTGCTATGATCACTTTCCAGTCTCTCAAATACTTTACTATTTTTTTCTTTTTGAGATTATGGATGGGTATAAAATTTTTTCGCCAGAAGTGAGCGGAGATTTCATATGGGTAACAGCACGTACGCAATGGGAGCTGGGGTTCGTAGCTTGCGTACATGTGCGTACGATGGGGGGGGGGAGAAGGATCAAATTATTGCCATTTTGGTGCATACATACTAAATGAATGACTCCTTGGATCCTCATAAAACTGACTACTGTTATTGTTTTCATTGAAAACCATGCCCGATCTACTCAATACTCTGGAAAAAGGAAGATGAGTTGCCTTGTCTTGGTTGTAGCAAAATGAAATTATTGCCAACCCTTAAAAATTTCACACCATATTGCTTATAACATATCAAACAAATACTAGTGGAATGAAAATTAACATTGATGGTGAAATAAGCAACTATGAGGAGACTTCAATGCTTACTAGCATTACTCTGGATAATAAGACTGATTTTGATCCTCACACTTCTAAAATTTGCAAAAACGTTGCAGCACAGTTAAATGCTGCAAGAAAGCTAACATCATTCATTGGTTTAAGCAGAAAAAGTTCTTGTTCAGAGGATTATGTTTTCAAATATCGAGCAATGTCCTCTGATCTGGTAATTTTATCTTCTCTCTTCAGAACATTGAACAGTTAGAAGAACGTGCTCTGGGATTGCTCTATAACGACTATACCAACTCGTATAACTATTTGCTTTTGAAATCAGATAGATACACGATGCTAATCTCTCGCCAAAGAGCCCCTTATGCATTGAAATTTTCAAAACCGTCAAAACATTAAGCCCAGAATGGATGCAGACATTTTTATATTATGGACCTCATGCTATTCTGTGTGAAATCCAAATGACTTAACAGGGTCACAAATGAGGGGTATGTTGGGAATGTCACACCCCTAATAATTTCAAAACCCTCTCCGACCCGGTCCCGTTCTGGCACGCAAAACCAGTCGCAGTTCTGCTGGCACTTTGCTGTATAAGAGTAAGACTTATTGTGAAATTATTTCCTAGGAAGGTATGTTTAGGGAATGAGGACCAGGTACAGAATCGATCCAGTCCTGCTCCAACCAGCCCTGCTTTGTTTTAGCTAAGATCATCCGTGATTTTAGCCAAGGCCATAAGTATCCACTTTGTCATCTAAGTTGTGTAGATGCAGGCGTGCAACTAGTGGAGCCGTGAAAGTATATATCCCCGCCCTTTTCAATGAGTGAACAAAAGTGCCCTTTTTGCAGTGACCTCTCTATATCAGAAAGGGCGTTTTCCTAAGATGAAAAGACATTATTTTGAAACTTTTCTGAAAACTTGAACCGGTCCCTTCTCCCTTCCCTACCTCTAAACATCACTGATTCTTATCCTGAATCCTACCTTAATAAGTAGTAATATGAATAATTGGCATTCAGAGCCATGGGCGTAGAAGGACGTCAACTTTAGGGGGCTGTACACTTTCCGTAAACTTTCTGCCCAAATTTACTAATATTGTTTCAGACAATTTTCACGAGCTACAGCTCCCTCCCACCGCCTCCTACGCTTATGCTTAGAGCAACGACATCAGTATACCTCCACAGTATTTTCTCCATTTACGAATCTGACAGACAACATTCACATAATTAATCTTCTTTTAAAAACCGTTGATGTGCCCCTTTTCAAGGAGTAGACCCCTGCCCTCGAAAATTCTTAGCTGCGTGACTGAGATAGCGACCTTTTTTGGAGAATCTAGCATAGTTCGTGCTTAATATATTACATATAACCTATGCCAGATATCTGAAGTAAGAAATGTCTTGTCTTGGATGTACTGAGATTTCTTTGCTTCTACAATCTGAGTACATAAACATAACAACAAAAAGTAAATGTCTATGTAGCCTTTCCCTTTGAATCTTCAAGTTTCGATGAGACTAGGTAATGGGACTAGCTTGTCCATCGTATCATGAACATCAATGATGAAAGCCCTAAAATATTGTTCTCAAAAAAAACATTTTTCGACGTTCTAGAGTTCGTTACATCAAACTATGGTTTGGGGCAAGCCCTCAGACCCACATTTTCTCCCTTTTTACGTAGGAAAAATGCTATTCTGGGACACACTCTCTATCTATTGGTGCGAATGTGTAACATGCAAACGCTCAAGGTTCTTAACTTGAGTTCTATATCTGTGCCCCTAATCCAGTCCAGCTGTCTACGGGCTTGTGGTCTGCATAGCCCACAGTTTTACATATCAATTTTTAATTTTTGTTTTGAAAAAAGAGAGGCTATTTCATTGTTTTATGTCGTGGGGCAAATCTGCCAATTATTTCCCAGTTAGGTTAGATTCTCTACTCCAAAAGACGCGGTCCGTGTCTTTGGGAGTTCAGATGTATTTTCATTTAGGTATGGCTGTGTTGTTGATCACAATCTAACTCCATATGTGCTGATTCTAACAAATATTCATGAACTCAAAATCTTCGAAGAAGACTCATTGATACATCGTACGCTTCATGATATGAGAATTTCTTGGAGATCCACAACAGTTTTCCTTTTGGGGCAGTTCTCCTGTCCCCCCTTTAAGCAATTGCCTGGCTTATGTCCTTACGGCCTTCCATTCACCAATTTCTGGCGTGCGCGCGACTTTTTGTGATTGATCATGGATCTAGGCATGCGTACGTACAACAAAAAAGCACGGATGAATAGAAGTGTCCGGAAGTTACAGCCTGCACAATGGCATCGTTGCTGTGGACTAGTCTAGCTGGGAATAATTTGGTTTAAAGTTCGCTTTGCACGTAAACAATATCATATACGTAGTGATCAAGGAAGATAGATAGGTGGAAATTTATCACAGAAATTGGTTTCAGCTATCTACTTTAAGACAAATTAGGACATTTCAGAAGTAAAAGCCACCAACAACTCTAACAATAACAGCTGTTATTTTAACTTTTATGGTCATTTTAAACCAGGCGGAATAGTTTGGAGGAAGCGGAATATTCCGCCAAAGCGCATGCGTAGATAAGTTTTGAAGTGGCGTGTTAGCGGAATATTTCCGCGGCTGGAAAGTAGAATCCGTCCAATGTTTCCGTGGAGGAAATAGTTAAATTTGCTTTCCATCAACCAACGACTTGAACATAGGCAATCCTTCTGTGTTCAACCTGGCTGCTAAACCCGTATGTCTAGACACAGAAGCTCTATTAAATGTAATGCAGGTAGCTGCTGTCGAAGGGAATGAGCAACTACGATCAGATTTGACGAAAATTGTTGATGGAGAAGGATCGGTAGAGATTCCACTACTACATACAAGTAACAAAGTATTCTACATCATCCAGTCACTCGACTTCGACGAGGAATCATTCCTAGCGGTACTGAGAAACTACCCAAGTATTTAGGATAATAAAAAACGCAGACTACAAGCAGAGAAATGTAAAATCGAACGCTTGGAAACAGTAGGGTCTAACTTTCAACAAGGATGGTGAGTGTTAACTTTGGCCTTTATGTGATAGCGGTATGAAATTTTGCATCAAGGGCGTCGTTGTGCAGCCTACAACTACATAACACAGAAGTAAGACAACAATTTTTTAACTGCTACTTTTTAGTAGCTGTTGTTCCTAAAGTGCCAAAATGGAGGGATCGAACTTCATTAAAATGCAGCTATGTTTGGTCGATTTTGTGCCAACTGTAGTTTCCTTTCAATTTGCACTATGCGTAGCGATATCGTTGCGACATCGTCACAGTGTAAAACGACCCTTAGTCTATGCATCTTTCATCAATTTGAAGATCGCATCCCCTTGAGGGGCACGATGCAAAGCCAAGGGGGCGCGTATGACCTCGGGGAGCAGGTATGCTTGTAAAGCTCTTATGGATAATGATCATATTTATAACAAATGGGAGATCGAAATTTGCTCTCTTCCTACGTGAGGGTGCTGCAGGTAAGTAGTAGGAACAGTTTGAAGCTTACACAGTATTCCAGCCCCCACACTTCTAAGAATCGTCACCACACCAGTCCGACGCGAAGGCGCATGCCGAAACTTGCTCACACAAATAGAATAGAATGCGGAAGTTACGTGAACAGAACGTAGGTCATGCATGACGTTTTGAGGACGTTTTGAGGATGGTGTGTGGTTAGAAAGAGCATTGGCATCAGAATGAAAGAGTTATTTTACTTTCTTGCATATGCCCTATTGTTGCAAGTCGAATGTCAAGGTATTTTTTCTTGTTTAATCGTTTTTACTTTTAACACCAGTAGAGGACTTACCAATGCATTCTACTTCCGTAATTATATGTTATGAACATTATGAGCTTATCAACTATTTAAGGCCTTTTCAAGTGACGTATTGTACATCTATGAATGCTTGAGAGAGCATTTATTACAAGTAGAGCACGCTTTAAAGCCATATTGCAGGATTGTTTTCGTTTTTCACCATTGTGGTTCGATTATAGAATCAGCAATCAGTGTTATCAAAAGACAGTCAACAAGTTAAAGCAGTTTGATTGCGTCTACTAATTTCTTTCAAATTTTTGACTGATGTGTTTATGTAATTTTGTATTATCCTACTTCACTTTTAATATCTAAATCAATTGTTGTCACAAGGCCGTATAGTGACTTCTGAGGCCTTGTAGAAGAAGAGAATAATGACCCCCTTTCATTCAAAGCGAGCAAAACATATGAAGTTTGTGAATAAACCTTAAACAAAGCGCCGCTGGTGTTAGTTTGGGACCCCCAAGTCGTTGAAGTAGTGAGAGTTATGAGGACCCTACCAGATTGGTAACTTTGAATAATGCGCGGAGATTTGTTTTTGTGGCTGACAGTAGCGAGTGGCCGAGAGTAGAGTTTAAAACTGTTTTCCGAGCAGAAGTTTTGCGCGGCTTGAATGGTCATTTTATATGAAATGCGCGGCTGCAACAGCGGCTGACAGCTAATATGCACGGGGGAGAACTCACCTGAAGCACTTTGCCCCCACTGTTCTTCCCTCTAGATGTGAAGGATATAACAATCAATGTTCGTATACTATATGCGTTATTACTAGCTTTGGGAGGCTTGATGTAAGGGGAAGTTTCCTTTTATATTCTACGTGGGTGTTCACTTTCAATATTGTAACTGACAACATTAGTTCATGCTGTATCATCAAATGTGTAGGCCAGCAAATTCATGGTAGTTCCTTCAAGCATGGCAAATGGCAGCCTTTATTTGTGATTTACATGTTTTTGCTTTTTTAATCTGAATACAGTGGACTGCCCACATTTTGCAAGGTGTCCCATTGTTTCCCTAGAAAGTGGAGATTTATGGTTGTGCATTTCTAACTTCATCATTGCAATTTGGTAGTGTTATATTTAAAATGCTGAACGTGTGTTGAAGGAGAAATTTGGTTTGACTTCCGTTCTGGTATCACATTGGCTTCAGAGTTTTAGAAATAGGAAAGTGCACCATAGAATATTACTGGGAAAAGAATGTTTTTCCACAATTTAATTGTGCATTCAGAAAGAGAACAGAATGCTTGTACAAGACAAAAATGGCATATCACTAGAACTACATAGATAGGTAGAGATAATAAACCTATATGAATATTGTGATGGGAAGAATGTTTCTACCTTAACAAACAAATGTTTTCATTTTTTCATTCTTTCACTACTATCAGCCCAGTCTACCCATAGCAGGGGCTCACCAGCCTTTTTTAGGCGTTAGGGCCAAATTCTCTAATCACAACCCTTGGCATGGCCAGATGCTTGAAATATAAAGTGTTATGTTGGACAATGCTGTTCAATTTAGGGGGCTGCTACATGAAACTTGGCAGACTGCAAAAACTGCACAATCTTGTGAAGCACCACCTTCCCAGAACATTACATTATTATATATCAATACTTTGTACTAACTCTGGCATTAGATTTGCTGGTAGACAAGGCCAGATGTTGGATGCCCTTAATATACAGTATAGGCATATGTACAATAGAACTAGATCATGCCAAAATAATTACCAAGTTACTAAGATAGAAGCAAAATATAGAGAGGAAACAGTACCACGTGTTTAAGTACACTTTCTCATCCACAAAATCACCAGTGAAAATATATAATTTGGTGCATGCATTCATAGGAATTTTCCAATTGTATTTCTCTGCACATGCTATGAATGTTCCTGTAATTTATAGCTATGCATTTTAGGTGTGAGTGGGTGCAGCAAATTATTTATCTCAGAGAAATTGCTACTTTAAATCCACTGCACATCATAATTGTTTAAGACTGCTTCATATTTGTTTTTCCTCAAATATATCAAGATCATAATGAGGGACATGGCAGTTGAAGCAATTCCTTTGTTTCAATGATATATACAGGTTCAGCATATTGACTGCATGATCAGTACCAGCATTTAAGCAAAGCAAAGTTGAATATATATCTTGCCTCTTTTCATTTCACTGTTGTTTACATGTTGAACTTATCCTCACTCTATGAATTAGCTGCAGAAGTCCCAAGGCCCTGTTACAGGAAGGAGATCATAAGATGCAATGAATTTATTAAGCAAGGAGGTCAGAATATGTTAGAGATGGAGTGAATGCTTTAAGCTCTAAGGAAATGGTGCTGTGAAGCTTTCTATGTTCATATATTAAGGAGTGCAATAGTAGTGAAAATATGAAAATCACTTGTGTTCTTCATATTTTAGTAAAGTTGCTAACAGACAGGAACATTTTTGAAATTATTTTGAATATGCTTCAAACATTTTCTATGAAAAATAGTAGTTTGTGTGGGCTGTAATAACGGTAAGGAGTTGGAACATTTTCCAAGCACTAAATGGCAGTGGGATAGTATTACCCATTTTTCATGGAAAGAAAATAATAGGGGGCCATGGCTCCTAGGTTGAGGAAGGAGGTGTGAGGCTTTGAGGACAAAGTTCCAGAATGGTGTTTTGACTACACCCTTTGGAGTCACTGTAAAATACCTTTTCTGGACATAGAGATTCACCTTTATAGATGAATTTGCTGTTTGCAATGATATTAACAAAACTGAAAGTGTTCGTGCAGTGAAATGGTTATTGGAAATTCAAATTTGTATAGTTTCCTAGGAACTTGTTGGGGGCCAATGAATTGAATAAGAAAATAATGGGAAGCCATACACCCCATGAAATCTCTACTATTTAGCCATTAATCATCAAGTAACATTAAGGGGTCATTCAGAAAGTACTTGTTGGTAGGGGTTGGGTTGGTACAGTGGCATCTTGGCTGGGGGCCAGCTAGAGTTTTGGAGGGTGGCACCAAAATACTTGAGAGATGCACAATTACTTCTCAACAGACAATATTTGCAGCCCTAAAAGAAAGAATGCTAGTTTTTTGCCAAGTGCAACTTTACTGTGCATTACGAATCATGAATGTAGGAGCCGTGGGGCACAGGGAGCACCTGAATTGTGGGCAGCGAAATAGGCTCTGTCCCCTGTGAAACAGCCCACCATGTTACTGGGTGGGTATGCACCCATGTTTGTGACAAACTGTTACAAAAGATATAAGGGGTGGGGTGTAAATAGGTTTAGCTATGTAGCACCAAACGTTTTATGCAATATTTCTGTTTTTTTTCATTTCCTGATGAGCCTTGTACTATTCCTAATCATTCTTTAATGTACTTAGTGATTTTGAGCCATTTGCTTTTGCTATGCTATATCTATGCACATATATTGAAGCTAGTGTTGGGGGGTTGGGGGGTTATGGCAGAATGCTACATAGCAAGGAGGTGCATCAACTGGAAAGTGACAAACTATTACATAGTAGGGGGTGGGTCAAAAAGCAATTTTTTCCATTACGTTCTTTTTTGAATGACCTCAAATCTGGGCAAGGTATATTTTAAGACAAGTTCAGTGGTTGGACAAAAGATTAAAAGACCCCATTGTTTCCACAGAAATATTCGTATTAGATCAATATGCAGTGTGATTGAAACACAAGATTTACAGAGGATCCTTTAAATCAAATTCTTGTTGTTGAAAAGCTAGAAATAGCAAAGGAGATCCCAGCATGTAAGAAGGGTCTTCTAATCAAAAAATCGAATTATGGGCCAATTTCCCATGTCAATTTTTAGTAAATAATTTAAAACTTACTGTACCAACACATCTATAACTATCATGGGAGATATGAGTAATTGTTAAGAGTACAGTTTGAACTACTGACAATGCACTTGTTGGTCAAGCTGAAGGTATTAAGTCTTCCATAGATGATAGTAGATTTTAATGTGGAATATTTATTGATTTGCATAAAGCTTTCGACACTGTGAACCATTATTGTCTTGAAAGTAAATTGGACCATAATAGAATCAGAGGAAGTTTTCTATCTTGGTTTGAATCATGTTTCAATGATCGCATGCAGTTTGTTTCTGTAAAGGGGCATTCATCTCCGTTATATTGCATTCAGGGCCGTGGCTAGAGATGGAAGGGTGGGGGGGGGG
>WIPJ01007358.1:0-26482 GCA_018155075.1 Cassiopea andromeda | reverse complement strand
GCCATAAGAATTCCTAGATCTGTGCAGACCAGGTGGAACTTTGAAAGTAGAATTGTTTCTACTGTTTTTGAGCATAAGGATGACTTGAAGGTGTGCTTTAAGCGGTTAATAAATACCTGGAAAAAGTACAAAGCTAGTGTTCGTGATGCAAATGGCCTCCTCCTTTGGCTTGAGGACAGGAGCTTTATACTCTATCTGAGATTCTTCCACCAGTTGATGCCACATGTAGATGTTCTGTATGCCCAACTGCAAAAGCGCCAAATCAGCTCAACCTTCATTCAGACATGCTTAAGAAATTTTGTGGTGTCAATCAACAATGTTAGGGAAAAAATCTCAGACATCTTTCACAATGACTCATGTGCTGTAAATGAGGAACCTCTTGCAAAAAGGCCCAGGTGTGAATGCTTTGATGAGGAGATTTCAATGGTATTGGAGGGAGTATGTGATATTGTAATATCACATTGTAGCTATAGGTTTGCCGTTACTGGACACTTTGTTGCAGCTACTCTTTTTGAGAGTAGTTCATTTCCATACTTTGAGCAATACTTCCCATCCATGGCCTTAGAAAGTGCTGCAGCATCATTTCCTTTTCTTGATGAAATGAAGCTTCATTCTGAGCTCTCTGTGATTTATAGCAGACCAGAATTTAGGCATTGCTGTGGAGCAGTTCCACTACTCCAACTTCTTATTGAAAGCAACTTAGCTGAAACTTTCTCTGAAACTGTACTTTTGTTGAAAGCCATTATCACAGTTCCAATGACATCCTGTGAAGCAGAGAGGTGTTTCTCAACTCTAAAGAGAGTGAAAACTTTCTTGAGAAACACAATTTCTGAGGATAGACTCAATGCTTTGGCTATGCTTTCAATAGAAAAGAACCTTGTTAGAGATTCAATTGACTTCAACCAAAATGTGATTGATATGTTTGCCCAGCTCAAGAATAGAAGAGCTAAATTTCTTTTTAAGTAGCTCAAGAGCTTCCATGCATTGTTTAAAAATTATAAACCAGCATACTATATTTGATAGTTTCTGCTTATGTCACCTACATTCTCTTTAAATTTTTATGACAAAAATATATCATTCTAAACAATCTATATTATTTACTATCCATGGAATGAATACTTTAAATTACAAAAATAGTTTCAAAAACCACTCTGCCTGATTGGTTATTTCTCTAAATAGCAGAAGAGAAATACTAGCCTTTGATAATTGTGATTCTTGAAGCAGATTTAAGTAAGAAAGCCTCTTATATTACAGAAATAAATATCATCATTCTAATTATTTTACTATCTGGAAGTAAAGCTATCTAATACCACTTTTGGGTGTGGCTGCCACAGCTATCTCGGACCACACCCAATTCTTCAAAGCTTTGCCCCCCCCCAGTGAAAAATTCCACGAGCCGCCACTGCTACCAGCACCGTACAGTAGTTTCTTATAAACAATTACGCGTACACGCACGCAATTATAAATAGCACAGCAGGTTTGGCAAGAAACCAAGTCTCGTGTGAACGGAAAGCCTAAGGAAACTTTGTATGAACCGGTCTCAAGTAGACGCAAAGGCGAACTTTTCTGGAACCATACTCAATGTAAACGGGGCCTAAGAATGTTGTTCACATCAAATATTAGTACCAATGAGTACACCAGTAGCTGAACTTTTAATTCTCGTTGTTTTTGACCTGTATGATGATACTGAGCCACTGAGCCCAAATAGCCTCTATGATGACTTGTTCGAGGGTGGGGGCTTATTTGTCAGAACGCAGTTGGCAGGTGGGGGCTTAATTAATGGAGGGGCTCAACCGAGTCTTTACAGTATATAAAGTTTCCAGACTTCAAGATAGATCATAATTTGTGTGCAGGGAGGCCAGACAGCATTTCAAACCTTTTTTGCGCCAGATCTGTGGCGCGCACACACCTTTGTAAAGTCTCGCCAACATTAATTTCGTGAGGAGCTGACCCATTCATCGAAAAAAGCTTTCACACTGTTAGCTATAAACAATGAAAGCTTAAGGTAGGTCACTCCTCGAAAATGCAAAATGCAGTAATTTCAATCCAAAGTTGTTCAAAATTACACACTATATGTAATTTTAGGTGCTGAGTCCAAATCTACTGATAAAATTTTGATATGGAAATTTGTTACCATGGCAACCAACAATTTCCTGCCTTGTACCCGGTGTGATTGTGGAGTGCCCCATTTTTATAATATTGTAAATATGCAGTCATGCTGCATATCAAATTGATCCTTGACATGTTTTCTGTGCACAAAAGTAGTTTAAAATCAAATATTCTACATGAGACGAATTTTATGAATCATACAAACAAATACAAATATTTTTCCTCCATTAACTATTTTTTGCAAGCCTTTGTGTCTAAAATGCCTTCTGATATGAAAAAATGATGGCCTTTTGTGTTAATCGAATTCTTTCAGTCGAATTACTTATAAAGATCCCTTTTTGTCTACGTCAATGACGAGAACACGCAATTTCCTGTTCACACTGACCGCATCCTCCAGTTAACTGACATTTCCTGTTCACACAGACTGCTTTCAACTATGTTTACATTGCAGGTACTCTCTGCAACATTTTATGTGCTCATGGAGTGGTAGGAACGCAGTGTTCGTAAAGTCAGAAACTTTTAGGAAATGTATCGCTCAACTATTGCTGAGAACCCTGATCTGAATCTGAACAGCATGTTGCGACATCAACGAAAAAGAAAAGCTGGTGTACTCCCAATAAACAAGGAGAGAGAGACTCTTGGTGAATATCACAAGCAATTTCAGCATTTAAGAGAGGACGATGACAAATTTTTCCAGTATACTAGAATGCACAAGAGGACATTTGATATAATTCTAAATGCTGTACGGCCATGTTTACAAAGGAAAACGACAAATTTCAGAAGACCGATATCACCAGAGGAGAGACTCGTGATTACCTTAAGGTAACCTTTTAATTGTGGTGTTTTAGTCCCTTGATATGCAAGATTTGCTCATTACCGAATATTACATTCACTGGTTTGACCTAGGCCTATAAAAACTCTCTGTGGCGTGAAGCACTGACCAAAGTGCATTTCATTTACTTAGGCCCGAAGATCTCTTGTGTGAAGTTAGTTTTCCTTTCGACGTGACGGTGAGGCCAGGGCATGTGTTAATAAGATTTTGTGAAGAGTGGGGTGTAGGGGGAACTTCTAGAAGGGCTCAGCCCCTCCCAAAATGTTTGTATTGATATTTTTTTAAAAAGTGTATTGGCCTTGCTTCCATTGTTTTGTGTATTGTATCACCATGATGAATTTCTTCACAGCATGTTTCCATGATGTGAAGAAATTCAAATTGACTTGGGGCGTAGTTGCAACTAAGCCACACCCATTTTATGGGATTGCACCTAATGCCCCCCTCTTGCTAGACATTTTAGGGGTCACCCCATGTAGGGAAAATGTGTCGAGAGGCTCCCGAAAAGTTAAGTATTTTACATTCTATTAGATACTTTCAACTGAAATAAGGACATGCACTGCTAGCTTTTTGCCACCACAGAAAATGGCGACTAAAAGCAAGCTTGACTCACTTTCATCTATTATTTTTATACCCGAGATACGTATCTCGCGCCTTCGGCGCTTATATATCATTGAGCTCATGGAACTCAGAAATGAAGTCCAGGCAGCGGAAATAAAACTTTTGGGCATCGGAAATGATCGAGTTGGAACTCGGATGGAACCTAGTCAGAGAACAATCATGGAACTCGGAAATGAAAGCTATCAAAAACAATCGGTAGAAAATAACCGTTATTGATTGATCTACAAGTGTCTTTGTTTGAGCACTCTACATGTGTACGATGGCGACACGAGAAGAAGTTCATATTTCAAGGAGTTGCCTAGCTATATAGAAAAGTATTTCAAGACAATGTGGGGTTTGGAATGTGCTTTTGAACTGTGGAAAGATTTTAAATCCGACTATTTGATAAGGGAATAAAGTGAAAATGGAATGATGGAATCGTGGCTAGATTCTCTACCTGGCGACAATTGCGCACTCTATATTTGAATGAGACGTTCATTATCATGTCGCAGCTTTCTCTTTCTGCTTCTTTTCTCAGACTTAGTTACCTGAAACCAGGGAAATCCTTAGTTTCTAGTATCTTGTAGAATATTTATGTATTTCACCTTGCATTTTGTATGCTGATAGGAATTAGTGGATAGACATTAAAGAAATGAAAATGAAAATTGAAACTTAAGAAAATGAAGGTAGCTAGCACAAGCTGCCCGCAAAGATTAAAGCTATCTGCGGGCGGCGCCCGTGGCGCTCGCGTCTTTGTCGGATCCTGCCCGTAGTGTCTTCCATTTCTTTTTCAAAATCTCAACTAAAATTGTAAACATAATAGACAGGGGCAGCGCCAGCGATCGGTGGGAGGATTTATGGGGCCACGCCCTCAAATTTAAACGTGATTTAGCTGCCACACCCATCTCACAAGAGGTGCCTAACACCAATGCTAACATTTTCTCATAGAATTTGGAAACATTGATCTTGGTGAGAAATATGGGGCATGGCTCCCCCATTCTCATCTGGCGCCACCACTGATAACAGATATATGCCCTTTATACAAAGAGTTCTTTTTGTACTTTTATAGATTCATGGCAACAGGGCAGTCATATCATTCCATAGCATTTGACTTCAGAGTGGGTGTTGCTACTGTTTCTGGGATCGTAAAGGAAACTGCAAGGATCATATGGGAGCAGTTAAATAAGAAGTATATGCCCTTTCCTACGGAAGATGTGATAAGGCAGTCTGAGCGACAGTTCAGCAAGAAATGGAATTTTCCAAATTGCTTTGGATGTGTTGATGAGAAACACATCAAAGTAAAGAATCCAGCACATTTCTCAATTGCTCTCCAAGGTTTAGCTAATGCTAATAGTAAATTTATTACTATAGACGTCGGTGCTTATGGAAAGCAAAGTGAAGGGGGAGTTTTTCACCAATCAAGTTTGGGCATTGGTTTAGAAAATGGTACATTAAATGTTCCTCCACCTAAAGCCCTTCCAAATCAAGAAAAGATGCTGCCGTATGTTATTTTAGGCGACAAGGCATACCCTCTCACGACATATCTTATGAGACCTTTTCCAAAGCAAGATTTGAATATCGAAAAGAAAGTTTTCAACTATAGGTTATCAAGGGCTCGGCGATGCGTAGAATGTGCATTTGGTATCCTGTTTTCGAAATGGAGATTCCTCCTAAATGAGTTAGAAATCAGTGTTGAGAATTCCAAAAGCCTTGTTAAGTGTGCTTGCCTGCTGCATAACGTCATAATTGAAGAAGAGGGCCTCCAACTAGATGATTATGATGAGAACATGAAATTTGCCGAAACTAACGACATCATTTGCCAACAACGAGCAAATAGAGGGACAAATTTAAGCATAGATGTCAGAAACACATTCATGGAGTTCTTTATGAGTCCAGATGGAGAACTACGATGGCAAAAGGACATAATTTGAGACTTTTTCATGAGTTTAGGAAATTCAGATTTTACTAAGACTGTTGTGTTGACGCTGTTTATTTCTGTTCATTGTTATTATTTTATTGTTCTTCTTTATGTTGGTTTGTATATATACATCACAGCCATAATACGCACTCTTTTTTTACTAAGAATACCTAAGTTGTCGCCGAGCCCCAATGTTCTTAAATTTGTACGGTTTCGTGTCTCAGATTATTCCCCAGGGGGTCACTTGAGAACTTTGTTTACAGGGGTCCATTCGCAAGTTCCAAAATTCACCAAGGTATCAAAGTAATTTGCACACACCCAAAAATATCTACTAAGTTGCTGGATGAGATCCATTCAAAATGGCGTTATTGAATGTAACAAACTGCTATCACGTGGCATCACTGGGTAGCCCCCTAAAATTATCGGGTCACAGCGCGAATCTTTGCCCGAAAGTACCAGATGGACCCGTACACAGAAGGCTCAAGTGGCCCCCTTGGGAATTATTCCTAAATATTGAAGGTGTAACTATGTTTGAATATCTACGGAGTATATTCAAATCTTTATCGTTGTCCTACTTTATCATAGAGCAAAATAAAAGTGGAGCAGAATAACAAATATTGTATTGATAGTGAGAAAGTTAATCTACAAGTAGTACTATAGCTCAAATGCAAAAAATTCTAAGTATTGATGAATCTTGAGCCTTGCATTATTCTCAAAGTATTCTTAAATTTTAGCGATTCTGAATATTCTTATAGACATTATTTTTATTAAAGAAAGTGCGTAGCGTTTTAAGAAGTTAATTGCTTTGTTATACTAAGGCAAAAAAAATGAGTGTTGTATTGTGCCATTGAGTAGTTTTAAGTTAGGGGCCACCCACCCGTTATGTAACGCCAAATTGACCGTTTCTGAGAACCCCTCCCCCTCTCATAACGGTATGTAGTATAACCCTCTATATAAATTAAACAATGACGTAACAAATCAAGGTACCCTCCCCCCAGAGGCATTACGTAACGGGTGAATGGCCCTTAATGCCTGTAAAAACCTAAGTTCAATGTATTCGCAATGTGCTACTAGTGTTTGCTTAGAACACTGTCTCTCCATTAAAATATGTAACTCTTTGGGGGTTCATATTTTATGTCTTTTTTGAATTGGCTGCCTACAGTGTAACCTCAAGGTGCTTAAGAAACACACTAACTGATTTGATACTACCTAAGAAAAGCTCGAAAGCTGGCCAAAATGTTTCTCTTTCAGAGGTGCTAAGACTTGGAATGGCCTCTCTGTTGAGCGAAAGCTGGCATCATCCCTGACTATCTTTAAAAATGTATATAGCATATAGTCATTTTAACCCTTGATTCTTCTTTTCTGATGTAGTATAATTTTCTGTTTATCATTAATATCCATTTTAGTTAATGTTTTAGGACCGTTCTAGGTTCCCTTTATTTCATTTTAGGTATTGTATGTTTATTTTGTAATGTATATTATGCAGGACCCCTTGAAAACGAGCACTGTTGAAGGGCCACTCTACTAAAATATTTGAAATGAAATGAAGTTTAAAAAGCTTTCGGACATGTAATGCTCGCTACAAATCCGTGAAAGCTACACGTTCTTTTATACGAAAGTTATTTTTAGTCCAGTTCTGAACCTTTCCTAACTTTTTCAAAATCCCAGTATCAAAACTTTCTTACGACTTTCTTACCAAAAATGTTTTAGTGTCAATATATTATGAAACTGAAGAAAAATATATTAAAAGGTATCTTTGTTCTTAATAATATTATCTTAAGCAAATGTCTTTTTGAATTAAGAACCTGTTTTTTAACTGACTAAAAAAGGTTCTTATTTAGTTGGTGCATAAGTCAGGATAGACAACAAGTAGGTTCATACTTTCATAGTTCCCAAGGGGGTTTACTGTACACCATTTTCTTACAAAAAAACGTGTACTCAGGAGCCAAAGTTCTGAAATTCACCAATTCTCAAATCCATCCTGACATAATTTTTCACAAAGTAGGCCTTGTGTTTTCATGTTTACTCGTTTTTTGTCGGTGAAGTATGATTTCAAACGCTTATAACACGATAACGGTACAGGTTATCAGCAAAATAGCTGTGGAGTCAAATCAGACACTTGAAAACACCTTATTCAAAAACAAATTTTCAACCGAAGAGGCTCTCTATGGAATCACAATCCATGTTTTCACCTGGTGGGGTAAATACTATTAATGCTATTTTCACCACAAACAATAATGCTGTTGCGTACAAGGTCATTTTTAGCCATTTGGAACATAAAGGCCGAATTCACACTACACCGGATTCATCACATATCGGATTACTTCCTATATCGGATAGGCCTTCCATCCACACTATACCGGATGAATCCGATATGCTCCGTATCGCTTTTGCGGAGTAAAGTCACTCCTTTGTGAAAGTGGTATGTATCGGATTGCTTTCGATATCGGATCACTTTTGACCTAGTGTGAATGCATGAGTCCAATACGTCGTCACTCCAGAAGCTCTCTATGAGCTGCAATCAGCTTTGTTTTCGAGCGTCAATCAATTTTCAAGCAGTGACAGTTGCCATGAAAATTTCATCTAAACAAAAGGCACAGTGACGTGAATGAAGCGGAGCGGAGTAGTGTGAACAATGTAAAATTTTGATATCGGATTCGGTCAAGAATGTGGTACAAGATGAATCCGCTATAGTGTGAATGGGGCCAAAGGGTGTTTCCTATTGCGGTTACTATTGCCAATAACCATGGACATAGGAAACACCTTTTATAGGAAACTGTAGGACACAGGAATAGGAAACCGGGGATACAGGGGACACGTACCCCCACTTTTTTCACAGATTTGTATATAAAGTGCCCCTTTTTAGGCTACTTAGTTCCCATTTTTTACCGTGGGGTGCCCCTTGAATGTATGTGCCCCCCACTTTTTGAATGCTTCCTACGTACTTGTCAATAACAGCTGTGTCCAGATTCAATGCTGTAAAAAATAACAGAGAGAAATGCACGAAAAATGACAATAATCACGAAATGCGTGTTCATATTTTCAAAACAACAGTAACATAAAACCTATAAAAGTCAACTGAAGATATAGTAACACTTTGTCAAAACAACACTAGCCTATGGATGCTGTCACACAGTGCTATCTTTTATTAATTTGCACATTTGCTAAGTAAAAAAATTCAATCATGTCTGCTATTTCCTTCAGCATTCTGCATTGGGTGATTGGAAGATTTACGTGCATTCGGCCCACAGGGGGTTTCAATGCAGGACTTGAAACAATTGTGGAAATGTTAAGTATAACAATGTTATCACTCCCGCGGTAGTTGGCAATCAAGAGATTGCCCCCTTCCAAATCTATTCGCATTGTTTAACGTGCCAAATGGGAAACACTGAAAGAAAACATCAAATTCCTTTTATTTGTTTTTATTCCCTAATTTTGGCACACATGTATGTGTGTATAAAGCACACTAATTCTTGCTACAAGGTTCTTCATAGCGGCATCTCGGAGGCCGTCAGCCTGCACGGCTCACTCGACATCAAATTACTCCTTACGCCCTTAGATCAAAATGCGTTTGACATTCCTGGATTAGAATGATTGCTTTTGAAGTTTCACAATACCGCCATATATTCACAAATGCTTACCAGGCTAATAATCCACCAATTAGACATCACTGTGTGACAGCATCATATAAACTCCAGAATGGTCCACCACTGTGTCAGATCTTAACAACGTAGACGCACAATGTCTATCGGCTCACCAAACTAAGACGATGGAAAAAGCTTTGGGCCTACTATTGAAAATGTAAGCTTTCATGCTACACTACATTTGCAGCAGCGTTTATCGGGCTTGCAGCAGATTTTTCTGCGTGGAATGAATTATTATCAGATCTATGTCACTGATATAGCGGTCAAGTCAAGGCTTCTGTCGAAACAATAGCAAAAAAGATTGACTTTCCCCGTTGTTGCCCCTATCTATCACAGCATTGTAACCATGAACAGGCCAAAGAAGTAGCACACGATAAATGTTTCTTAATAACAATGTTTGAGAAAACTTTTAATTAAAAACCAACGAAAAGAAAGTACTAGCGGACAAATAGCTAAGATGGTAGGTTTCAAGTCGATCCTGCTACTAACAGCTGAATGTCTCAAGCCAACTTTGATTACTTCTCAAGCCAGGGGAGGTTCTTCAAGAGAAGAAAGAAAACTCCCTCTTGAGAGGAAATCGACACGTGTTCGCAATTACTTTCGTCAAAAATGGATATACATATATATATTTATATAGAACTAAATAGAAAAAAATCTGATACTTAATATACAAGATTGTCTATAAAGGAAAATTTACTGATCTTAAACCCTGCGTACTGATCTTAAACCCTGCGCCAGAAATTGCTACAAGCAATCAATTAGGCTGGTTGTGAGAATGCTGTTGATCTTTTGACAATTTGTTTTCCTTGAGGCAGGGCATTGCCATACAATCTAGAGTACATGATACTCTCAAGTGCCAAATAAATGGGGGTCCTAATAAACAGGGGGGTCGTAAAAATTCCGAAATTCAATAAACGGGGGAGGTTAAAATAAACAGGGAGGGAGGAAATTGAAAAACTGTTCGAAGTGATTACAAAAAGGCGGAAAGAACTAAAACAGGTTCTAATAAAGCATAAAACTAAAATATATACAGAAGTAAACTATTAGGCTTTGAAAAATAGGCGTGAATAGTACTAATAAAGAAAGGATGTAAAACTTGAAGTCCATAAAAAACTTCTTTTTTTCAAAATTACTAAATGTCTTAATAAGATCCGGGGGTTGAAAAAAAATGGAAAAATTGATAAGCATGGGGACGTTTTCTAGGCACCTGAGAGTTATTACTAATATAAAGGCAATAACAACATCGTAGCATGGAAATTTAATCTGCATAGAATGACAGGCGTGCTACAAAAGGGTTCTATTCCATACCAAATCAGCCAAAGTTAACAAGGAAAGAACGGACCACAAAACGCTGTAACAACTAAGGAGGAAAGAGGGGAATGCTAGCTCTTGGGCACTAATTTGCACCATGAGCCACAACTATGTTGTATTGTCTATAGCTAGTACTGACACCAATATAAAAGATGTACAAACTACCCTCAACGGTTAATGAAATCATCAACACTGGCAAAGGCACAGACGCCAAGACCTGACTTGCCCATCTGTTTTAAGCATGATTTAATCTGTCCAATAGCAAGCTCCAAGGATGGCTTTGCAGGTAGATTATGCGATTCTAGAACGGAAATGGAAGCAGTTCATTACAAATTAATGACATTAGAAAAGTCATAGAGTTGCCACAAAATATCGGCACATAAATTTGTGGCGGTTAATTTGTGGATAAAAAGTCCAGACAACTTGTGAGAACTTCATCCTCATAGCATAGCGCCGTAGAATTTTAAAACAAAAATGATGGCAGGATACTATGGATATCCCGAGCGCCAGGGCATACAGTCTTCTAAGCATTCTGCATGATAATAATCCTATAGGTATCGATTCAGGAGGGTTTTAGGGGTCAGGCATCTCTCCTGCAGCCTCATTGTACAGTGCAGTACGTTAGTGTCCCTCATATAAGGAACATAAGTTTAAGAAAAACAGACCTTGTTTCTCAAAACAATACCCTCTTTTATAAGAAACTGGTGAAGGTCAGAAAGAACACTTGTTTCTTACTGAATAAATTCTTTGCATATTAGCCCTTTGAAAAATATAACAGTAAATTAATGCTGTGTAAACCACTTTGTTTTTGCACTATAACAATCAGTTTACGCGGTACCACTAAGCTGTTCAATGGCATAACATAGTTTTCTAATAAGAAACTCTTCCCTGATTTGAAGTTTATATCTCCCTTTATAAGGAATACATCAGACCTAAAATTGAAAAGGTTGTCTCATATACGTGGGACACTAGTGTATTGCAATAAAATTGCGTATGCGGTGTTTTTATTACTTTACGAGAAGCCCAACCAAGAGGTGCATCTAGAATTCAACAGTATCTAATCTCTCCCAATAAATTTTAGGACATTTTCAAAACGGTGCAAAAGTTCATTTGCTCTAAAAATTCTTAAAAGCAAAAAATTATAGCGCGACAAAAATCTCTGTATTCTTTGAAATGTAGTCAAAGACAATGTGGTCAAACAATTGTCCGAAATTTTGTCTCCACGAAATTCCTGCTAAATCATGTCTGAGGAAACTGAATGGAAAAACGGAGAGGGAGCCATTCCATGGACGGAAGAAATTGGTGACAGAGCGTCAATCCGCACGTGCGCCCTCGTTTGCATAAGAGGTTGCTCTTAAGTATTTGAAATTGTACGTGTGATCCAAGATTTGCCTATCCGCTATACAGAGTTTCTTGTTGTTGAAGTGTGTCAAATGTCTCATTTAAGATAAAGTAGGATAAAGATACTCATGAAAGCAACAGTTGGCCGTTACTAGTGTTGCTGCTGTAGCAACGAAGCTCTTAATTGGCATGTTCAATTGCATGGTTGATAGTGATGTTGGCAAGGGTGATTTTTCTTTCGTGCTCGGGATTTTGCATGTGTGTGGACACGCGCATGTGCGATCGCACGCATCTCCGGGCACGGTCTGGGAAACCATAAGACTATAAAATACATCTGAGTTAGAGAAATCACAATGCCTTCTACAAATAAAAGTACCTACCCAATATGGCACTGTTTAAGGCTGCACACACGGGCTCTCTTTCTTCAGCCTGCAGTTGGTAGCCAACTGGACTGTTCCATGGGTCATTGTAGGCTAGCAAGCTAAATGCATCCTGGGAAAAGAAGAAATATTTATGCAAAATCTCAGAGTCATGCAAAATTGCTGCCACTGCGGACTATTGGAACTAGAACAATAGATCAACTTCTTCAACTTTCTTTTCTTGCTCTCATTGAATATTGTTTGCTATAGCTTTGGTGATGTTTACTAGTTCAAACAATTTCTGCGTTGACAAACTTGTATTTCATTAGCTATATCTAAACACTGACATAGAAGGACTAAAAAATCCTGAAAAGGTATAGGTGTTCCAGGTAGCTTGGGAAACATTGCAGAGTAGAATTATAACAAAAACGAAACATGAAACTACTGATCTATCCGAATAATTATAAAGAAAACAAAACTTCCTACTCAGAAGCTTAAATTAACTCACCCTCATTAGCTTATCATTCTCCTCATTAGAATCACGTTCTTTTGCCAATTCTTTGTTCATTATCTGAAGTTCCTTTCCGAAAGCCAGCAATTTTTCAATTGCTAGAATGTTCCCTCCACAAAGATGCCTAACAGATGGTGTTGGGTCAATGTAAACTGCAAGAGATGATGAGCACGGTGATGCAAATGCGTTAGCTGTGCTGAAGGGAGTGGGCCAGATGCCGAAACAAGGAGGAAATTGCAAAATCAAAAGACAGAAAGAGCATTATTTAAACGAACGAGGCTAAAAATAATGGCCTTTTACAAAAAATAAATCCTCTTTCATTATTACTGCAGTAAAATTTGTACTTATCCATACAATTCATTACATAAACAAACTACAAGGACGATCCCATGGGGAGTGAAATTGCAGTATCTATAAATGGCTACCCATTACTAGCTTATATACAATACCACTACCAATACCACTATTTCATACCTTTTGATCATTTGCAAAGTACAGTAAAGAAATACAAAAAGATATCTCGAAAACTGGAGATCAGTATGCTAACATATACTGAATTAGCTGTGTCACAGAGCCAAGATGGAAGCTTTTTCCCTATTGCTGCAGGCAATTATTGGTTTTGAAGTTGATGATCATTTAGCACTCATTCATAAGTTTTACACCCTATCATAAGTTTTACAAGTCAACCTACAATATTCGCCAAAAAGTCCTCGAGATACTTACAAAATATCATGCAAAAGCATAATTCTCTCAGCATTTTCACCCTTGCATCCTATACGCACCCCCTGCCCCTAGAACAATGTTGTATTGCTCATGAGGCACTTAGTTTTATTGAGCACCTGAAAATTTTCAACTACTGCATGCACTTTTCTGAAAAATAAACACTACTTAGGGGAAGGAGGGGAATGGCAGACTTTTGGCGACAATTGTAGGTGCATTTAGTCCGCAAAAAATAACGATCAAAAAGAAATTTTAAAGGCAAATCGATTCACTGTTTTAACAACATCTGCCAATATCAAATGTTAATATTTGTGCATAGGAAAAATACTAAATGATTTGATGCCATACCTCTTGCGGGACTGCCATACAATTGGGTTGCAGCATTTGAACTTGATGGCATTGACTTTGCACTTGCATTTGTTGCTGAGCTTTCTTGAACACACGGCATTTCATCCATTTCCATATCTTCATCAGCCATGACACCATTACCAATATTAGCTAAAGCACCATTAGCGGCATCAGGTGCGACGCCATTCCCAGTTGCTTCTGAGGCAATGTTTAAAGCTCTCTGCTGGTTCGAGTCATTGCTACTAAACCCATTTGTAGCTAAGCTGGACGTTGCTCCAATATTTGTATGGCTTAGAGTTCTAGCTGGGCTACTACATGGGCTGGATAAAGCACTCCTAGTTGGGCTGTGAGCGGAAGGTTTAACCTCACTATCACAGCCCGTCACCATTTCAATAAACTGTCTACACTTAAGCTTGAAAAGCAATTCTAGGTTTCTATCTAATAAACCAGGGTATAAAGATTGGGTGGTTTCAATAGCTTCACTAATCCTTCCAGCTAATATCAGCTTCTGTAATCCTAAAGAGAATAAATTTCACAAGGCTATTAACATCAAAAGAATTTTCAAGAGTAAATAACAAAAAAGACACTAAAATGGCTTTAGCAACAGCACCTGGGAAAGCTTGGGAAGCAACACCACAGAAACTTGTGCAGAGTTCGAACAACAGGGCAAAAGACTCTTTTTATATTCATATAGTTCTTACATAATACACAATAAACGACAAGGACTATACCGCAGGGAGTATGCTCTACAATACCGCAGAGAATATGCTCTACAATACCGGAGGGAGTATGCTCTACAATACCACCTCTACAGCTTACACGTATAAGGGATCTTTCACCCTTTATGCAACGCCTCAACAGGGGAAGATACAAGATCATGAAATTGTAATGTTTAGCTATGAAGCTTGAAAATATCAATTGGTAAGAAAATTTGATGATGCTTTCAATGTTTCTGTCTGAAAGACTGATATCACAAGATAAGTGTTTTACCTGGCTAGAGTACGGCTCTTATTGAAGCCAATAACGTCTTAATATGCTTAGAAAAAATTAAAATGAGTGCTCTCTAGTTCCATGTAAAAAAGATGAATCTCATGCTTTGTCTGCAAAGAACCAGTCCAATGAGTGATGAAAACAGTCACCGAACATCTTGGAAATATGAGTAACTTCTAAATACATTTAGAATTCACTTGAATTTTCAAGATGTTGGGTGTCTCTTTTTGTAAGCATACTATTTCGTACAGCATTGTTTTCTAATTTACAAAAAGCTAAGAAGAAAAACTATAGTCAAGACATTCATACTTTGCCTATTTCTAATTGATGCAATTTCTTCTGTTATTGACTGGCCAGTGCTCTTGGCAAATGCCTCGGCTGTTTGGCAGTACCCATGGTGAACTAAATAGGTGGATACCACTCTAAGAATAACAGGTAATAATGTAGACTTATGCCATGTGATGCAGAATCATGCTTGATGTGCAGGCCTTGTCATTTAGCGGTGCAATCGCACGCGTCCACACATGCGCAGATCACTTTGCTTGTGCAATTGATCGCACTCACAAATGGACATTCTTGAACATTTTCTAACAACTTCAGACTCTAACTTTGTCAACTGCCTGTTTTTTGAACGAGTTTATTTGATAGATTTTATCTTTTACATTTCTTTTCATTATTTCTTAATTTGATCTGAGTGTAAGTACGCAAAGATTCTATTTGACGTGCGATCGCTCCGGCAAAATCATTAGCACGTGCTAATTACCACACGAGCGGTAGTCTGCTTATGACAAGGCCTGCATATGGTTTGTTGCATTAAAAGTTACATATACTACATAAGCCAAATTGGTTTGACTTATACACTAATGAAACATCATTAATGGCATGTAGGGAAATTGCAGCTGCATGACACTAGTACAAACTGGCTTGTAAGCCTAGGGATAGTAATATATTCCCATTCTCCATAACATATTGCACTGTAATTGTGATGCCCTAACACCCACAATAAATGGAGAGGTTACAATAAGTGGAGGAGGGGGTTAAAAAATTTCCAAAATCAATAATCTGGGGGCTCAAAATAAGCAAAGGGTACATGTGAAGATATAAGAAACAATGTCTAGACATGTCTGTTCTTACGAAGTGCTATGTCTAAAAACAGCAAAACATAAGACAGGATGATTAACTGAGTGTGAATGCAGTCCTTGTCTTCACATGTTCAGAAAAATGACCTACACAAATTTGAAGCAACTCCCAGAATTGCTAGAATTAATAAACAGGGGGTGGTCAAAATAAGAAGTGGGTGTCTTCATATTTGGCAAAATTAATTAATGTTCCCCCATTTGATCAGTTTTAGAAAAAGTTATTGATTGCTTTTAGATTGGAGTTTAAATAACTGGTTTGGTATTAAGCATTAATAATCTTGATTGACTTTGCATAAAACCATAAAAGCATGTCCATACTAATGAGTCATTGCCTTTTTCACTAATGAAATGATACATTAAGCGAAGAATGACATGATACTAAGCTACCTTTGCAGAGTTTCTTGCCAACTTCCACCATCAATTGAGACAGGAAACATTTCAATATTTGTGATAGTTCTTGTACGTAGTTCCTGGTAAAAAAATTCTATTTAGAGTGTTGCAGCCAAAAAAGAAAAACAAAAGATTAATAGCAAGACCGGAAGCTCTCACCAAACCATAAGAGCAAAATTTTTACCTTCCTCATTTCTTCTATATCAAAAACAAATGGCTGCTGTCCAAAGTTGGCATCAATTATTTCTCCTGGAGTCTGAAGACCAACAGTTGGGTAGAGGTTGTGCTGCAAGTTGAAGGTTTATCTTGATTAACCGGGAAGTTCAAACATATAAAAAAATCAAGAGAAAACATTAATGCACCAATAAAGCAAACAACAGCAAATATTTAGACAGAAAGTAAATTGGTTGAACTTGAAAAATCAAATGAATTAACTGAACCAATGTTTAGTTTCTCGTTCCACAATTTACAACTTGGTTTTGAACTCACAAAAATATCACAAAAATGCCAAATAAGCATAGAACACTAGACATCAACTAATCAAGGAGAAAATAAGAGTAAGTACTCCATGAAACAGTAGGACTATTATAGTAGGAAACAGCAGGACCACACATGAAACATTCAAGGTTCATATGGGTTTTTATGTGCAAATTCAATTTCAAGGAGCTCTAAATTAATATTCATAGCACATGCATGAATACATAAGAAGCCCAAAATAATGAAAACAACATATTTCTTTGCATATCACATGTTTTCTTGCACAACTTTCTTTACAGTGTACTTTACAGTGGGTATTTCTTTAAATTATTTTTTGTGTTTTCTACCGCTGTGAGCAAAGTAAACAGCTAATAGTTTCATATTTCAAGGAGTTTCCTTAATTTACAAGGAAAAATTCTCATTTTCAAGAAGTTTCAAGTGCCTTTGAATTGACAGGGGTGCTGGGTTGAAAAAACCACAAGCCACGAGCAGCAATGCCAGTACAAGAAAGGGTCAACTAGGCACCAAAGATATGATCTTGTTGTCATATCATTTACAGATTCTAAAGGGGACATGAAGTATTTGACGTAAAAGGTCACATCTTGCCCTTTTGCACCCATTAGCAGAGGGAAAAGGAGGTTTCCCCCCACAGGGCTCTTGCTGCAGGTATCCGTAGCTCTGAGCAAGAATAAATAAAATGAGAAAACTTACTGGAAGGTCTGCAAAAGCCATTCCTAAAAAAAGCAAAAATGAAAACACTAGTGTAATCAATACCAAAAAAAATATTAATAATGTATTACATTTCTGTCAGCATTAGTGGTGTCTATAACACTAATTCAAGCACCTCTTGATGCAAACCTCCTCTCTGCCCCCAACAATCTCTTTCAGAAAATCTTCTTTTATCTAATCGCATGATTCAAATTAGTATATATTTAATCAGTCATCCTCTAACCACTTTCTCTCCATTTCTCTCTGTGATGTCATTAATGCATGACCCTCTCAGCATGAAAAGAAACTCGACACATTTCATGTTTGTCCAGAGGTGGACTGGCCAAATTTTTCAGCCCAGGTAGAGTTTGACCAAGCACACCCATGAATTTTGTAGAAAATATAAATATGTGGGCAGCAATACTAGAAAGCATAATATTTTAAAAATCCAATGTTTCACCAATTCATGCAGCTGACCCCTCCAGCATTTGCCTCAAGGGCCCAAACAGCCATGGTGCACTTGAGTTTGTTCACTTGGGCTAATTTATAGATCATTTAAAGGGAGGGATTGTGAATACATTGGGCAGGCTACCCTTGAATATATCAACTAAAATGGTAGGGCTCTTACCAAGATTGACACCATTTTTTGTATAAAAGCATGTGTTATCAACAAGATTTAATCCACATCCCACTACATCTCCAGTTGTAAATGTAGGACCATATGACTGTCCAGTTCCAGAAGAACAAAATGAGTGTCCATCATCCCCATGGTATCCATAAGAGTTCTTTTCCCATCCTAAAAAGGGCCATATTGAAAATAGAATCTATTTCATGTTTACATAAAACACCTTTTCTTCCTAAATGAAAAGCTCTGTACACAACCTAATAAAAGGAAATCAGCCTTTTATGCAAGGGATGGATGGTTTAAATTTGCAGAAATTACATGAAGTCAAAAATCATATTGAATGCAAAGAGGCTCAATATATTATTCTTATAGCTATGAGTGGTGTGCAAGAAAACCAGAGAAGCCCTAAAGAGTATATATCAAACTGTTTACCAGCAAGATATCACACATAAATACCAGTACTGCACATAAAACAATTCAACACATTGGCAAAAGCCTATTGCATACCTGGCAGCCTGTTCATGTTAACTCCTTGAGTTGAAAGACCCACACCAATGTAGCTGTTGAAGAGGAAAAATTGATTTGCTAGCATGTTGTCTATTCCTTCCATTTACATTTCAATTACTACATAGTAACTGAAATGTAAAGAGAAGGAATAAATAATATAGTAGTTTAATAATCAATCAGTAAAAGTATTCTATTACTGCAATCTCAACAAGTGAAAGAGAGAATATGTCAACTGCTAAGTGTTTTCAGGCTTTCAAACTGCTAAAATAGTGTGTTTTCAAATGACAGAAATGGAGTCTAGCAAATGAAGGATTCCAAGAAGAAAGTGGGACAAAAAGCATAAATGATTGTAGCTATAAGACAAAAGAATAGGCAAAATTGGAATTGTCTGGTCAATACAAACCCATCTCTTCCTTTGCTGATAACTTTGATTTCAAAATAATATAATCCACAAGCTGCTGGAATAGGATGAGTTGCTCTGACTGATGCAGCATCCTTTGGGTTCTTTCCAATACCTTTTGGAGAAATGAGTAATGATCAATAAGCAATGAATCAGTAGTAGGTCCAGTGGGAGTGCAAGGAAGCAACCACATCCCCAAATATATTCAGACTAGTGGCCTTGTGACAAAGCTACATAAATAATGATTCAAATATAACAACAAAAGGTCTCCTTGTATAGATTTTGGCTGCATAACTGATTTTATGCCTCATGACAAAGTGTTGCAATGAGGCATGTGATTTAGGTCACTGTTACTTGTTTTTATTATACATCCAGTAACAAAATCATAGTCATAAGTGAGTTTGAAGTAAAGATTGCTTAGTTCACTGTTTAAACTAGTAAAATTTCTAGAAAACATGGGCCTTTTTGATCCTGTTTAAAAACTCAAGTTTGAGAGCTATAATCAGATTCACTTTTCAATACTACAAACTTCATACCCAGATTATCCCATGACTACTATGTTTCACAATAACAATAGTACAGATATTCCAAGAACAGAGAAGCCTCAGAAAAACAACTCTTGACTTGTTTTCTTTTCAAAGGAAATACAACTACATGAATAACTTAAAAAGAAGGTGATAAGAGTGCTTTTTTCTCATAAGTTGTTTTTAAATATTGGTAGAATTAAATCAACCAATATACAGATTCATGGAATTTAAAGAAACTTTACCAAGGTCTGTGATCCAGTTAGTTTTCAAGAATGAAATGCAAGATGAAGCACACAGCTTGGCTCATTGAAGTATGTGTCAAGGCACATACATGTGATTGCACAATTTAATGGAGAGACCTGAGCAACAATCGTGAGGACTCAATAGGCATTCAAATTCTTTCCTTCACACAGCGTCCCCCACTCTCTTACTTAAAAAACAAGGGTTTGAAGGAGAAACAAGAGATTTTCGGATTTTACAGAATTTAGCTTCATTATGACAAAAATCTATAATAAGTAAGGAGATTTCAGAAATTTTCATGTCACTGGCACCTTCCTTACTAATAATACACAACAGATCAATTCTGTAAAACTGTCTTAAAGTGAAATTGTAATATAAAAAAATCAGATTTTCCTCTTCAAGATATTTTGCAATCTATAAAAGGTAAGACGAGGGTCCTATACACTTCTACATGCAAGGTAACTGCTTGGTAGAAAGGAAAGATTTACTAAATCATAGGCAGATGGCACTTGGTGACTTTCCAGTTGCTTTCCTCGCAACAAAAATTCCCCAGCATCGCTATCAGGTTCCCAAATGCTGTTAAATATGGGATGGAAGACAATTTTTTTTGACAAGCACTACTGAAGCAAATTGGTTACATAATTCAGATAATTGTTTTTCATGGGGTTGAGAATGATACATGAAAAACAAAATGGTTGTATGAAAAACATGCAGTTCTAACAAAGCAGGTCTCTGGCTCCTCATATGTGTTCTGACTTGATGAAGTTCCTACACTGGTAACATGGCAGTTTGACTAATGTTTGTTCACTAAAAAATAAGCTATACAGTGATTTTAAAAGATTATCCAAATTTCTGCTAAGCCTCAATATTCTTAATTTTCCACTTTTGAGCCTTTTATTATTCTTAAATCATTCCATTCAAGTGCTTGCTGATGTCAGTGCAAAAGTTAATCTAAAAGTAGTATCATAACTCGACTACATAAAAATTCTAAGTCTTGACGACGAGAGAGCCTTGCATTATTCCTAAATTTCTGTGATTTTCAGCCTCAATATTCCTATAAACTCTATTATCATAGAAGTCTTTATAGAGATGTAAACTAACTTTCAAGAAACAAAGTAATATAGCTAATTGCGCTCTAGAATTCAAAGCCATTAACTGAGTCAGCACAAACATGGAATCCTAATTGAAAAAAAACATGCTGACATAGTATAAATGCCTATTGAATATGGGCCTTAACCAATCGATTTATGGTAACCCACTTGTACATGCCACGATTTTAAATTACACGTTTTGCTAAGTGAGCTCTCAAACAATTACTAAATACACTGACCTTTGTAATGAACTCTCAAGTTGTTTTGCGATAGTCCAATCAAATTGAACTTGTCTTTGGGACTCCATGATCTTGGTAACGGCGTCTCGGCTTCGTTTACATTTCTATACAAATTAGGTATATTATCAGCTTGATTGCTCTGGAATATCATTTGATCTCCACCCATTACTATAAACAGATCAGTCTTCAGAGCCAGCAAAGCTGTGATATCCTTCTAGAAAATTACTCTCTGCTACTTTTTCTTAACGCCATTTGCATTTTGTTTGGGAAATTTCACAAGGGTCTGGACTCGATGCTGAGAATTAAAGGAAGTAAGCCAGGCAGCTGAAACTGCGATGGAGTATTCTAAGAGTATACGTCACGGTTTTGATTGACCCTTTCTGATAACTCGCTGCTGCTGTGTTTACAACTTCTATAAGGAATATCTCTTAGTACTAGAAAACATTGCTTGTATTAGACGTCTAGTCACAAGTATATTTAATTTAGAACTTCTTTTAATTAGTATATTCAAAGTACCTTTGCATAAAGTCCAAAATATTAAATCCAAGGACATGAGAAAGTTGACCAAAGAGCTCATTTCGCATTGTTTGGAACAAATGACAGAGCAGGAAGAAATACTAATTGTTTTCATCCTCTTCACCACAAACACACAAAGGGATCAGACTATCAACGTTTTGTCTAAACCGATGGGCATTTAAGGAAGTTGGGTTAAATGTTTACTGGAAAATTTATAACGATCAGTCTTTTGGCAGGCCTTATTAGATGGAATTCTGAAATTGACTTCGAATTTTTCATTCCACCTTCAAGAAGATTAAATTTATAGATTGTGTTATTTAAATATCTATTAGAAAATGGTTCTAGCCTACAAACTTTTGGATCATAATCTCGTAGTTTCGAGTCACGTAAGGAAAATATCACTCAGGAGGAATTCCATTCAATAGATATTCTGGTGTTCTTGATTGTCTTGGCCTTGGCTGGAAGAAATGGCACAATCTTCGATACCAACTTCTATCACACTTAGATTCCCAGCCAAGTTTCTCGTATTGTCATTGCCTGTTGGTCCCTTTCCAGGCACCTGTAACTGCCAGAATTGCCGTATACTGAGCTAGTTCTATATTTTTTGTAATAGTACTTTCATATCTGGGTCAAACCTATGGTATATTATGTCAAAATAATCTAGGTGAGGCCTTACATAGAGCTTATAAACTTGATCTAGAATATCTCGAGAAACATATTTAGAGAGGTATGTAGAGACTTTCGTATATCTCGTTCTTGCTGGCTCTACGAACACTGTTTCGAGCAGAATACTCAAGAAAAAGAATCCTTTATTTAGTAGCAAGCAGCGTCATTGATTATTCCTTCTCGAATCTTAATTTCTCATTTCTACTATATCTTATATATACTTTTCAAAACAGGAGTTCTTAAAATAAAACCCAATCATAAATCAGTACACATAATACGTAGATTTGAGTGTGGATACACGTAAGGAAAATGATTCATGAGAAAGTGCGTATACGAACTAAATGAGCAATGAGTTACTGACGCAAATTCCTAGTTTCTAATCTAAATAAACAAGAAATATTATACTGATCGTTTCGCTAAGGAAGGAGTCATTCATGCGCAGCGCCAACTACACGGGACTGTAATGCATGCTTGTTGCGAGGCTAAGAAAACCGACAAGGTACTTTATGAGGCCGATCCTCCTTCTAGCTTTGATTACAGCTTCTCTAACCTGAGACTGACAGTTTAGTTTAGAATCTAAAATTACTCCAAGGTACTTATGTTCATTCTTTCTAACAATATCTTGACTTCTTAGCTCAACTGGCAGATAGAATGGTTGCTTTCGTTTAGTAGAGAAAATAATCTCTTCACTTTTATCAACATTAAACTTCAATTTCCATTGCCAAAGTCATTCTCAATCTTATCTAATCTTCACTAGTCTTGAAAACAGTCTGAGTTGCATCATTTACGATGGAAAAAGTGATGTGTCATCCGCAAAGAGTCTAATATCACAATTTACATTTTCCACTATGTCATTAATGTAGACTAGAAATTGTAGAAGACCGAGTACAGAACGCAGTGGTACATCTGACGAAGCAGCTTGCCATTCTGAGGCCTATGGTAATGAAGAAAGTCTTGAAGAAGCATGCGCAGATCACCAGAAATTCTACTACATTGTTATTTATGTATCAGACCCTAGTGCCAGACTCCATCAATTGGTTTTGAGAGATCCAAGAAAATTGCCTTAGTCTCCATGCTAGGAAGTTCCTTAAATCCACTGCAGATCTTATGAGTTATTAGCAGTAGTTGATTTATTGTAGAGTTACCTGGTCAAAAACCAGATTGATTCTCAATTAGGAGCTTATGGTCACACAAATGAATATAGATAGCATCGAAGATACACTTTTCAAAAAGTTTCCCGAAAATTGGTAATAGGGAAATACGCCTGTAATTCTTTTTCAGTTGTCTACTTTCCTTCATATGTATAGGCACTACATTTCACTTTTTCCAAACAGATTGGTACACCCTAGTTTCTATAAATTTTTTATATATCATGCAGACAGGCTTAATACCAGACTCATCGCATAATTTTATCATCTTTATTGATATGCCGTCATCGCCATGGAGTTTTGTGGGTCCAAGGACCGTATTAGTGGTAGCAATTTCTTAGAGTCAATGGAAAGGCTCTCGTTAGTTACATTGCATTTTGGTACTAACATGGAAGGGAACTGATAATCTGATGCTGGCAATGCTCATCTAGTGAAGGATGAGTACTTGATTTACAAAGCAGTTTGGCTGATCTGTGATCGTAAGATCAATGTAAGACATTGGAAATTGGGAGATTGAAGAAGTAGAAATTTGGAGGTTGAAGATGGGCGGCATCCTCAAGAGTGCCGGATCAGGGAGATGCGGGGAAGAGTGTCGTGTTGTTGTTGTTTTGTCGTTGCGAAGTGACGATAACGTCACCACATCTTCATTTATTTCTGGCACTACTGTAGCGTTAAAAAGGTTGTTGATTACATTTATAGCCAAAGTAAAGGGCATGGCTTTAAAAAATTTCTAGGGGACTCCGCCCAAACCCCTTCTTTTCTTCCTCTCCAATTATGCATCTTCTCAATAACTACATGTGGCATCAACTCTACCATATTCAGACCCGTAGACAGTGGGACAGGGGGGCATTGCTCCCGAATAGTTCACTGAGTTTGTATGTAGAAGTTCTCTGCACTGTACTTTGTAATAATTATTCAGTTGACTTCTACCCAATTAGAGTTTACGAGCATCACAACAAAGATATTTGGCTTGCAGATATCCTAATTGTGCTCTGAGACAGACTTAAGAGTGAAAGCCTAGAGAATGCAAGGTCAGTGCTTCAATTCTTGGATTCACTTGCCCACTGCCATGATGATGTGGGTAAACGTGTAGGCGACTATCCTTTTGATGAATTAGGCACCTTTCCCTTTTGAGTGCCTTCCATGCAGCGACTGCCACATGCATATCTTTAGCAATGTCTTTTCTTCGACTTACTAGCAAGAGATTGTTTTGCATCTGATATAGATGTACATGCATGCAACAGCAGAAAGGAAACGTCAGTGTTACTACGTTTTACCACCTCCCTAAAAATCTTTGAAAGACAAGGCGAAAGTACACTCTTTGACAATGAGCAAAAATTTGAGTGGTCAAATGAAAATTACGCATACTAAACCTGTTTGAATTAGAACTATGTGATGTTGAACACCGACTACGGTTTTTGAAATTTCGGTTTTTATCGTTTTGTACTGCGGTTTTTGTGGTTTTTGCGGGTTTCATAAAATATTATGTGTAACGTACTATGTATGTTGTTTTATAGCTCTAGACTTGAAGACAAGAGCTTTTGGATCAAAGAAAGAGTCATATAACATAACCGTTTGGTAATCATCAACAGGATTGCAATCGCTCGTTCAGAATAAAGGATTCAGATTATCTGGAAAATGCTGTTTAGGTGTTCAAGCTGAGCGGCCTAGTTCTAGTCAAGTAGGATACTTTTGAAGCTAAAATAAAATGTTGATGTTGATACCTTAGGCATCAAATCTTGATTGGCTACCAAAGGAATCACCATCGAAAGATTCCTGCTAATAATGTTGCGAGAATTCGCTCGAAAAGTATCAAGAAGCGTGTTTTGGTGGTAAAAAGTGTACTTCCTATGCAAAGGAACTGATAACACAAAGGAACTGATAACACAAAGGAACTGCTTCTGCTTCTACTTCTGCTTCACAGGTGTGAACCAGCCTTAACAGTCCACGCTTCATATACAAGTTGAAGAGCGTTCATGACCTATGGTCCATTTTGCGAGGCCTATTTTATTGCGTTCACACATATCGATGGCAAGGACCGGCCAATTAAGGAAGGGCAGCTCCCAAGCTTCCTTTATTTTAAAGCAGCATTGTCCCTAATCGCTGGCATCAGAAATTAGAATTGGCTGATGGTATTGAAGAACGTCCATCCTTCTGATATCACCTTTCATCCAGGGGCGGATCCAGTGGAAATTGTGACTGCCACACAAGGGTGTGGTCATAAAAGGGCGTAGTCAAAAAAGCAGAGAGTGGACAAGGTAAAGAAGTAGAGATCCATAAGCTTATTTGAAGATAGGCAAGCAGGCTGCAGAGTTGGTACTAAAATATTGCCAAATAATAAAGCATAAATCAGTGAAGAAAAATTAATTGGCTTAGATACATAACATTGTTGCTCTGCTTCAAATACAGGAAATTTATATACAATATATTTTACAATTTCAATACCAGAAAGTCCTTTCCTCCTAGGGAACTAGCTTACTTAAGGGGCTATATATGTGAATACTGTTTCTTCTGATACAATAGTTGATACGGTGAACGTCAGAGACAGAGCGACGAAACGTTACAAGATGTGACAGACGATTCGTCATTAGAAACATACTCCTGGACAACACCAGAGGGTGAATACAGAAGAGAGCGAATAACACGGATGGTCTACAATATATCACCAACTCAAGGGAGCGAAATATTTTGGATGTCACCAGCAACAAAAGATACAACCACACCAATGCCACAACTCAGAGAAAGAGAACCGACACAAAAAACTCGCCGTGTGGAAAGAGCCCTCTTTCAAAAATTATTTGAACATGATTATCACCAACAACGAAACTGGGGAGAAGCACGATCTTGCCATATCTGATAGAGGATATATTACATAGTTCAAAAGAAACAACGGTGGGAATTTCAGTGTAGATGAGAGAAAAGCGGACGAGCGCATAACGATGGCATTAGAAGTAAGCGATACCAGTGCAAACCTTATCAAAACAACAGGATCCAAGAAAGAAAACAACAAAAACGACTATTGAAAACATTTGCTAACTCTATCTGCCTGTTGAAGTATATATGTATCTATCTTTGTATGTCTGTACTTCATTTTTCATAATGATTGCCAGTATCTACGTATACATATAT
>WIPJ01007356.1:26276-70594 GCA_018155075.1 Cassiopea andromeda | reverse complement strand
CTTCTTAGACTCTAGGTTCTCAGAGACTCCTTTCTTAGACTCTAGGTTCGCAAAAGATTCCTTTCTTAAGCTCTACGTTCGTAAAAAAAACCTGCCTCGTCCTCTGGATGGAGACATGCACAGTTCTCTAAAACCCATCATATCAACATGCACATAAGAAAATATATTCGGGGGAGTCCATGCAGTTGACAGTTCTTCCCAAAAAATTTATAAATAACTTATGATTTCAGTTCTAACATTTTGTGCTATCCTTTCCAATTAATATCCTTGAAACATTTTTCAATTAGGTCTGGACCTCTAGTTGGAGGTATTTCTGTATAATTTTATCCAGAAGCTACTACATATTCAAAACGCTTATCATTTGTATCTCTAACATTAATTACTGCTTTAGGTTTTACTAACTTGGTGGTGGCGGACGATAGCCTGACCCACTAAACTTCTAAATCTATCAATATTAAGATCTACATATAACTTTTCACGATATACTCAGTCAGATCCCAAACTAGTTACTTTGCCAAATTTTTCATCCCTTCTAGCTACCACTTGATCGTGTTTTTCGTTTATTTCATTATAATTTGCTATTGTTCTATATCAATTGAGAAACCGAATGTATCTGTATTTTTATTCATTGCATCTTCAAATACATCCGGTTCATACATTTCTACATTAGCAAATGAATTTCTTTTACAGTACTATAACGATCTAGTCATTTTTTGTCTTATCTTTAAAATCTAACTCTAATTAATCAAATAGAATTTTATAATCATAAGAGTTATAAATAAATATCAAATCAATAGTTTACTACTATATCAAGAGAGTTATCTAGAGAAATGAGTTATATAGTATTTAGATACTACATAATTTATTTCTCTAGATAACTCGCCAAGATACAGATTCGGCTCTATTTGCAAAAGCACGCCAAGTTTAGTTAACAAATTGCAAATTTAAAAATACTTCTTAAGTAGTTCCATTTGTTGCTTTGAAATAGTATACAAATGCAGGATCCCGAGTTCTCTTAAAACGAGCGAGATGAGCGCGGGACGCGAATCGAGCGAGTGCAAAGTGAGTTGGGATCATGCATTTGTATACTACTTATATTCACCCTTCCATTTTAAAGTCATGATTAAACATTCCTTGTTTCAGATAGTGCCTTTCGATAAAGCATTTTCAGTATGCAGTATTTACTCTCTCCCACTATTTCGCACGGGTGTAACGAAAATTGTCCAATGTGGAACTCCATCACTGAGAATTCGTGTTCAGACGTTTTGTGGACAAAGTTACACTTACGCAATGGTGCAGACTTAAATTTAAGAATAGGTAATCTCAGATAGAGACGTGTTGAACAGGGTGAGCTCCGGAAGACTGGAAAATAAACCAAACCTTGTTGTTGCTGCTGTTGCTGCTCTTTAAATTTCCGTAAGTCTTTTTCTGGACTAATTGCGTACAAACAGAAGTAAAGTTCTTGCTTTTGCTATAAATTTGGGATCAGAATCTCCTCATTAGAGAGCAATGTTTTCATCTTGTTGTAATAGTTGTAGAACAATTAGGAGCTAAAGCTCTCGAGAATTAGTATGACGTCATGAAAATGTCATTTTTACAATATTTTGATTTTGACTTTAAATTCCAAAAAGCACTTGGAAATAGCTATTACTGAAAAGTTTCAGCTGGATCTGAAGAATATTGACCGAGATATAGGTAAATGAATGCTGACATAGTTCCTATCAAATCACTGCATCTTTAGAACCAGGAGAAAATACAGTGGTTTGCATTGCAAGTCTTCTACCTTTAAATAGCTGTATTTCAACCTATTTTCACAAATTTTGCCTACAATTTTCAGCAAATGTCTACTTTAGGCTACTCTTTCACTCTATGCGCTCAAAATATAAAAACATCCTAAAAATGTATTTTATGACGTCATCACTAATGACGTCATAAACCATATAGCTGAAGGATCAACCCTAGAGCTGAAGGAATAGCTGGAGTTTGGTCCCTTGAGCCACACTTCCTTCAATCTCCCATATGTTCGCAGTACACAATACAATGTAGTTTAAGTTTAACTGCCAATTGTACAAAGTCAAGTAGCTCTGTCCTCTTCTTGGATACTTACGTACCTAATTGCCGGGGGGTCGGAATAAGCGAGGGGGAGGGGGTTGGAAACGTTAGAAGAAGTTAATACGCGGGGTGATCAAAATAGACGATGGGAGAGGGTAGAAGACATGCTTTAAATTCTAGCATAATACTGCCATGAAGCACTCTATATTAATAGATTTGGCGTATACGGTCGTGAGAATGTAAGTAGCACAGAAATATTGCTAACAGACAAGAACATTTGTTCAAAATATCTGTTTCGACCATGCTTTGAAAAACTTTCACACAAATGCTAATAGGCTGTGGGTCCTAATAAGAGCGGGTGGTTGGAAATTATTATTTATTAGTATTGAAAAATATTTAGCGAGAGAAAGACACTTAAGAGTGTTAATTTTACCTTATATTCATGGATTGTACATTTCTAGTAAATATTATATTTCCACTGGTTTCTCTTTCCTTGAAAGAATCAGTGATAAGACACTCTTTTTGTACAGAAAATTTTCCCTTGCAGGTATGACTTCAAAAAGAGAATTCAAGATCATGGCAATCAATTTGATAAATCAAAATTTTTGATTATGAACACTTAAAACGTGTTCCACAGGTGACTTTTTTTCGTGTTACTGCTCTTTACCGAAATGTAACACTTCAGTTTTCACAACAGCGGGGGGCTATGCTTTCCCAGCTAGACCACCCTTGACTCATGCAAAGAAAGATAGTAGAGACAAGCCCTGACATATTGAAAACAATTTTTTAATCATACGACAAGTATTATGATATGTTCCGTGATTTCATATCTTTTACATGATAATTTTTGCATAATTTGATTTTTTGACAATACATAATTGACAATGCAAATTTTGACAATACATATTTGATAACTCGATTAGGGCAGTGCCATAAGGTAGGAAACAAACGGGAGTAGGGGGATTTTAGATTTCACTATAAAATTATTCAGTAAAATATAAGCGGCAATGATAGCTTGGCACCAATGTACCTTCAAATTGAATATCCCAGTATACTCTACTTACAGTAATGGTTGTCAACCAGGGTTTCACGGAACCCTAGGGCTCCACCAGTGCAGTCCAGGGCTTCCCCCAGAATTTACACAAATGCTATGATCGACAGTAATTTTCAATTCTACTATATAGATAAATAAGCAGGGGCTACTCGAGCAACTAGGATTCTTCCTTAGGGCTCCGTTCTAGCAAAAGGGATTGAAAACTATTGCTTTGCATTATGAAGTCATTTGTTAGCCCAAAATTTTTCCCTCAGAAACTTTTGTGACTCTGTTGAATCCCTTCTGCTTCGTACCCTATGAAAGCTTCCTTACAGCTATGACACAAACATATAGAAAAGCAACAGGCTGAGGAAACAAAGCTAATAGATTTAGACTTGTGCACACGAGAAAACATGGAGAGAATTCAAAACAGAATTTTGAAACAGCCCCAAGTAGTTTTGGAAGTAACTATAGGGAAGGTATGCTATTCAACAACACTTTTGCTAACTTATTCTTTAAAATACCCAAGCCAAAACATCCTTATTGCAGCCCTTTTCCCCTTTTCTACTTTAATGCAGAACCCCCTAATTATTAAGTAGTTTCACAATGCTCAATTTCTTCTATACTTTTTCAGCCAAATAAATGCCATTTTCATTGCCGTCTTTAGATGCCTTCTTAGCATATAAAAGCAGTTGTGAAATTAAGATTTATACCCCTAAGCACTTCCTTTCAGGAAATTCGCTAACCCTAGTTTTCTCCACCCCAGAACTAGCATGGCTAGGTGAGGGATGTAGAAGAAAGCAAGTATAATATGCTCAAAATTTACTTTTAGTAATATATGGTGCCTTATTCCATCTATCTCATCAGCTACAGCCATCTGCTGGCCGTTGTTCTCAGGGACTAAACTTTAAAGAGAATGGTCGGGAAACAGCTAAAATTTGATATGTTGTAGCGGACGTCTTAAAAATCTTTAATGTTTTTGTTCTCACCTGCGTACTTCAATTGATATTCCCAGTGGTTTCTCGTCAAAATCGACTTCATATTAGGCCCCGACATTCTCACCTTTTCGCAAGACCGAAGTTGTTATTGCACTGACGTCATCACGTGCAAAACGGCATTGAATCAATACCTTTGACTACGTTAGTTGGGAATATCATGCCCATTTCTGTTAGCTAAAAGCGGACCAGAGGTATTGCAAAAGCATAAATACATTAAAACAGAACTGCAAATATATTTTAAATTATTGATTCTTTTATTTACGATGACATAAGCATTACTGAAAAGTAAAACATCTTCATGTAATCCTGAAATAATGGCAAATATTAGTCAATGACAGAGACTACTGTTGAAGGGGAGCAGTTATATAATTTAGAGCATGCTATAAGCAGATAATCGAGGTTAAAACGCAAATGAACTTTTAGACGTTCTTGGACAGGGGTGGCCTCAGAAATTTTCCAACGAGTTGGTGAGCCTTTTGACGAGGCAGCTAAAATACGGTTTTCAGGGTACTATTAATGCTAGAAACGTACAAGAAAATAGTTTTTGACCTCCCGACAGGGGCTAGCATGTTCCGCTGGGGGCAATAGCCCCATAGTCCTCCCCTAGCGAGACCGCAGTACTTGGGTCTTTAAAAATCCAGTCCTGACTTTTCTTCGGTTTGAACAGTCCTATACTACTCCTAATGGACCGTATTCCTTTAACAAATCGAATGTGTGCATTGGTGCAAAATGTCTTATTCAAGTGACTCCTTGCTGTTCTGTTTTAATGTATTTATGCCTTTGCAATGCCTCTGACCCGCTTTTAGTTTACAGAAATGGACATAATATTCCCAACGTACGTAGTCAAACGTATTGATTCAATGTCTTTTTGCACGTGATGACGTCAGTGCAGCAACAACTGTCTTGCGAAAAATGTGAGAATGGAGGACCTAGCACGAGGTCGATTTTGACGAGAAACAACTGGGAATATCAACGGAAATCCGCAAGTGAGAGCAAAAACACTAGATCATGGGGTTTTACGACATTCTCTACAATTCAGGGGGGAATGTGGGATGAGTCACCTCCCAAATTTGCCATTTTGCCCTTGAAAATTTGCCATTTTGTAGGGCAAAAACGGACAACGTATTTTTGCAGAGTAACCTACTAAACCGAGGACCATTTGATAAACTACTGTTATTAAAAAAGTCACAGAATATTTTCACAGGGCAAAAACCTCTGATACCCCCAATTACGTCACTGGTTGTTCCTAGCAGCCCTGTCCACAAGTTGCTCCAAATTTTCTGAAAAGTTGCTCGTTTTCAAGAAAGTTGCCAATTTAAATTTCAACCACGTCCATATTCACTGAATGATAAACTACTCGATAAATTTTGTACCGAAATGAACGTTTTTTTCAAATCTTTCTTACAAGCACGGTTTTTCCAGTTAAAATTTGATGCTCAGCCTGCCTGTGTTTCTTAAAAGTTTCTTAATTGTTGCTTTATTCTAGCCTCTTGTTTCTTAGAGGCACCTTTTTATAGAGACACATGCTACCTAACAGTAAAACTAAAAGATTGGATAAATATATTCTCCAAATAAGCTATATTCCACACTTTTTTATTGTTTCACTCGTAGCAGACGCATGACTGTGACTATGAAGCCACATTTTACTCTTTTCATTTAAAAAGTTGGTTACATATACAGCGTATAGCTAATTAATACCAACTATCTAATTAAAGAAATAAAACCAACTTAACTAAAAATAAAAAATTCACAGTTTAAATTACAGTACAAAAACTTAAAAGTTTCCCGATGCACTGAAAGTTGCTAGAAAAACCTAAAGTTGCCGAAAAGTTGCCGAGCAACTTGTGGGCAAGACTAGTTCCTACAGCATACTGCCAACTTTCCCGCTTACAAGGTAAGCAAATAGTACAATAAGGGTTTACTTCTGGCAGCTTGGTAAATTTTTTTGTGAGGCAGTAAATATTATAACAGAAAAATAGTCAAGTTATTTCTACGTCAAGAAAGTAAAGAATAAAAGCATAAATTATAACGATGATATCTGCTATAGATATTCAAATGTTGACGTGGAACCTCTTACTAGTTACAACATGAGCTACGTCGTTTACCAGCTTTGTCCCCATCTTTTGTCTGCAACGTCTTCTCTGGCTGCTTAATGGATTCTAACGGCAAAGCCCTTGCTACAACACGAATGAATGGGTAAACTTAATATGGCAATAGCATTGCTAGGAAGTGACCTGGGTGCTAGTCTTGGCCCCAGACTCTTAAGTGTTACATCCGCTTTGTACGGTTTTGTAAGACATATATGCCACGTGCAGTCAAGAGACAATTCGAGTATCGCTAGAGTAAGGAGCTATGAAAATATTTGTTTTGCGTCTAGTTATGAAAATTGGGGCATACTCATCTTTTGGCCAATTCTTTATACTCTAACCCAGTTTCACAACAAGCAAAGCATTAATCTGAGAATCTAGGTGAAAGATCTCAGTTGAGCACCGAGTAATCGAACGCCCTCCAATTTATAGGTTCTTGAGTATATTCTGATTATATGTTGACTCGATTATAGACTTCAACCCCCCAAAACTACTATTTTTGAGGAGTTCTTAAGTGAGAATGAACTTCTTTTGAGGCGAAGTCAGCCAAATCAGCGTCACAATTTATTCTCTTATTCAGATTTTCTCGTAGCATATAAAGGTAAATGCTGAAGTAGCTCATCGCAATATACATGGCTTCTATTTTTCAACCATTCAATCCACGTCCCCTTATTCTCATTTTTTCAGGGCATTTTCTATTCTCCCAATTATCTCACCCTTCAATTATTGCGTATTTTACTATGACCTCGATGAGATGCGAAAGAAAAATCGATGTAGAAACATTTCAAAGGTATAGAACACTATAAAACAGTTGTAAAGCTCTTCCTTGCAAAAATGTACATTACTTACCAATCTTAACAAATAAGTTCTCAACATTTTCTCCCGTCTTTGCAGACGTTTCCATAAAAATTGCATTAAGTTGGTCTGCATAAAATTGTCCTTGAGAATATTGGACCTGCATAAAAAACAAATAATGCGGTAAGGTAACTAAAGAAATTAAAAGTTTAGTCAGAAGTTCTGTAAAAATGTTATAAAGCCGTAATCTGCTGAATACTTCCCTTACGTGATTCTCAAATTTTACACTGTTTACCTTTGCTATTCTCAGGCCTCTACTCCGTTTAAAGCACGCGATCACTTGCGCGAACCTTGCCACTCAACTCAGTTAGGTGAGGTGCGCGCTTCTTCACTCACCTCGTTCTTGAAAATTAACGAGGTCACGCTCTTTAACAATTAAATTGCGCGCCTTGATGCAAAATGTTTACCTCGAGGTGCACAAACGGCCACACGCCTGCTAAAATCTTTACGGAGAGGCCTGGTTATGCTGCTACAGATAAACTGAATGTCGATCAAATAGATGTTTCTTAAGTGAGGGATGAGTATTTGGTGATTTTATATTCCAAATATACAGACCAGCTGATTTTTACACTATAAATGATAATACAAGTTGAGCAATTAAGCAGATAGAAACAGAAGTTTCTACACACTAAAGGTGTGGCTTCATTAACGTCACTACGGTGGGGTGACTGTCATTTAAGGGCCTCAGAGCCTTTCCCCAAATGTGTAAAGCATCGGTCCAATGTTGAAAAATGTATGTCTACCTTCTTCTAGGAAACATTAGGAATCATGCCATTTTTTAAACAATATGGCACATTTGGCAGTAATTGATGTATTAAAACTGTCATGTTCATCAGATATATCACCATTGATAGTCTGCGACACATCATTCATTTTCTACCAATGCTCAATCTATGACCAAATCATGTCTATCGGCAATATTGATTTCGTAACCAACCCCTAGCTTGGGTCTGTAATCACCTCCACCTTGATTGCGTTCTTTTGGAGTGTTATTTTCTTTGACAATAGCATTACTCACTTGGAGCATCTTTCATTTGTTGCTTGGAAAGCATACCAACAACTTTGAATTTTGAAAATGAATGATACATGCTTTGCCGATGCATTTATAAATACAAAGCGGTGGCCCGTTTCCATCCAATAGCTAGACACAGGCTACTGCGTGAAAATGGGGTTGCTGATATTGAATGAGGTTATGCAAACTGAATGCTACTATCCTCTTTCAAACTATCATTTCTAGCAAGCAAACAAACTTCAAATGCTGTTAATTGTACTCCTCCTTGGGTTGCTATAAACACTCTAGATTCCAAAAATCATACAAAAACTCTCCTACTTATTGTATGCGCTTACTAGAGGCAGGGGAAGCGACACGACCCCACTACTTTTGAAGTTGCAGGAAAGTTGGTAAAAAATGTCAAGCATGCTGCAAGAGGGTTGGTCAAAGTGTTTTCCATGAACTTGTGTTTTAGTAACAGTAGTTGGTCAAGTGTTTAAAATATCCCACCCCCACCCCTACGGAATATATCTTGTCTCATATCTACTTGTATGTCTGTCACATTTTCACATGTAAAACCCCCCAAAACTATCACTGTTTACTTGATGACTCTACTAAATTGTTCCAATATTTCGTCGCTGGTCTTGTTAAAAATATTCTGTAAAGCCATAAAGTACAGAAGCTAGCAATTTTCACTTTCCCAGTAGCAACCTTCAAGTACAGAAAGTAAATGTCCCATTCGTAGCGTCACTTAGAGAGCAAGAACAAATCATACTGAATATCATTAAAGAAGCTTTCAATTCTCTCCAGTTTTTTCATTTCATTTATGTCTAGGTTTCAGGACCCTAATAATAACAGTGTGCATGGTACTGATAGGTTTATCTTGATAAAACATTCGTTTATTAAGTTTATTATTACTATTATTAACATTTTCGTGCGAACAACCTGTCAGGAAGACAAAATGTATATAATTGCAAAAAAAGAAGAAAAGAAAGCGAATAAGATAAGATTTTTGCTCTATGCATGGGTTTCGTGCTTGGTTCTTTAAGTTCAGAAGTTACTTTCAAACCTTTTGAAATGATCGAGTGACCCTTGCTCTCGAACGTTTCAGGAATACCATTGCTCTTGCCATATTATCAAACAAATAAACAGCATGAACTCTCGTTTTTTTTGATGCAACAAATATGCACTGTAATTAATCGTTCTCATGCCATCTTCTTTGAGGCCTAGCCCAAGTACACACGATAGTCATGCTGCTTTTGCTACGTTTTTGCTGTTTATGCTGCACTTAGACTTGAAGGAGTAGATAAATTCGTCAAATGCGCCATTATAATGAACACTAAATTTCACGATTACAGTTTTGGCGTTTAGCTCCAGAGTTATGATTTACGTTCAGCCATCAATGTAAAATAACTTTCATTTGCCTAAGTGTTCTTGAGGCACTGGATGCAATCATGAATATATTCAATAAATTTAAAGCATGAGCACATCACATAAGAATTGAATAGAATTTTCTGTTGGTAAATTTAGTAACTTTGAATATATTTGTGCAATACGAAAATTTTCGCATAACATGTTAGAATAGAATGAAATATAAGTGCAACAACTATTGGTAGAAAGTTTTCATGCGACATTGTGGCTAGACTAGACTGCTTTTGAACATTGCAGTCTTTCTATAAATGTCGAGTACAGTGTTGCCTAGTTCAACTAGGCCTTGAAGTACCACACTTAAATAGGTGCCGTATATACGTTTCGGCACATGCAATAGAGGGGCAACAGTGGTGAACACTCTTACTCTTTTCAGAAGGGGGTAGAGGGCGCAAGATGTGTCTCTTGCACGAAGTACTTCACCTTTGAAATATCTTTCTGACCTACTTATTGTTAAAAGCTTCTTAAAAGTCTAACTAAACAATACATGCATCCACATGGCAAGTATCTTCATCCAGTCAACGTCACACGTGAGGCTCTAGAAATGCCAAAAACGCCACTACACTTCAAAGTAGAAACCCTTTTTTGTGTTGTAATGGTATAATACTAGTGCCCAGTCTTGACTATGTTTAGTCAGTTAGGAATAGATTGTGATAGATATAGCTCCCTATGAATTTAAAGCTTACATAAAACACAACATTCTTAATGAAAGAATGAAAGGAGCGTTTTGGTCACAAGGAACCTTAATTGTTATTGGACATTATTGTATTGCATGAACATAAACTAAACAACAGAATTCTTTTTGGAAGCATGCATAGTAATCCCTTGGAGGGACGGACTAAAGTTGTTTAAGTTTATTTTTTCAAGTAAGGAGGATTACGGAGGATATAGATTAGAATTTCCACCGGCAAGAACGTTCATTTTGGGCAATATGTGCAAGTTGTTTTTGTATTTGTCTGACAATCTTCTATTTTTCTTCGTTATAGTTATTGTTTTCGGTAGTGGTAACTAGCCTATGTTTTTTGTTTTATTCTAGCAAAATCTATGCAAAGTTTATCCTGAGTTACGACTGCATAATCGTTTTGAATTGTCTTATTTGTGTGCTTCTGAAGGAACACTTCCTTTCAATGAGATCCTGCCACTTACTTTTCTGTCTTTCTGTAGGTCACATTTGTTTCCTGCTACTGCAAGTATAATACTATCTGGTCCAGATTGATGCAACTCTTTTACCCAACTCTGCACGTTTTGGAAAGATTCTTTTGAAGTAATGTCATAAACCACAACAGCAGCTACTGCACCTCGAAAATACATCGGCATCAATGATCTGTACTGTGAAAACAAAAATTCGTCAGTCAATGCTTTTGTTTGATATTTCAGGGAGCCAGTTTGCATTTTGTCATTTCTACGTGGGGAAGGTCACCAAGTTATGGCGCATGCGCCGGTGGAAGCTTGACCTGTCAAACCAATTACAATAGCACCGTAAATAGGTCTTTCACAAAATGTATTATCTGCGCTCAGCAGAAAACGCAGTTTGCTCATAGTTCGCAATCTTGGTAGATGATAGGATAAATTTCAAGGTAGTTCATAGTGCTTTGGAACTAGTGACTAATGCAATAGGCATTGTTGTTGTCATTTGAGAGGGTTTGATTATTGTCAATTGGTGTTATCTCCTCATCCATTGGATTGAAGACGTATTGAAAAACTAAAGGTAAAGGACCGAATCTGTTCCATATTATGTATCGCATTACACTCTGGTTTTCAATTAGGGTCCTCCCAAGACGCAATTCGGGGGTCTGCATGGATTATCTAAGTGCCCTTCTTTGCCAGCAAGAACAGTGCTTAAATCTTATTGGCCAAAACAGCAAAATTCTCTTACAGATATATTTAGGCAAATGTATTTTTACCACTCACACAAAACAACTCTAGATACTCGATTATACCTACTTTGGTGGAAATTTTTTTTGCATCAGTATGTGTATAAAATGGATTCTATGTGTGCATGACACCAGCATCGGATCTCGTGACTTTGATACAACAAAACTAGGTGTAAGAAAACCAGAACGAAATTTCAATGTCCATAAAAGTATTTATTGGTTTATAAAAACCATCGCCATGATGGAAATTTCCACCGTTTAGTGCAGAAATAATGATCTTATTTCGATCTCCTTTACATAGGTCACCTGCTTAATTTTCTGAGAATCACCTTGACAGGTGCTGAGAGTACTAAGCACTGGTTATGTGACGTAGATTTTGGCGGGAAATCTTACCGTTGTTGGGAGTAATACATGATGAAAAGGAAAAGACGAGAGCCCGTTCTAGAGACTTTCTAAGATTTTCTTGTATTAGCCTTAGCACTGCTAATGCAATAAGTACACACAATATTTATAAGAAAATTTCTCTAGGCACAGTGCTGAAACGCTCTTAACTTTTTCACAATTCCAGTATTACAACTTTCTTCAGACCTGCTTTGTAAATGCTTTTGAGCTCAATGAACACCAGAAATGATGGTAAATCTATCTGTATACAAAAATTATTTTATAGCATGTTAGCTGCCTTCCAACAACTTAGCTTCTGTTATATACTAACATGTATTATATGTAACAGAAACTAAGCTGTTGGAAGGCAACTAACAGATAGGTCGAAATTCAAATTATACACTTATAAACCTTCTTAGGTCTCAAAAATCTAGTACTGAACTTTCTTAACAGTTTGAGCAGCCAAGTACTGCTTTCTTATAAAAGGCTTTCTTACGAAAGACGTGTATTCAACCAAGGCATTATACGAAGAATATAGTGTGATATATTAATGTATATTAGGATATACATTCACGCATGCGCGGACTTGGGGGCTTACGATGGATAACTGTTTTCAGGATATGGGCCTATGGATCCTTTAGTTGAGACAAAGATATAACATAAAGTCCTTCCTATTATATTTTGGGCTTACTTTACCATTCTATCTATCATAAGTATCAAAGAAAACAAAGAAAAGTAGCTACCTTTTCCTGGCCAGCAGTGTCCCAAATTTGCAACTCAATTATCTCACTACCAATGTCAAGCGGTTTTGACATGAATGAGGCACTGAAAAAGAAATGACACTAGTAACCTCTAGTGGATTCAATGGGTAACCATGTCAAAGTCAAAGTCAAAGTCTTTTCCTGCGCCCAATGGCGCATAGGGCGGTGAAAGCTACAGCGGGGACTGGTCCACTGGTAGCTTCGCGAGTTTAGCTTTCCCACTCCATTCTCATATGACGAGCGCCAGACGAGAAGGCATTTTCGCAAGAGTACCATTTTTAAAGTCTTGGTATGACTCGGCCGGGGCTCGAACCCACGACCTACCGTTAGTGAGGCAGGCGCTCTACCACTGTACCATCACTCTGGTGGGTAACCATGTACATATGTAGTATATGTATTTATGCATGTATCCCAGTCTGCAGAGCTTGACAATTGCATTCACAAGATATAAGGTCTCTTATAAGAAACTTGCATATAAAAAATAACTACTAGGCTAGTCAAAAAATTAAGAAAATCTAGTAAGAAAGAGTAAATTGATTTGCTTCTATTAATTAATTTGTTTGAATTATATTTCGAAAGGATTTTAACTTATGATTCTGATCTGGCTGGACATTTTCATGTCGATCACGGTTTACACCTATTCAGAAGTGCTTAACTATAATACAATAATGTGAGTTTCAGTTCTGAATATAAGGCACCAGTTAAGAAACTTTTAGTGCTAAACTGCAAAAATTTCAATGCTAGATTTGGAAAGCTTTAGTACTACGTCCTTCCTAGAGTTTCTTATAGAAAATGCATAATACCTAAAGGAATGAAATTGCACTCGAGAATTTACTCATTGCATGCTGGATTTTGAGTGAAGACATGGATGTGGTATATAGGGCGACAAAAAGTCAATAAAGGCGAAATTCTTTTAGATCTTTGGGTGACCTAAAGTGCCAAAAAATTACTTTTACTAGGATTAAAAACCTATTTGGACGAAGTTTATAGGTCAAAATAAAGTCAAAATTGAGTTTTTAGGTCATTAAAGTCAGAATTACAAATACAGCTTTAAATGCGGTAGGGTGTAGGCAGTTTTTTGATCAATAAAGTCAAACTTGTGAATGATAGCAAAATATATTCAAATCTCCATTTATTTGTAAAATTACCTCCACATGTGATTCACTGACATGCACCAATCATTCATGTAGCTCTTTACTAAAGATTAGCTCTTTCTTTCTTTTAAAGATAGGCCAGTGATGTGCCGAGACACCTTCTGTTTGGGGGCGTGCTGACCAAGTGACCAACCATTGTAACTAAATTGTTACTAAAAAAGGTCACAGAAAATACTGTGGTCAACCCTCTTGCTACCTGGCTAACCTTTGACCAACTTTCTTGCAACTTTGAAAATATTGGGGGCGTGATGTCCCCTTACGCCTCCCATCGGCACATCCCTGAGATAGGCCCCCTCTTAATTCCCAACAGTACTCTATTCCGTTAGTTCCTTTTTTGTTGTCAATTTCCTCGCTGTAGTTTCCATTCCTTTTGTGCATAGTCAGGGCCCTGAACATAGATTTTTACCTGCTTGTTACCTCTATTTAGCTACCCTGCATGTCTAGACTTTCCACTGATCAATGAATGTTAATAAAACGGTCAAGTATAGATTATTAGTCAAATAGATTGTAACTACCACAATCTTAGGCAATTTCTTTACGTTAAAATAAGGTCAAAATCACCAAATAGGTCATTTTTCCAAAATATAAAACTCAATTTCTGGTGCTCTAGTGGTAATACAGTGTTACCGGCAAGAAGGTTTTGGATAAACAACGACAATCTTGACCTCACCCGAGCTCTAGAAGTTGCAATGTACTTTTCAAGGGGAAAATGATATCGTTACACGCTGTATTCGCGGAAGAGATTGTCTTGCACGTGGAAGATCTCATCGATGTTCTGTCACACTCTACAGACTGGTATATACCTATGAATATTAGCTACAACTGTCCTGGGTATGACATTGAACTGCACCCTGGGGTTCCCTTGAGCAAGGATAGCACCCTATTTGCTCCCCGTGCCAGGATTACGGTGAAGCTGTCGGCAGCAGGGCAGTGGATGATCCATAGAGGCGGTTTACAGTGCAACTGTATGAACGGTTCTGTGATCTTATGCTTGGCAGAAGCCCGGTTCAACCAGGTAAACAGCAGGGGTAAACCTCCTTAGTACAAGGAACTGCGAGCAAAGAAAGAACCTTGGAGACTCTACTTTGCTTACTTATCTCCTGACACTCACTTTCTCATGAAACAAAACCTTATCGATATTCCATACCGCATTGCTCGTCGCAAGGGTTACCAAGGAGCGCGTCATCCAGTGAGCAACCAAGCTGGCGATGATAAGCAGGCTACTGGACCAAACCGAAACAGAAAGTTGGACTTGCATAAAGAGTGCAAATTTGTTACTTGGAGTGTGAGAAAAATGAAAGAAACTGGCAAGCTCAATACAATTTGCAATGAAATGAGACGCAACGACGTCCACATCCTACGATTATCAGAGACCAACTGGAATGGAAATGGCAGATTCGAGACGATCTCCAAACACACAGTGCTATTTGCAGGCAAAGAAAACGGTTATAGCCACAGTGTCGGTTTCATTATCACCAATGAAATCGCAGGTGCTCTAATAGGGGATAATTTGTTCAACGACAGGATTATCTCGGTACGAATAAATGCCAGACATCACGACCTCAGCATCATTCAATTCTATGCGCCAACATCCGCATCCATGGACGAGGAGATTGAAGAATTCTACAGTCAACTACAAGAGGTCATCGATAAGATTCTAAGCCGTGATGTAACTCTAATCATGGGCGACGCTAACGCCAAAGTTGGTAAAGCTGATATACCCAGTGTGACCTACAGGCAATACGGACTCGGGGTAAGAAATGTTAGAGGTAGTGTATTGATTGACTTCTGCGCGACAAACGATCTTGTAATTTTCAACACATGTTCAACCATCATCCAAGACGGCTTTATACATGGATTTCACCTGATGGAACAACTAGGAATCAAATAGATTATATCATGATCAAGCGAAAATGGAAATCCTGTATCAAAAATGTCAAGACCTATCTGGGAGCAGACTGCAACAGTGACCATCAACTCCTGGTTGCTAAATGCAAGATAAGACTCAAAAAGATGCAAAGACAACCACCACCACCACGATTTGATACCAACTTGATCTATCATAAATACACAGTTGAAGTAGATAAAAGTTTCCAAGATTTGCTCAGGTATGAAGATCAAAGAAGTTCTAATGATTTTTGGGAAGCAGCTAAAGACATCATAATGGATACTGCAAGTAAATCCGTACCGAAAAAGAAAAGATCGCGTTTCTCGTGGATTTCCAGTGAAACACTCGAAGAGATTGAAAAGAGAAGAAAGATCAAATCAAGTGGTCTAAATAATTCAGAAAGCCGAACAGCTTACAAAGAACAGAACGCCGTTGTTTAGAGGATGATGCATAAAGACAAACAGCGTGCAATTGACAATCAATGTCAAGAATTAGAAGAAAATCGGTCACTAACTCAACAAAAGATCTATACAAAGCTGTTAAAAATTTAACCAGGAAGTTCAGACCAGCTACTGATGTTGTAAAGAATGAGTCCAGTGAACTGCTCACTGAAGGTCCACAAGTAAAAAAATGCTGGAAATCTTATTGCGAAAATCTTTACAAGAAAACCAATAACGTCCATTTAGTTGATGTGCTGAGATCAATCAAAACGACGAATCAATGCCTACTTGCAGTGAAGTCAAAAGCATAATACAATACTTGAAGTTCAACAAGGCGCCTGGAATAGACGGCATTCCTGCACAACTTCTGAAGAAAGGTGGAATCAATGTATTTTCATCAGTTGTGCACGACTATCTGGGAACGGAAAGAGTGGCCTGATGACTGGAAAACTTCAATCTTTGTAATCCTGCCAAAGAAGGGCGACACATCTGAAAGTAGCAACAATCAGACAATCGCCTTGATCAGTCACAGCAGCAAAATCTTATTAAAGATCATCGCAAACCGGATGCAGGAAAGGTTACATTCCGAAATTGCTGAGGAACAGGCAGGCTTCAGACCAGGTAAAGGTACCAGGGACCAAATACTGAGTCTGAAAATGCTGCTTGAGAAAAACTGAGAGGTCGGAACAGATGTTGACCTCTGTTTCAACGACTACAGAAAAGCCTTTGACACTGCAGTGCATGAAGTCCTCTGGAATGTTATGGCAGAGATGGGTTTCACGAAACACCTAATTGATCTTATCAGAAACCTATATATGTCCCAGAAAGCAACAGTACGAACCACGCATGGAATAACAGATGCTTTCGAGATTGGCCAAGGCGTCCGGCAAGGATGTATTTTGTCACCTCATCTTTTTAACATCTATGCGGAACATGTCATGCGAAAAGCACTCGAGCATCATCCAACAGGAATAGCAGTTGGTGGGAGATTAGTCAGCAACCTCAGATATGCTGATGACATCATCCTAGTTGCAAAATCTATGCAAGAACTTCAAGACCTGACCACCAAGGTGAACACTGCCAGTGAAGTGGCAGGACTCTTCCTCAATGTTAGCAAAACAAAGGTCATGAAAGTGATGAAGTCTCCAAGCAATGAAAGTTTAGCTGTTGACAATCAAAACGTCGAAACTGTCGAAGTTTTCAACTACTTGGACAAACTGCTCACAAGCAAACTGGATGACAGCAACGAAGTCAGACGACGCATCACGATTGCAAAGACCGCGATGATTGGGCTAAGTAATATATGGAAAGATAGATCCATATCACAATACACAAAGCTTCGACTCCTTGGGGCACTCATATTTCCAATTGCAACATATGGGGCTGAATGTTGGGTCTTGAAGAAAGTTGATACAAACAAGATTGCTGCTTTTGCATTGTGGTGCTATCGCAGACTTCTTCGGATTAGTTGGGCTGATAAACGTACAAACCAATGGGTTTTGGAGAAGGTTGGGCCTTGCCGTAGACTACTGGACAAGATCAACGAAAGGAAATTGAAATGTCTAGGACTTATAGCCAGAACATCCGGCATAACAAAAGATCTGCTATTCGGTACAGTTATCAGCAAAAGGGGCCGTGGAAGACCCAAAACCAGAATGTCTGACAACGTGAAGAACATTGCAAACATCAGCATGGCCAGTTTATTAGAACAAGCTCAAGACAGAAATCATTGGCGGAGTTTTGTGGAAAGTATCACGGCTGGTCGGTAATGACCTTCCCGTCGAGAAGAGAGATTAGCTACAAATACATTTATATGCAAAGCATGTTTACTGATACATAGAAGCATAAATTACATAAAAAATGTATTCAGTTTCACATACTAACTCATATTCATTGTACAAGATTTATATTGTGTTGTATGTAAAGAAGTGTTCAAAAGCAGCTACAGACATAGAGTATTATCCGTCACTAAGAAACCGACTTATAAGAAACTGCAGCCTGCCACGTGACACTGTATCCATTCAGATAGAAGAAGCCTGTCACCCGGAAATTTTAGCTCAGGTTTCTTAGAAATAATTTTGATTGGAAAAAATTGTACTTTTCAAGCACTTCATAGTACAAGTTTTGAATTTGAATGGTAGTTGTCTAAAAATTGATTTAAAGTAATCCAAACAAGAGCCAATTTCATGGTTTCTTCTAAAACATACATGCACATTTGGTGAGTTTCTTGGTTTACTTATAAGAAATTACACTGCCTGTTATACTTTTTGCCTGTTTATAAGAATCGAAGCAGGCTGGTTTTACAGAAGGATATTCTTAGTAGCGGGGTAATACTGCAGTTGCTATTAATTATAATTAATCTGCGAAGTTTTAAAGGTCAAGCATGTGATAGCTGATTCTATGGTAGTTTACTTCGCAAAATCCAAAAATTGTACTCATTTTCTCCAATCAGGTCAAGTTTTTGAGATACAGGGTTGTAATGGAATTGTTTGCAGCCCCCTTTAGTGCTATCTACTATGCTTAATTCTTCATAGAATGCTTCGCAAAAAGTAAAACTTTTTCTAACAAAGCTTAAAAAATAAAGATTACACATTACACAGTAGCTAATCATGGATGAAGGGCCTTTTTAGTGACTTTCTCCTGTCCTGAGTAGCCAACACGTCTCGTTTCAAACACCAACAGTAGTCTGCAAGAAAGTTTACATCCCACCGGCCTTGGTAGCGTTCTTCCATGACACGAATATCTTGGTGGAAACGCTCTCCCTGTTCCTCACTTAAGTCTCCACAGTTTTGAGGGAAACAGTCTAAGTGTGAGCGTAAAAAGTGCATTTTGACTGACATGCGAGCCCCTAATTTTTGAAAGCTTTTCAGGAGCTCATCAACTTCCTTTTCGTATTCTTCACACGGGTTCTTCCCAAGAAAGTTTGTGACAATTGATTTGAGAAAACCCCAAGCAGACAGCTCAGTTGCACTCAGTGCGTCATCGAAAGTTGAGTCCTTCAGGAGTTCCCGTATTTGAGGCCCATCAAAAATGCCAGCCTTAAGCTTTTCCAAGCTTACCCGCGGAAACTTCTGCTGAAGGAAAGTAAAGCCTTTGCCTTTACAAAGTTCTTCATAAGTCCCAGTTTTATGTGCAAGGGTGGAAGTAATATCTTGTTTGGTTCAACAAGAGGGGGAGATTTCACATTGTGCAAACCAGGTTCCAATCTTTGTCTTAGCGGCCATTCTTGTCTGATATAATGTTGGTCATCAGCCCGACTATCCCACAAACACAGAAAGCATGGATACTTTGTATAACCACCCTGTAGTCCTAAAACTAATCCAACAACCTTTAGGTATCCACAGATCAACCAACCATGGTCATGGCAATTCAGGGCAGAAAGTAACTGATCCATGCTGTCATGAGTCTCTTTCATTTGCACAGAATGACCAATAGGAATAGAAGAGTATTTATTTCCATTATGAAGGAGAACTGCTTTGAGACTTCTGCTGGACGAATCAATGAAAAGCCTCCATTCCGTATTAATATAGTCATGGCCCATTGATTTCATCAAATCAGCAATGTTGTTGCAGTAAACCAACGATAAGTCTCTCTGGGTTGTGAAGAACTGTCTAAATTCTCGTTCACGCTCTCGATACCAGTAAAATGTTTTTTCAGGTGCCAGCAAATTTTTCTTACGAATACGGGAGCCGAGAAGCTGCGACAAGTCCTTGGAGAGGTTTTGGTCTCGTGTCAAGTCATTGAGATCTGCTTGTGTTAGAGGTACTGGCCGGTCATTCTCTTCTGACCAGTATTCTACACCCTCTGTTCTGTCATATGTGTTATCAGATTCTGATTCAGAGCTAGATTTGATTGCAACATCTGGCTTAGGAACAGGTAGGCTAGGACCATGAGGGACTGGTCTTATGGCAGATGGAATATCAGGATACTCAACACAATGCTTGTTCTTGTGATTGATTCCTTGAAGATTGGTCATGCAAAAATAGCAGTCTGTCACATGATCTATACCCTCTCTCCACACCAAAGGAACTGCGAATGGCATGCTTTTCCTTTTTTCATTTTCCCAATCACGCAAGTTGTCAACACATGTTTTGCAGCTAACATGGGGTGCAAATGCCTTGTCCTGATCTCCAAGCTTAACTCCAAAGTAACAATGATATGCCTTCTTCACAAAAGCAGTTATCTTAGCAACACGACCAGGAAGAATCACATTACCACATATATAGCAGAACCTGTCAGGATGATTCTTACATTTGCGATCCATTCTCTCTCAATAAAAAATCCTAAATAAAAGGACTAAATGTGTACCTTGAGATTCAAGTCACATGAACTGGAGTTCAGCCCTGTTATCGATCGCAATCCGACTCAATTTGTTCTAATTCTAAAATATACTTGGGAACTCAGAATTCGTCTTATGTCCTTGCTCTATCTCAACTTCAAACCAACTGATTTGAATACAAACCTATGTGACCATTTAATCCTCACCTTTTGGCAAGCAAAATCTAAGAATAACAAGTAAATGCGAATAACAGGAAGTTGATAGTTGCCATGCGATAATTCTGACCCACTGCGGTTCTACTACGCTCAAGTACTGCCACTTCATCAGTTCCTTTGAATCATAAATATTTACGGTGTACTTGTTTAGGTCGAATACCAAAGCAATATATATTGAATCATTTTAGTCAAAATAGCGTACCGAAAAGGCCAAATGTCTGAATGAATGACCTTCTGAAAACATATAGAAAATCAACGCATGTGCATCTTGCAATTCCCCACAAGCTCTGCTAACCAATAAATGACAACTTAGGTGTAAACAAAACAGTTTTCAATTTCCAAAAATTAAAAAAAGATTCAGCTTTAGCTTCAGTTTGAGGCTGCTACAATTTCGTTTTCTAAATAAAAAACAGAGATTGGGCTAGCTACATTTCTCTTTTTCATCAACTGAGTACTATCCAAAGGTCAAAACGTGTATTAAACATATCTCAAAAACTTGACCTGACCAAAGAAAATGGATAGTATATTTGGATTCAGCGCATCAAAACATGCCAAAATCAGTTGAAAAACCTTTAACCTTTTAAGAAAAGTTTTTAAACGCAGGCCAGTGTTATCAATATTCAAAAATTAACGCTTTAAGTTGGGAATACTACAAAATTAACTAATTTTGCGGCACTAGTTTCATTAAAACAAAATGCATGGCTTATACTTTAAGCTTTTGCTTTGACATTTAAATTTTCCGCAAAGAAGTGGCCTATGCTTCTACTGTAGCAAGAACAACGTTTTCAATCAAATGTAATGTCGACAAAGAAGAGCTCCCATACCCAACTGTATTCTGATACTTTTCCTTGAATTTATCTGATACTAATCTTAGCATGATGCTCGTCTTCCCAACCTCAACATCCTAAGAATCAAATATCAACAAAGATACAAAGATTTATTGGTAATCGCAGACAGTGTCTACTTGCATAAAAAGGCCTAAATAGTAATGAGAGCAAATAAATGCATACAGGGGTGCTTTGTAATTAAAAAATCACTTAAACTGCATTGTCAGGGAGAGAAACACCTATTGTGCCCTTTACTTCAAGCCAGTGGCAGCGCCACGAAAGAATGGATGGGACTCATCACCCCACATTTCTGGCAAGGGTCAATTTTCTAATTTGTCCAACTTTGATGAGAAAATATTAGGGCTGGGGTGAGTAGCTTCTAGCAAGATTTTTGAATTGGGTGTGGAAACCAAATTGCGCTCTCATTTTAGGGTGTGGGACCAAAGTCCCTCGCCCCCCAGTCTGACATGGCTGGAGCCGCCCATGTTTCCAACCCAGAAATACACTGGATATCCCATGCTGGGACAGAGGTAGAGATGGATCATCGGCAAGGAGAAAGCTAGGTGTAAAGTTTACAAGAAAGGCTATTTGACGACTATATTTGATAGCAATGGCGTCGAATCTTGATTGGCTAACAATGCAGGAATCCTTCGATGGCGATTCCTTTGTTAGCTAATCAAGATTTGACGCCTATGCTAGATTTGATAGTTTATCACAAATTTCCAACTTTAATACACGCTTTTTATAAATAGTGTTATATAGAAAAACAGTCCTCGCCTGTTCAAAAAAGAAAGAAAGCTCAATTTTGGATTTTAGAAACCTAAGACAGTTTATCAGTGGATATACATATACACGTTTTTTTTATAAGAAAGTCATTAATTTGCCTGAGCCTCAATTTTCTTAACATTTCCTGAAATTGAGCCCGAGATTTTCTTAAATTTTTCTTAACTTTTACTGAAATAAACATGCTAGAATGGTATACACTTTCGTTAATAATATTGTATACTTGAATTTGAATTCCATCTTTAGCATTTTGAATGCAATAGCGACGAAATACCGCTTTTTGGCCTATAAAAAAACTAAATTTTGGAAATTGAGCCTAACGATTTTCTTAAGATTTTGACGATTTGAGTATCATTTTCTTATAAACATTTTCTTATAAAAAAAACGTGTATTAAAAGCTCAATTCAACTAAGTACAAAATGTTATGTATGTTACGTTCGCTATCCCCTAACAGCTCAACTTCAGTTGTTTACTAACATTTATCAGTCATTTCAAGTGGGCATGGTCATCTTCAATTTCCTCTAATGTGCATGCGCAACTATTGCAATTAAAAAACTTTTGCTAAGGAAGTCTTAAGAAAGTTTTGTAACGAGTTCAGAGGAGCAGAGCCAGAAACACAACATTATTCTTCGTTATCTAACTCATACTCCTTCTAAGCTAAAACATTCATACAATATCAAGCAATCATAATCATACTAGAGACACCGAAACAGTACGTAGCACGACATAGTAGGGACATCACATCCGGTTCACAACACAGCACGTTACAACTCAATTCGCTATACGCAGATAATAAATCAACACAAAGCAAAATATTACAGTTTTGATTCTTGAATCGTGAAAAAGTCAAGTTAGTTTGAGTACTGGGTCGATAAAGTTGTCTGATAAAAAGTGAATTTCAACTGGGGAAAAGTCAAATTATTTCTGCTTTCAATTTGAGGAGTCCGTGCATTTGGAGCGAGGTCATTGAAATTATAATTTTTACCTCATTTTCGTTAAGATTGCTAATTGACCTTAGACCAATGTTTGCTAATAATAATTTGGCAATATTTTCGGATGCACTGTTAGTTATTATTCTAACTGCTCTATTCTGTAGTTTTTGGAGTTTTCTTATGTAAGTTGTACTACAATACCCCCAGACAAAGGAGCGGTATCTAAAATGTGGCTCGATTATGCTTCTATACAAGTTCTTCAAGATATTCTGTGGTAGAAGTTGTTTTGCATGCTTCAATACTCCTATGCCAAGGGAGACCTTCCTCTAGACTGCATCCACGTGCTTTTTCCAAGTTGGATAACTACAATCTGAAGAGCAAGATATGTTTTTTCTTTTACATTTCATTTGAATATTTGTGTCCCGTATTTTAAAGTCCAATTCACCTAATATCTCCTGATGTTTTTGACGAGATACGATATTCATGGAAGCAGTTCTAACTATATTTAACGATAGCTTGTTCCCTTTAAGCCAATGGTCAAGACTCTCAAGATCCTTGTTAATGTTTTCATTCAGCTGAGCTAAACTAGCACCTCGAAAGTAAAGACAAGTATCATAGGCATACACGGGAGCAGTAAAGTTTTCCTAGACTTTCGGAAGGTCATTGATATAGACAAAGAATAAGAGAGGACCAAGACATGAGCCTTGAGGTGATCCAATGATACCTGCATTAAGCTGGGTGTCTGACCCATTAACTGAACAAAATTACTTTCTATCCGCAAGAAAAGGCAAGTTCTTCAAGATATCCTCAAGTTTTCCACAAAGAAGCAAACGATCTACAGTACAAATGATATCCATCTAATTAATATCAAGCGCACAATACCAATCATCAGTGCTTTTAAATAGGCAAGACACCGTAGAGTGGAGTGCTCTAAATTCAGATAGTTCTTGTGATAAACGATTATTGTCATTGAGATATTTGTGTAGCCATTACCAGAAATAAGGTACATTTCGTTATTCTGAGGGACTGGTAACTACAAGAATTTAGTTTTAAAAGTGTAGCAAGGCAAAGCATGAATTTCCCAACATCGATTTCCCTCAAGCAACATTGAAGCTGAAATATCTTCTTTATTTGGTTCGCAGAATACAAGTATCTACACATGATGACTAGCAGAATACCGTTCTAGCTATTGAAATCTTCTCTCATGTCTTGCATTTCAGCAATATTGTTCTACTTACTTTACCTGATATATCGCTTTGTCTTGGACGAAAATAGTTCCCAGAAATCTCAAAATAGCTGCCATTTTTAAGCATTTCCACTGCAAGATCGACAGTCTCTACAGTTCTTCCAATTTAGTTCCCACCACAGACAAAAATTAAAAAGCTTTGCTCTAAGAGTGTTGGTAAATTCGCCAATTTCTTAGCTATTTTCTTGTTAAGAGCTGCTATTTCTTCTTACAAAGCCACTCATCTATCCCCCATTTTGTAAACAACCTCCATTTGGAGTTTAAACTAATGTAAATGAGAATTAATTGTCATTTTTTTATAAGAAACAGCTTTATAAGAAACCCAGCACTTGACACCCTAAACATTATAGAACTTTCCAAACTACAACGAAAGAGCTAAGAAATTGATGAAAAAAACACCTTGAAAACTTTGCTTGATTTAATGAAATGATACACCAGCAACGATACACTAATGGTGCAAAATATCCCACATTTCTAGTAATGCTGATTAAAAATGAATTTTTTCAAAAAGTCTCGTTAGAACAGGTAAAACTGAAATTGGTCTGTAGTTAGATCGTTTACCTTTATCGCTTTCCATGAAAATAGGAGTTATTCTGGCAGTTTCCCATGACTAAGGAAATATACTGTTTCTAGTTGAGATCTTCAGAAGTTGTGCAATGGACTTAGAAATATAAGGGATAGCAAGCTTGAGAAAATGGGAAAATTATCAGTACCAAAACTGTTAGTAGTCTTCATCTTACTCATGACCTGTGGTACACAAAGCCGTAGACAAGGGGGCAGGGGGCATTGCCCCCAGTAAGTGTAGCAGTTTTATCAACTAAGAGCTTCTTCTCCTTAGCATGAAGATCAATGATGAATAGAGCTCTATTTTAATTTGCAAAAAGGGCGTTTTCTGATGTTCTAGAGAGCGTTGCCTCTACAGACCTTTCTGAGGGCAAGCCTCTAGACCCCCATTTTCCTGCAGGATACTTATCTCAAACAGGACTATTTTGGCGAATACTTTTCTACCTATTGAAGCAGATATGTAACATATAACCGCTCCCGGCTCTTAACTCGACTTCTACATCTGTGTCCCTCCAATCCAGTTCAGCTGTCTACGGGCCTGTTGGCACATCATGCGCTGAAATTTCACTGAATCTGAAGGTCGCATCATGAGCATTGATAGTGCATTCCTTTTGAGTAAGGGGTTATGGATATAAGGGATTTCTCATGGAGCTAACAATGGCGCTTTTTTTGAGAATCTCCCTTCCGTCAATAGTTAAGTTATTAATGCTGGTTGATTTTGATCTTTTATTTAAGAGTAGGTTTACTATCTGCCAAGTGGCTTTCATATTGTCTTCCTCGTTGGTAAGTTTTTGAGCAAAACAGTGTATCTTAGCCTGCCTATTTAGGGTAGTGACCTGAATTCTGACATTTCTATATGTCACAATTAAAGACATTGAATTATTCCTAACAACTGCTTGCTTTAAATGGTCTCTCCATCGGATAAAATTTTTATAGATCAGTTAAGATCTAGGGGCAGAGTTTCTCGGACACTCTAATTTCTTGGTATTGTGCATTCTTGTCAATCAGGGAAGCGAAACATTATGGACATTTGATCACGAATTTTCAAATTTCACCTCAAAACAGAACATTATGGTCCTTGGATATCTTTCCAGAAAAAGCTGATTGTGAATTTTGGCCTCCTGTATCATTGAATTTAATACTCTTGCTATAAAGCATTGGCTTCCAGCCTTTTTATCACCACGGGACATTCACAGTTCGATACTTTTACTGCGAAGTGAGGGTTAGGGTGCATATAGCTCATGTCACCGCGAAAATGTGGCGGAGTGTATAGGCCAGTTCACACCACACAAACTAACCCGGATTCGACCTGGGTTACACTAACCCAGGTTAGTTTTCTGCATCTGTGAACGCAAATAACCCAAGTTCGCCCCAGGTTAAACTAACCCATCTATGAAGGTGGGCTCGCCCTAGGTCGAACCTGGATTAGTTTTGGCAACTGACAGTGTGAACGCAAACCTGGGGCGAACCTGGGTTAGTTTTGTCTGTGCGCATTCTTATTTCAAGCTTAATTATTTTGTCGGGACTAGAGAAATAAGAGAATGCGGTGCAAGATTTTATAAAATACAAAATGAGTAAATAGAAAACTGATAGAGGATTCACTTGGGATGAGGAGGAAATATTGTTAATAAATAACTAGGCCGATGAAAGCATTCAGCAGACATTGGACATTTGTTCTCGTAAGAGGCCAATTTTTGTTAAAATAGCGAAGCGTTTAGAGGAGGGTCGTTTCATCCGCTCTTATTACCAGGTAACAGAAAAAATCAAGCAACTAAAACTAAGGTACAAAAAGATGAAAGATAATAACAACCTTTCTGGAAGAAATCGAAAGACATTTAAGCATTTTGAGAAGATGGATGAGATAATGGGATGCAGGCCAGTTACCAGACTAACAAATTTATTGGGGAGTGGTAGCCAGGCAATTGGTACAGACGATGAATCTGACAACGATTCATTCAACTATTCCTTTCCAAACGTTGTCTTTTCATGTAAAAATGCCAAGTCAGTGTCAACATTTTCAAAATAAATATTTGGCTACAAAATCCAATACCCAAAGCTTGATTCCCAATATCACTGTCCGTCATTTTCCCATGAACCCAGGTTAGTTTGTGTAGTGTGAACAGGGCTTATGCATTAACCGAAGTGCCAATCAGTTGACTCTTTGGGGTCCATTTCCAGTTGATCCAGAGAGCATTGACTGTTCAGTACCAATTATTATTATGGGTGGGACTAATGGGTGAAGTTCGCGAATTTCATGAAATCAACGATAATGGAAATTGAAAAATTAGCTTAAATGCTATATTACATCCAATGTTGAAATATGTATTAAATCCTATTTTATAATATATAGTCACCCCATTACATTAATTAAATCATGGTAACAAGCTTGGACGACACGAAGCTGTCAGAAATTGAGCAGGAAGTTCAGCCTTCGCTGCGGAAGGAAGACGGTCTGCAGTCCACGAATAAAGGATTAAGGAATACGTCAAATACAAGATAAGTTTCACAACACATAACTCTTGGATAAGAGCTATTCAGAAGAGTAATATAGCAAGCAATTTGAGAAGGGTTTCCAACATGCCGAAGGAAGCCTAGCCATACTTGTAACAAACATTCAAGCATCTCCCTTCTATCCTGGTCTACAGATAGTAGTACAACCGTGAGTCTAACTATAATCAATTTGACGTAGTAATTTACTCTTTGTTCATGGACAGTAGACTGCCTTCTTTGAACTGTGAAGAGACGTGGCTTTTTATAAATGATATTCATTGAAAACACCAGTTGAGTTTGTAACCCCCGGTTCGGGAATCAGATTTACTCTTAAATATATCTAGGTTGGACTTGGAATTGCGGCCTGCAATAAGTACGCTACCAAATACATACCCCTAGTAGGCAGAGTTTCGCTTGCTTCTTAGTTTTGCTCTGCAATTCCATGTCTTTTACCTATATTCATCTAGTATATTCTGGAGACAATCCACTATTGATCCATTTGAAAACCGCTCAGGGTTTGTGTTGCTGCATGTTATGATCAGCCACGCGAATCACTGCTTCTCTTGGAACTAAAAACAACCTCCTTATTGTCTGATGCACTGATCAAGTTTCAAATCTTGATTGACAGAGAGCCATTGATATGCAGATTTTCCCATGACTTATCAGCCAATAAGAATTCAAGAATTCGCCAACAAACAACTCTCAAAACACTGAGACCCATTTTGCCATCTTTACTAACCATAAACAAGCAAATTTATTTTGATATATTATTACTTTTTGCAACAATGACTAATGCGATAAATTTTTTAGAAAGCTGTCGTTACGAGTGCCTCTTTCAAAACAGCTAATGGACAGAAATTCTTGGGGAGATGAGATTGATTTGTTCAAAAACGGTTTGTGCTCAACGTTTTACATCGTAAACGCATGCGCACAAGCGGCTTTTTTGGTAGGTGACGTAATGCTACTTACGATGGCTTTTAAAAAGGTCAAACGGAATGGCGGGAAACCAGCAGTGCAAAATCTAGTTTATGTTTGCAACATAAACTTTTTGTTTTTGTTATGTTTATGTTTAGTTTATGAAGCAACATCGTGCGTGAAGAAACAAACATCGTTCTGCGCGTGCGTTTACGATGTAAGAATTGTTCAATATGATTGGTCGAACAACAGATCACAAGCTTTGTTTAAAACAATAGACCATCGCTCTCGTCTCCCCAACAAGAAATAATTTGCATGTCGCGGTGCTCATCTTAAACAAGCACTCTCTGTACTTGTATGTAAAAACCGAGTTTGAAGTTTTTCCTTCTTTTTTTCTGGATTTTAGCTTTGCATTTAGGGTATTTACTTTTGTCCTATATATCTGTAGAGTTGCTTTTTCCACGGCCCCCTGAAAGGCGGTATTAGCTGATGGGACTACCGCGCATAAAGAATTTACAATGAAGTGAAATGGAATGAAAATGTTGCACTCGTTGAATTTTTGCCTTGGTTATAAGTTATGACGTATTGAAGCTGGATTATTTTACATTGACGGATTCCAGCTCTCTGTCACAGTCTAGTAGATTTAGTTTATCATCATTGCTGTTGAGAATTTTTTACCATGATTTGGTACAAATGAGCATATATTTCATCTTTGCTACATTCAATGGAAGTATAGTTTTCCTTTAACCAATTATCTAATAACTGTAGTTCTTCATTGATTGCAAATTATTGCTTGGAAATAGGCTGGTGTCGGCAGTGTACATGGATACTTTACCCTGAGTAGTGGTGGGTAGATCGTTTATGTAGATCAAAAGCAAGAGAGGTCCAAGGTATGACCTTTGTGGTACACCAACTTCAAGTTCTCCCACAATAGAGTCATAACTGCCTGCACTACAGTATTGTATTCTGTTAGAGAGGTAATATTTGAACCAGGAGAGTTCCCTCTGTTGAGCCCCATACAACCACGTCACAGGCTGTTTTTAGATCTACAAATACCATATCAAGCATCTGATACCATGCCAAGCATAAGTATTTCTAAGTAAACAGGTTACAGTGGAATGTAAATGTCTAAAGCCACACTGATTAGGACTAAGTAGACCATTGTGGTTGAGATATTAGTCCAATTGATTAAGTACAAGTTTCTCAAATAATCTAGATACAACTGGAAAGACTGATATACGAAGGTAATTTGATTTATCAGATTTGTCGCCCTCTTTAAAGATTGGGGTCATCCTTGCAGGTTTCCAATCATCAGCGAATTTACTACTTTCGAATGATGTGTAAAAGATGTAGGCAAGAGAGTTTTCAATGTATGGCATTGCTAGTTTGAGGAAGTATCTGGACACACCATCAGCACGAAAGCCTTTAGACGTTTTAATTTTGCCAATTGCATCTCTGACACTCCTCATATCAATGATCTTGAATCTGAAGCATTTTCACATAGAATTGTTTGTAATGAAATGAAAAATCCAAGTTGTTATACTCTGGTGATCAAAATATGATTGCACGTACTAAAACATTAAGAATGTTATGAAAAGTGATCTTTTGTTAGCCAAGCGTGGTCAAATCCTTAGTTCCGTTTTTGATCATGTGCTGTCAATTCGGGGCAGTATTTTATTAACAAATAAATAAATAAAACAAATACCAGCAATTTTGTAAAAACAGCATATTACTTTAAAAATGTATTTAATCTCTCCTCAAGCAATAGGGCTAGATTGAATGATAGTCTTGGGCGGGAGGTTGGTAACCACTGAAGTAGGACTATAATTTTTGGAGCTTGATGAACTTCTTGGATAAATTTAATAAATCCAACTTGCTTGATAAACTAAGGCTATATTATTCAGATTTTGATATAATTAGATATCAATTAATTGGGCTGGTTTTTTTGAAAAAGAGGCTATGCTCCTTTGATTTTGATAAATATCATGCATTGGTTAATTGAGTATAATTTTTGTTGTAAATTTAGACTATAATCTCCAAGTTTAATAAAAGTAATGAGATTACCAATTTATTACTGGAACCTAATTCTAATGTAGTAATAAAGGCATCTTAATTTCTTTGCTAAATTGACGTTGTAATATTTTGAGTGTGATAAAAGTTATGTATTAATTCATTGAGCTTAATTTGTTTAATAAATTATGGCTATAGCATTACGATTCTTCTGAAAATCATGCATTTATTATGCAAACTACAGTTGTTAGACAATCCATGAATATCTTTGAAAACCATGTATAGGTTGGTTGAGCTTAGCATCTTTGGTGAATTAGCGCTTTAATATATTAAAAACTTTTGAATTCAATTTTTGAAAGCTATATTTTGTATGTACACTTTACCTGTCGGAGCTCTACATTCCATAGGCTTAGCACTTCATTCCACTGCGAAGCCCCTTTCAGGTCTAAACTGTTACACTTACGCATACCAGCAAGTTTAAGACTGGTTTTGATAGAGACACAATTGAGGAGCATGGAAATCAATTTTATTATATTTAGATTTTTAACCACATAGCTAAACGCTGACTCAAAATGGCGGCAGATTTCGCTCTAGGTATGGGCTGTGCACTGTCCAAGCTAAGGTCTCGCTGTTTCTCATCTAAAGACAACACTTAAGTTTTGCTCATACATCATGGAATAGAACAGTCGAAGAGAGATGGTCTAATAGACTTAAAACACTCTTGATATCATATAATTGCAACAATGTTTCGTAATCTATAAATTCGTATATCACATACTGCAATGCTTCTCCGAAGGAATCAGGATCATACTATTTTTAATGCCATTAGAACTTTGATCAAACAACCTGGGTAACTCGATAACAACGTCAACACGAACATGAAGAAATATAAGGATTGCAGGAGTAGAGCTAAAAGATTTAAAAAGTCTAGTTTTCAATAGATGAAGGAATTGTGCCAGAAAGACCTGATGATAAAGGAGTCCAACCTATTCTTGCGTGCCTAATAGAAGGGGGATTGGAAAAATCCTAAACGCTTATATGAGGACAGTTGGAATAAACGGGAAGGGGGTTGGAGAATAACCAAAATTTTACAGAAAAGGCAATGGTTTCTTGCCACATATTTATATAATGGTAACATTGCCAAGTTCACAGAGTGAAACATCGCTGAGCTAGAGAACACATGCAATCGGTGTGATTTTCGTAAGAGTGTTTATTTGCAGGACAAAGCACATACTCTAAAATAATTGACTTGAGTGAGACGTTAAATGTAACAGGTGGGGAGGGGATTGGAATAAAACCATCCTGGGTGGAAATTTTTGAAAAATTACTTAGTGGGAGGACGTCTGTTGAAACCTCAAGAGTGAATATTTTCATACTGACGATAATCATAATTTTTTGTTCCTTACTGGATTAAAAAAATGTGCACATCTGCCCTGCACCTACCAAAATGTTTGGGTATGACCCACTCGAAAACTCCCAGTAAATATGTACCTGAAAAGCAAATCTATATGGTACACGTATACATTGGTGAAAAGCTATATTTCTGATAATTTATTAAAATCTTTGTGACACAATGAATGATATAGTAAAGAAAACGGTAAGCAAATGTCTTATAAAATGAATTTGAAATTATGTATTAAATATTTATAAAAACATACGATAAACTAGCAATAGGCAACTGCTAAGCGGGGATATAAGTTTCCCTTATAAAAATTATCTGCAAAGCTGCATTGGAAAAAGAGTAAGCGGTGTTGATAAAATTGTATACTAAACATTCTGCTCTTACTAAATTATCGATAGGCAGTGGGTAACAAAACCAGTGGTCATTATTTATGAGAAAAAACCAAATTGTTATTATTCATAAGCAGAGTAGAGGCTAAAGAGAGTGTTTTGTAACCTCAAATAGGGTTTACCCCACTATTTCCTGGAGTCTAATGCTCTTTACTCCGCCAAAGGAATAAAGGAAAACTTTACTCCACTTTAAAGCTACTTTATTTTATAAATCGAAAACAAAAATAGTGCAACTCTTTTTTCACAGTTAGGAAACTAGACATTCTACAGGTATCAATTTTAAAACATGTACGGGTTTGTTGTAGAAACATAATTCAAAGAGTACTTCAATATGTTAACTAACCACTGTAAATGGAAGATACTCCAATATCTTTGCATGATATGAAAGCAGCAAACTTTAAAATGTGATGAACAACACTCTTGGGCATCCAATAGCAAAGGTGATGTAATGAAGAGAGTGGTTGGCATATTGCTAAGGCAGCATAATATGGAGGGTATTAAGATATGGGCATGGTATTTCCATAACGAGTGTAGTATGAGGGTTGTTAATAGAAAGGGGGATAAAACTTCAATCAACAGTATGGGAACCTAAGCAATTCAAAATCATTCAAATTTTTTAGCAAAATCTACTATAGAATTCAACTGTTGACGTGGAACCTCTTACTACTTACAACATGGCCTACGTCGTTTACTAGCTTTGTCCACATTTCGCACCGGTATTGCTTGGCTTTGCTGTTCAACGCTTTCTGCTGGTAACGCTCTTGCTAAAACGTGAATTACTGGGCTGAGTCAATAGGTCAATAGAATGAGCCAATATCTAGGAGCCTGAGAGAAAATTATCAATAGTCGTATACAAGGTTGCCTGCATGCCTTATAGAAACTACGTCCTACAAGGATCACACCCCTAAATAACATGAAGATACAAAAACTACATCTTTTACTTTCAGTATGGAGCTTGGAGAAAGGCCGTAAGGCCTATAGCAAAGACCCCATCAGAAGATTCGGAAGAAATCCACTGTCACCACAGTGAAAATCGGCACATCTTGTATATACCAATCTGACAAAGAACAACTCTTTTGGATAATACTGTAAAACAATTTCGACTTTAAGCATCATATTGAACATACATGCAAGAGAACTGGCCAACTACTTCTTGCATTTCCTTCAATCGTAGCTCAACAGCCCCTAGTTGGAACGTGCGAGCTCCCTTCAGAAGTAGTCCTCTCTTGAGAAGACTCAGTCCCTATTCAGAACATTCCTGGCACAGCCTTGATTTACCCGAGATGTAAGATTCACGAACAAGGAAAAGCTATGCTGTTATATTGTCCCAATTGAGCTAGCCTTTGAGAGGTGAAGGCAAGCAACAGAATAAATATAATGTAAGAGTTGTATTCCAGGATAACCCATCAAGCTCTGAAGAGTTGTTACAGGGGTGGCTAACCTGAGAGAAGCTAAGAGCCACATTCTTTACTGTGATACCACAAAGAGCCTCATCAGACTCACGGGGAACATCACCCCAATCCTTTGCTGTCATACGAAAATTGTTGAATTCATGTAAAGCAAACCTGAATAAGAAACAAATACTTCAATATGAGTGTAGGAGCCCCATGAAAGCAGGCTAAGAGCCACATGCGGCTCCCGAGCCGTGGGTTGGCCACCTCCTCAGTTATTAGATAGGGCAGAATTAGTTACTAAACACTAGAAAAATCCACAGCTGCTCAACATAGATATTTATAAAACCAAGAACGGTCTCAATCCTAAATTCAGGGAGGGAATTCTTATTGAGAGGAAAATCCCATGGGGAGTTGGAGCTTATGACACCTTGTCAGTGTAAACTCCACCACAAATGCGCATAGCAAAGCAACAGCTAAATGCAATGGACACCAACAATGGTAAGCATTACCGTGAGATTTGAATTACTGATTAGAAGAATAGTTTTGGATCACACTATGTCGAGAAGACTTGGGAGGACCACACCAAATATGAGTGGTTGAGAATCACAAAGTAAGCCATAAACTCTAATGCAAGTTGACTTGCCAGAGTGAATGGTACTAATGCATTGAAGCAGTGTATTGGAAGTTAAATATCGGCAGCTTAGAGAACAGGTCCTTATGCTAAGAATGATCCTTGCTGATGATGACTTTCATAGCTTTAGAGGTAAGAGAAGGGATTGGTTTGATAGATCGGATTTGCTTCTGTTTGAAAAAGGAAATGCGTACAAACAAATTGACAAATTGATAATACATGCAGATATTTACGTAATTTTTCATATTTCATCAATTTCCAATGATCCTAATAATTATTCTCGCTCTAACTATCCTTTAGATTAAAAGAAGTATATTGCTTACCAATCCGAATGAATAAATCCTGAACATTCTCTCCCGTCTTTGCAGAAGTTTCCATAAAAATTGCATTGATTTCCTCTGCATATAGTTTTCCTTCATTATAAGAAATCTGCAAGAAATACCAATTACAAAGGTTCAAATAAATAATTAGAGCTGCCAGGTCCTAAGAAGCCCGCTAGGCTAAATGAGGAGTAAAATAAAGCCAAATTACATCAAAAAGAGGAGGAAAGTAAAGCCAAATTACGTCAAATAAGAAAGCGAGGCTAACAACAATAGAAATTGCTAATAAATGAAAACGAAGGGAGATATGATGTCACTCTATAGATCAAGGAGAAAACGAGAGTAAATTGATTATTATCATGGAGATAAAACTGTTTAACTCTCATCATTGAGTAAACTGCTGATATTCGCTTTGTCTTGTTAATAGGAACATATATTTCGTTGGTTTTTATAGGGTATTCTCATTTGTATTGTTTTGGTTCAATAGTCTTTGTAATGAGAGATTTTTCACAAAAAGCCAAATTAAGCCAAACAAATATGGCATCTAAACCGAATCATTGTTTGGACTCAAATACGCTCTCAAAAAAGTCGAACTTCTGAATGTTGTTTTAGAGAAATCGAAGTTGGCAACATTACATGGAGCTGTCAGAAAATCACATCTTTAGTCATCATCAATCACATACTGTAGTGAACTTCTGAATGTTGTTTTAGAGACAACGAAGTTGGCAACATTACATGGAGCTGTCAGAAAATCACATCTTTAGTCATCATCAATCACATACTGTAGTGAACTTCTGAATGTTGTTTTAGAGACAACGAAGTTGGCAACATTACATGGAGCAGTCAGAAAATCACATCTTTAGTCATCATCAATCACATACTGTAGTGAACTTCTGAATGTTGTTTTAGCGACATCGAAGTTGGCAACATTACATGGAGCAGTCAGAAAATCACATCTTTAGTCATCATCAATCACATACTGTAGTGAACTTTGGCCCCTTCCCTTTCCTCTGCTTCTATGCATATATTGTGTGGGTAAATGAAATCGTTATTGAGATAGTGCAATTCTCTTTTGTTTACCTTATTTGTTTACCTTATTTGTTTGCATTTACAAGCATTTGCTAAAAATCCTCACAGTCTATCTGCACAACAAATATATTCTTCTTTCAAGTATTGCCATGCAGTAAACGCCACATCTCAGTCTTTTAGAAAATCTAGAGGGGGACTAATCTTTAACTCAAGGTAGAAATTCTACACAAATGTTCTTATGCCTTCCCTCAGCACTGCTTCTGTTGAAAGATCTGTGATAGCAACCTTAAAAGTTGATTGACATTAATCAACTATAATGTCCTGTTCTTCATCTGAAGCATTTGGCTCATTTGATAATCCTAGGACATAAAAGTAAACTTTTCCCGTGGGATTGATTTGAAAGGATCGGTATGCTATAAGTCTATAATGGACGCTTAAGTAACTCTCTACATAGGTCATACTTTATACACGTGATCTCATCTTCCAATACTTTCAATGCCTGACGTGTCTTTTCAGTCATTTCCTTTCATAAGAATGGAAAGGGACTTCATAGAGAGGGGGCTTGTTTGCAAATTTTGCTTAAAAGTTAAGGCTTATGGAGATGGGGAAATAATAGAGGAGCTTATAAAAGAGTGAGCGTAAGAGTATTTACGTTATAAGGAAAGATTCTCTGTCTGCTTAAAAGATAGTGAAGAGTGTTGAAAGATGACTTACTTTTCTTTCCTCCTTTAGGTCAAGTTTGTTTCCTGCTACTGCAAGTATGATATTTTTTGGCCCAAACTGATTCAACTCTTTAACCCAATTTTTCATGCATCGGAAAGATTCTTCTGAGGTGATGTCATAGACGACAATAGCAGCAGCTGATCTTCGATAATACAACGGCATCATTGATCTGTACTGTGAAAAAATCATCATCGAGTCAATGTTTTTGCTTGATATGTCAGGGAGTAGTTATGCTCCGAATAAACATTATTGCCAATAGTTTTGAATATAGTTTGACCTATTGGCAGGTTTTCATAAAAGTCCTTGACGCTAGGATATATCTTAAGGGAATTCGTAGTGTGTTTGAGATACAAACCACACGTTGTTTATTTTATAGGAAAGCTTGTTTAGGCCCAGTGCTGAAACTTTCTTAACTTTTTCAAAATTCCAGTATCAACTCTATCTTAACATTTTCTTAGCAAAAGTTTTTGAGCTCCAGCGTCTTGCACATGCGCATTAGAGGAAAGTGAAAAGCTCCATTTACACCAGAAATTATGATTAATCTTAGTAAATAGCAGAAGCTAAACTGTCAGAGGAAAGCCAATATTACATACAGGGATGTGCCGCCTGGGAACCTGGCGGGCGTCACGCCTCCCAATATTTACAAATTTGGATGAAAGTTGATCGAAAGGCAGCCATACTGCAAGAGAGTTTTTAACAGTATTTTCTGTGACCGTTTTTTAGTAACAATAGCTGGTGAATTAGTCAAAACACCCCCCCCCAACAGAAGGTGTCTCGGCACATCACTGATAACATGCATAGGATTTTTGACTAGGTAAATCGCACTTTAAACACTTACAAACTTTCTTAGGTCTCAAAAGTCCAGTGCTGAACTTTCTTAACTTTTTGAGCAGTCAGGCACTCCTTCTTTTAAACCACTTTCTTACAAATAAAAAACCTGCACTCCAATTGGTTGAATTATTGCCACTTGAGAAGGACTGATCACATGGTTGCCCGGAAAACTGGGAGAAGTTTCCGTTTTATAAGAAAGTCAGTGAAAGTTGGAAAAGCCCGAGTAACAAGTTGGAAAACAACATGTAAATCGGGGAAATGTCAGGGAACTTTGTTGTGTTACTTCAGATTATCAATATCCTTGAAGTAAAATGGATGTGGCCACAAAGAATTAGCTCTTAAGGCATGTAGCCCACTAAAGTCCTCCCGGCTTACACTGCCCCTTTGGTCAGGAAACAGTGATGGAAAAGTCAAGGAATTTTCCTTTTCAGTTTCTGTGGGAACCAAGGATCAATTTCAATCTGTGTAAGCTTCTCAATCATTAGCTTGCAGACATGCTGGAAGGGAAGAACTTCTTTAAAACTTTAAGATGAAGAACCTAACTCATTGAGTGTTATAAAAGTATTAGTGCTGGTGCTCAAATAAGGCCCGTACTTAAACATTTTTTGGGAGTCCAACGGGATTTTGCCGGGTGCACCAGGTTGCCAGCTAAAAAACATTGCTCAGATCTGATTAGTCAACATAACCCCATTCTTCAGATCGCTTCTATCAATAGAAGAGGACGGTTTTGTCAACACATAGGTGTCGCTACTAAATCTAGACCGAGTCGACCTAGTTTTACATCATTTTACAACCAGAAAGCACAACCTACGACCTTTCAATACATTTCACAACTCATCATCTGAGATGCAGTGATAGAATGTCTCTGTGCAGTGGAAAAGGTTTAAATATGCAGTGACTAGCTTCGTAAGGAAGAGGGCTTTATTGCTTCAAAACAAGATTCTTCATATTCAATACATTTTTTCCTTTTGAAACTACAAGACTGAAGAAAAGTGAATTTATAAAACCTTTTATCACCACTATCTTGGATATAGACATATAACACTATATTTTCATGTCTTTTCTGACACAAGTCTAGTGCTAAAAAGAGAGTTTTTCACATTTATAGCCAAAGTAAAGGGCGTGGTTAGTAAACAATTTTATAGGGAGCTCCGCCACCAAACTCCCTTCTTACTGTCTCCATTTCACTGTACCTTTCACCAAAGAGTCCTGTTTCATAAAAACCCTGTTTGAATCACATGAAGTCGAATAGAGAGAATGCACTAAAGATCAAAGAGCGTATCACTCTTTCGAAAAGTGTACGAGAAAAAGGTATATCATAGAGATTTTTATTCAAGCATATGGAATAGAATGCCACCGCAAAGACACGGCATGAATTGCAAAGAAAAGTTTCTGCGGTGCGAGTAGGGTTCATATTTGGGCAGAGTTGGGGAACTCATATAGATGCGTAGCAGCGAGAGAGTGCAAGTTTTCCGATCTAGCCTATGAAATATCACCGTGCGTAAATTACAGGTAATAAATCACTCTTCATGCTTTAGAACAAACAGCACTATCACACAGTCATTATCTGTTGGATGGAATATTCCATTTCATGTCATATGTCATATGTGATATTGTATGTGTTTCCTTTTTCATACACTTTCTTGATAAAATTTACCATTTAGTTATCATTTGAAATTTGATAATTCTTTTAAACAAATCACCATTGTTTTCCCATATTTCCACTTTTTTATGATGTTTCTCTTGCTAAGTTTCAAATTTCAATCTTTCATTTTGACTTCAGAATTATTCATTGCAATGCTGCAAAACCTGCTACCTTCTAAGATAGCAGATCTGAAGATGTTACTTTCAAGATTCAGCTAATTGATAAATTAAAATTGTATTCAATATCCACAATGAAGGCAGATATGATGAATGTAAAAGAAGAGGAAGACTGCACAGAGGCTGCTGTCATTAAAGCAAACAGCTGGAAGTTTTTTAGAATCCAGTAGCTCAAATAATAAAGGAGAAGCTTGGTATCTTGCTCCATAATATTGAAAGCCTGCAACTTTGTTTGCAGTCACATTGTTTTGGTCCAGTTCTTTGTAATGAAACAATAAAAATTTTAGAACATGTGCCGAACATAGCAGTGATATTTTTGACAATTATGTCACCATATTGAAATGTAGACTGTATGAATTTGCTGATGCTGGCCCAGGAGTTGGTGTATCCAATCATAATGTACGATTCGGAATTGCAGAGATGATCATGATAACAAATTTAGATTATTACATAAGGCATAATCTACCTACAGATGACATCAGTCATGATGAAGTTGAGTGTATGCAAAGTTATGTTGGAGATGTTATATGTGATAGAGACCCCTTAAATTGGGAGTACAAGGAAAATTTGAGGGACTGTCAGATGTTGATCTTCTAGAAATGCCACATGCAGAATTGGAGAGTTGCAAATTGGATAGGATGAAGTTCAATGCATTCAAGGTGTGTGATGAACTGAGCTTGAGAATTGATAGTGTCCTTGCATCTAATGGCTGTGTGAAAGCTTACACATCTGGAAAGAAGAATAGATTGCTCGTCAACAACCATGATTACCTCAAAGAGTTTCTTTCAAGCAGTGAGAAGAATAAGATGGCTGTACCTGGCTGTAACTATTTCAAGTCTATTTAAATATTTTCTCAACAACACAAGGAAATTGTTAAGAAATATGCAGAGTTTACAAGATTTTCTTGCCATTTCATGCAATGTATGTTTTGTAGTAGGATTGGTTGGGTTGGCCCCCCCATGTCAATGAATACCGAAGCCCATACCAAATTATGAAAGAGATGGAATGCATTACCTCAATGTTTTGGATACTCCATCAGACATCAATGGGCAAGCATGTTCAGTTGATGGCTTTCAGCCAAGGAAACAAGTGAAGTATCTCCTTGAACCAGGGGGACTCTAATGATTAGCAGATTCAAGATTTCAGTAGAAAATTTATAGTAGAGGAAGCACTTATATAAAACTGTTGAAGATCCTAGATATAAAAAAAGAAAGAGAGTTGAAGAACAAAAAGTTTCCAAAGAAGAAAAATCAGCAAAGAATTTTGAAGACTATGATTGGCCTGCACTTTTCCTGGAAGGTTTTTGAAAAAATTGAATGTTTGTGAGTTAAACAAATACCTTCCCAATTACAACCTTTGCCTCTCGAGAAGATGGAAAAGGTCAACCTGGTGACATCACATATTGCATCATCATTATCTAAGTAACATCATATTGATGCTACAGCAAATAGAACTCTGGATTCAGATTCCTCAATGGATGAATTGGACAGTGAAGACAGTGACAACGATCTGGTGATTAGTGAAACAGCTAATTTGTTAGCAGACAATGCAGATGAAAGTGATAGTGGAGAGAGTGATAGCAGTGACTATGGCGATTTAAATTGATCTAACTGGGGTTTGATTGACGTGGCTATTGTGATACGTGCATTCCAGTAGTTCAAGGCAAGAATGTGAAGCAATTGTTATGTTCAATGTCGTTATACTCACTATCTTCACTGATCTTCAAGAGCCTATTTACTGCTATTGACCAAGGTTTATGAACACGTTGGATTTACGCGCAGCTTTTTGAACTTCCTGTTTCTTAGACTATCGGAATTTGAAAACTGTTTGCTAAGAAAGGTTTGATACCGAAACCATAAAAAAGCTAAGAGAATTTCAAGGCCAAAACTCTTTCTAATTAAATAAAACACATGTATCCCTACAGGTAATTATGGATCACGCCGAAGCATGTTGCTGTCAAACGCATGCGTGAATGTAATTGGCGCCACATTTGATTTGATGCGACAGAATTTTATTCGACGTTTAACTCCACTGTCGCATGTTGCCGTGTTACTGTCAAATTACATTGAATTTAATTCGACGCGGCAGAAATGCGACCTGTAAGCCAGGCCTAAGTTCGGCCCATCCTGCCACACTTAATTTAAAGGGCTGCACTTAATTCAAAGTTCATTTTATACGGCCGCATTTATGTCACACTTAATTCAAATTCTGCTCCAAATTGAATTCGAAGCGACCAAAATGCGGCCATCTAAAGCCCTCCTAAACTAAGGGTTGATTTATACGTCGCACTTAACTCGAATCGAATCAATTACATAGCCCAAATAGAACCTAAGTGTCTATTTGACTCATGAACAATACGACGTATAAATCCAATATTGTAATTGAATCGACTCTAAGATTAAGTGCGAGTCAGATTCATGATACCCACTCGTATTATACGACATAAGTTCGGGTTGGCTCGAACTTAGCAAATATATGTCGCACTTAGCTCGACTCGAATCAAATACAAATCATTACAGTCCGACAATTTGACGCCTCACACATGCGCAGCTCAGAACTTTTAGCAAGCTGAGGTTACCCCCTTATTGGTTAAGTGTCAAGTTCTTTCCGGTGTCATATTTTCATATTTCATATATTTTATATTTTATACACAAAACCTTCAGCATAATTACAGAAAAAAACAATCTACGAACTAAGTTATATATAACGAAAAGTAGCTATGAAATTGGATAATAAAAACAAAACCTATTTAGCGTGGAGCTGTTCTTCCAGGGGGTTGTGTTTAGTTATGTCTTGCTCTTCATATACAATTTCAGTTGCCTTTTGAAAGTATTTATTGTTGGCAACTTACGTATGTTTCTAGGCGTATTATTCCACTCCTTAAGAGCTGAGTAATGAAAGCTTTTTTATAGCGTTCAGTCCTATGTTTAGGGATTTGGAAATTTTGACTATTTCTTGTATTGTAGGATGAGAAACTAGACCTTGGTTTATACTTTTCTAGGAAGCTGTTTGGGCAAAGTTTGTGTATGATTTTATAGGTCATAACATTCCTATCAAAGCAAATTATGTTTTGATGAATAACATTCATCCCAGGACATGACCAAGTATCTTTAATTTTGGCGTTCCTGATTATTTTGAGAGCTCGTGTTTGTAGTTTCTGAAGGGCAGCCACTTTTGTTCACGACAAACTACCCCAAACAACATCACCATAACGTAATTGACTTTCAACCAATGCATAATAGACAATAGAACGTTGTGACTGAGGTAGTATATTTTTCAATCTCTTTAAGGCCCAAATCCCAGAGTTAATTTTGCCCATTGTACGGTTGAATTGTGCTTCCCATGAAAGGTTTCATCAACAATCAATCCTAGGGTCACCTAGGGCTAGGTGTCTTGTTTTTAAGGCCTGTTTAAACTATCCAACATTTCACCCAACATTTCAGCCAACAAATTTTACAAATTTTGGGGGAGGTGTTCAAATGACCCAACATTTCATCCAACATTTCTATGGAGGTTATGATTTGCATACGCTGCGGAGGAGCTGTGCGTTTAAGACTGGGAACCACGATCAAAATGCAAGGGAGAACGCATGCTCAATACCAACAATGTTGGCTGAGGTGCTCAAACGACCCAACATTTCATAAAACATTTGAAAACAATGGAATTGTTGGCTACTGTAACCCAACATATTTTATTAGAATCAAACTTCACCCAACATCGGAAAAGTCAATGTTGGGTGACCAAACATGGTTTTCAAACGATCCAACATTTCACCCAACATCAATGCTCAGTAAATATTGGGTTAAATGTTGGATCGTTTAAACAGGCCTTTAGATATGTTCTGTACGTTTTGCCTTCCTCTTCGATCTTGGATAATCGTTGAGCTAGGAAACTGTTTATCTCTTACCAAAGCACCCCCAGAGTAATATCGTATCGTTGGTAGCATATGCCTATAGTATGTTGATAGAATTAATACAACCACAAAAGATTTGATATTATTACTATGCGATGTATTAACCTCTTTTATGATCATACAGTACCCCATTCAAAAGGGCACAGTTTGTCCTCACTTTCCATTTTGGCTGAAGGCAAGGAACGTTCATTTCCATTGAACCCTCGTGACAGGCGCCCTTGGTGAAATCAACCGTGCAATTGATTCGAGTCTAGTTAAGTGCGACGCGTAAAGCAATTGACGAATTTAAGTCGCACTTGAGTCGAATCAATTTTATAATTGATTCGAGTAAAGTGCGATAGTGTGGATGGAAGGCCTATCTGATATAGGAAGTAATCCGATATGTGATGAATCCGGTATAGTGTGAATGGGGCCTAATGCAACAACTTCAAAAGAAAGGAGATTACAAAGATAAATATCTACCCTTTCCTGTCCTGCAGTGTCCCAAATTTGAAATTGAATTTGCTCACCATCAATGTCAAAAGACTTAGACCTGAACGCGGCACTGTGTAAAGGAGATAACATTAGGAATTCAAATAAAAGTCACTGGGTAGCTGAGCCGGTTAGGGGTCAGCGGGTGTGTGCTACGTTGAAAAGTGTTATAAGGGGTGCCATAGCAACAGAACACATTTGAAAAATATTGTAAATATAAAAGAATAATCATTAAACATCATAATAATACAGCAACTGCAGAATGACTTGAGATCTACCGGCTTCTTTTTAAGAAATTTCAAATTTTGTTTCCTTTATTGCTAATGTTAAAATACAGCCATATTTCAAAATATTTAATCAGTAGTTCTATAATTGTTTTATCAATTGTAGATTGTCATACTTGAATAATGTGAACCAATTCCTCTAATGTAGCAGAGAATGGTGTTAATAGGAAACCATGTCAAAATGGTCCAAGTCATAAGTTAATTTGGGATTACTGTATAATCTTGCTGCGACAAAAACAATGAATAATTTATTCCCTACTTTTTTATCTTGGAGCATAATTTGTTGATAAGGAATTTGGACAACGCTCCTACTTTAGAGTCGGAGCTTTCTCAGTCAGAAGTAGGGCTGATAAAGAAGAATTGACATACCCAACAGTAGTTGTATACTTGTCAACAAATGTATCTGATACAAATCTTTGCACAATGCTTGTTTTACCAACTAGTATGTTCTAAGAATCAAAACATCAAACTAAGATTTGCAATCGCATACAGTACATCTTTGGGCGCAAAGAAATGAACAGTGTAACAATAGAAAATAAATGCCTACTGGCAGTGGCGTAGCGTTACCTCTTTTTCTGGTTGGGGAGGGGGTGTAGAGCATCAAGTAACCCAAAAAAACTGACAATGTTGTGAATTTACCAACGGAGGTGCTAATCTACTTACAAAAAGATTTTCTAGCAAGAGTTGGTTACTATATGGGGATGCGTTGATGCAAGACATGGCATTTTCAATACACTTTTGACTATGTTATGCAGTTATCTACTGACGAAAATCATTCAATCTAAATTTACAGATGAGATCATTGAAGATTGGGGAGTGCTGTACCTCACACCCCCATACTTAGCTTAAATTGCACCAACATGGTGGGAAGCACCTATTGTTCCTCAACAAATGATCTATTATATAT
>WIPJ01007356.1:0-22148 GCA_018155075.1 Cassiopea andromeda | reverse complement strand
TATATATATATATATATATATGAGGTGAAGTGAGGTGTAGTCACATGAACTACCAAAACCAACAAAAGAAAATAAGAAACAAGCCTCACTAGAGTCATGTGACTGGAGATCACGTGATTTTTTCAAAAACCACAGATTAAAGGTTTTTAATGCTAAGTAAATTACGTCTGCAAATGGGCATTTTCCACTAGAAAATGTTCTTTAGTAGACCTCATTGTCTTGGCAATTGTAACTTTCGTGAAATTGAAACGAAGGACGTAACTAGAGGTAATGTCCAAGTGGAGCAAAACCTTCCTGTACATTCATTTTGGAGGGGAAAAAGCCTTATTTTGTTATGTAAATCACCAGATTAATAATTCTGTTGGGGGTAAAACCATGCAAAATTTTCATTTGCGGCATTTCCCCATGTGCCCCCAGCAGGTATGTGGTTGGTTGATAATTTTTCTAAAAAGAACCTGTAAACCACCTTGCTTCCCAATCCAGCTAAGCTGTTTATTGCACTGTAAAGTGAAACTATAGAGCATCTTGCTACAACTTTCTTTGATTGAGACATGATGATCACTAATACTTCTGCAAAAGGCATTGCTCACATAATAACCAAAAAGGACGCGGTAATGTTAAAATTTCTGATCGGAGCACCCAAGCTCCAGTGTTGTTGTTCTATTCATCTGGTCTGGTTGCCTGTCTTTTCAAAGCTGGCTTCGTGACTATGTTATGAATTCGTGTTGCTTTTGTACGTTCTACTGCTAAGGTTAGTGGCTGTTTTTCACGAAAAATCAGCGCAGGCAAAAAAAGTGATTTTCTTATTAACACAGTGTGCATTTATCCTCTAGTGCACTAATTTTGCTGATAACTTGCTGCCAGGGGCATTGCCCACTTGCCTTCTAATAACTGCTACTGGCTAGGATTATGCGTAATGCAGTACACCAGATTGTTTTTCTGTAGCTGTAGCTATTGAAAAGGACATTACGTATGTAGAGCTAGAGCCAGACCCTTTTGATTAACCAATTGCTGCGTAGAGCTCAGTTGGACGTAATTATACCAATTTGTCACACATTATGTTCAGTCTTGTATTGTTATTTGTTCTGATTCTTTGTTTGTTGCTTCGTTTGCATTGTGTTATGTTGTATAGTTTATTATGCTTAGGTGTAATGAACACCATTAGTTACAATTGAGAAGAGACCCAAGAGGACTAGTTAAATTGTTAAATTGTTGTTTATACGCACGATTGACCTAATTAGTTGTTGATCATTTTGAAGAGGAGTTTTTTTAGTTGGGAAAAGAAGATCAAGTTGTTTTTTAATTATCATCCGTAATTTGGTTTCTTGACATTCACTTGCTTAGCCTTTTATATTACTCGTGACACAATTGAACACATGCTTTTAATGCTACGTAGTTTTCAATAGAGTAGAAAGTTTGTTAGATATGTGAGTGACAGTGTTCTCATTCTATGGTTATGTTATGTTTATGAAATTTGTAGTACTCACTGCTTCGAAACTGAATATTCACAAAAGTAGCCACTTAACATAAAATGTGTTTCACTTACACCATAACTGCCTTAAAAATACACTTAGAACATACTAATAAATCTAGATATTGTACAGCACAAATACGTACTGATTTGAATATATGTATCAGCGCAGAATGGATTTGTAAAGTGTGTCTGATAAGTAGGGAAAAAGCAGGGGAATTTTAAGCCGAATCTCCACTAGGTGGAAAATGTCAAGGCGGAAAAATTTTCTGTTGTCTAATTGGTTAGTCGAAACTGTCGCGGCGGAAAAGTCTTGCAGCGAAATGTAGAGATTGGTTCTACTTTTTGCAGCGCGACATTAGGCCGCCTAGTATTCGGTTTTAGCAAATGTAGGTGCAAGTAGGTGCATCTCTCGTGCGCAAGTAGGGGAAAATGATACTGGTTGAGTGGCAACACTGGAAGATGCTGTTAGACATTGAGGAGGCAGTCCAGCATTCGCTGCGGAAACAGACAGTATTTAGTTCATGAACAGATAAATAAGGAATACGTCAAATGGAAGATAAATATCACAGTCACATAACCCTTGGACAAGAGCTGTCTGGAAGGGTAATATAGCAAGCAATATGCTATACTACTTGTTTCCAACATGCTGAAAGAAGCCTAGCACTACCTGAAACAAATATTCAAGCATCACCCTTGCATCATGGCCAACAGATAGCAGTATCAGCATGAGTATAACTATACTCCACCTGACGTACTCTTTGTTCATGGACAGCAGACTGCCTTCTTTGAACTGTGAAGAGACGCGGCTTTTTATAAAAGATATTCATTGAAGACAATAGTTGAATTTGTAACCCCCGGTTCAGGAATCAGATTTACTCTAAGTGTATCTAGGCTGGATTTGGAATTGCGGCCTGCAATAAGTACGCTACCAAATACATACCCCTAATAGGCACAGTTTCGCTTCCTTCATCGCGTCTCTGTAGCATTCCACGATGTTACATTATATGTATCCGATGCTCTCAAGAGATTCCATGGTTAATCGATATGAAAACCGAGCGGGACATTTGCTGCTACATGGTATGATATTAGTCAAGCGAATCATTACTTCTCCAAGAAATAAGAATGTTGAAACATGATTCTCATTGTTCTCCGTCTAATGAGAAGAATAGATTCAAGTCTTGATTGGCTGAGAGTCCAATCATATGCAAATTTTTCAATGACTTATCAACCAATAATAATTCAAGAATTCGTCGACAAAGAAGTCTCACGGTCAATAAAATGAGGCCATTTTAGCCATTGTACCCTAAAGCCTGCTAAAGCGGATCCCTCTATAGCTGGGAGTAGCGGATAAAGTTCAGTTCAGGGATGTGTCGATTTGGGGACGTAGGGGAGCTTTGCGCCCCCCAATATTGTCAAAGTTGGAAAAAAGTTGGCCCAAGGAAGTCAGTATATTCTGTGACCTTTTTGTTTTTAGTGACAATAGTTGGTCAGTTGGTCAATACGCTCCGCAAACAGAAGGTTTCTCGGCACAGCACTGGATCAGTTGTAGTCCCTCCCACTTAATAATAACAATACAACTTATTTAAAGTTGGCTTGAGGAATAGCTGAATCTAATAAATGTCAACTCCTCACTAGTTGTAATTTCTAAGAGAACTAAAATGAACAGTATAAAACAAACACTATATACAGATGCGGAAAGGGCATTCAAATCAGTGATGTCGTCATAAAACTGTAAAAAGGGGGGCTGTGGTGTAGGAAATGTATTGGCCACGCCCTTGATCACGCCCACTTTTGAAATTCTGGCAATAATATACTTACCACTGCTGTACATGTGAAAGTATTAAACGAAGGAGAAAGCCAGCAGAGTTGTAGCGTTCTTCTTCCATTGATAGAGGTGTACCTTTTCTACAGCACGAAAAAGCGGCAACATAATTTTGACATACTGAAAGCTTTTTTCGTCCGACACTCATCAGAGTATGAAAACGTCGGATAATGACCTAAAGGTAAACCTAAATTTATATCCAGATGCAGTTAATAGGTTTACTAACTGCATCTGGATATAAATTTAGGTTTACCTTTAGGTCATTATCCGACGTTTTCATACTCTGATGAGTGTCGGACGAAAAAAGCTTTCAGTATGTCAAATTTATGTTGCCGCTTTTTCGTGCTGTGGTAAATTTCTGCAGTATCAACAGACTATGTACCTTTTCTCTATCCTCCCTTTGCAAGTGCATAATCAAGAGCTTTTCCAGCCAACAAAGTGTTTGATAAAGGGGGGCTGAGCCCCCGAAAATTTTGATAATTCTTACAAGAGGGCTGAGCCCCCTGAGCTACCCTTCCATGACACGTCTAATTCAAGTCCCTTCCAACTTTTAATTTTCATTTTGCATTCATTATTAGTTTTTGCAGCTTTATATTCATTTAGAAGTTGATTCCAAAATTTGCTTCCCTAAATGAAAGTGTCTCGTTTCTATACTTTTTTGTCCTCGTGTTTGGAAGTTGGAGGATATTGCTTATTCTTAAGCTATATGGAAGCACTTTTTTATTAAAAAACTCCCACAGAAAGGAGGGGATTCCAGAGGTCATACATCTGTATACATCTTTCATGTGTTTTTGCCAATTTTTTCATGAATTGTCACTTCCTCATTTCTGTGTAGGAGCACCTCAAAACTAGAATTATAATCGTTTAGCAGCACTCCCAGTGCACGCTTGAGGACACTGTTGACTTTATCATTTGTTATTTTTCCACAGAAATCTATATTAGTGGGAAGTAATTAAAATTAGGTAATATTAATGAATTAAATAGTAGGCTCGCCTTCTGCGGAGGACATGTACTCTTGGGTAACGAGTGGTAGGGAGGCGCCCCGTTTGCAGAATCATTGAAATCTCTCCACTCATTTCCAATTATTAAGCACCCCCCTAGCTAAGCAATTTTTGAAAAAATGCAGCTCCCCCATTTTACTTACATAAAGACTTCAAGGTTTGAAAAAGGGTAAGTAAGTAAAATATATCGGTTTTGTGAACGAAAGTCGATAGTAACAACTAAGGAATTCAAAATGAACTATATACCTTATACTTATACAATGCTAACAACTAATTGCAATAATTTTAAAATGTTTGGGTCAAGGGCGGATCCAGGGAGAAATCTGACCTGGGCTCAAATAAAAGCTCGTGGGTGTGGCCTTATGGGTGTGGCATTAAGTGTCGGGTTTTATAAACATGACTTGGCGAATGCAGCTCAGCTGAGTAGCTTACTTAGGTACTTTAAAAACACCAAAACAAACAGGTGAAAGCGGAACTAGTACTGGGCGGAAGTGTAATTCAGTGTAGTAGCTAAGTCCAAGGAAGTAGGAAGCAGTCGAAAAGTTGAGGCACATGCTAGGGGCTTCCTCATAAACAAAAGAGACAACTCTATAAGCTGCAAAAGGGCAACTTACCAACAGTTTTGTCAAACTTTGGGAGGGGCGCGTGCCCCCTCTACACCTTAAAGTTCCTAACAAATGGCCGTGACAAGTAATAGAAGCAAGTTACATCACAGTTGTTATACTAGGGAATTTTGTTTCTAGACAAGCAGGGAACTGCAGGTCTGAGAACTAGCACCATTGATTTCGCCAATAGATTATGACAATTCCTAGTACCGCAAAGTAATTCACCATTCTCACTTGAAGTACTCGACAACTACTGTCTGGATCCCCACCAGGGCACCGTGGCACTATTTCAACATCAGCGTATCATCACGTTTTTAGTCACGGAGTGACCTATTGTTATGGGTATGGGGGAAAAAGTGTTTCCGGCGAGCCCCCGTCTTGGTTTTATATCTCCTCCCATCCTGCTTTGCGAGACGAGTGAAGGAAGTTAATCTGATTGGGTGAATGAAATAAAAGAAATAACATAAAAACTTGTGATTGGTTACGGGAAGCTAGGACGGGGGGAATGATGAGAAGGAAATGACAGTTTGGAATAGGGCGATTGTTATGCTATTGTGGGCACGAACGACGAACAAAGCTTTGTTTGTTTGAAATGTTGAGAGAGAGGAAATGAAAGATGAAAGGAAGTGACATTTCTACACTATGGACGACTATGTGACAACCAAGTGACAACAGCCAAGGAGGTCAATAATTCAGGATTAAAACTGCAATTGTATAAATCAACATATTTTGAAGATGTTGAGGATTTTACACTGACAAAGATTTTCATATGAATACGTTTTATCAAAAAACATTTGTGTTCTTTCAAAATTTTTTGCTTCATACAGGATGCAATAGATACTTCTGACATTAACTGTTTCTTTGGATGAAACTGCAGTTTGGGGTTCTACATTAAAAGCTTTAAATCTGATGATGTTATGTTATGTTATGAGAATGTTATGTTTTGTTCATCAAATGCTTCTTTTTTTGTGTCACCTCTACCATAAATTTGCCACATGATACCAATATTTGTGGAACAAACGGTAACATCCAAAACTGGAAATTAATGACTAATTGTATTTCTCTTCTTACCAAAACTCTGAATTTTATCTACCCAGGAAGTATATCCTCCGTGACATACCTCTAAGGTTCCTTTGATTCCTCATGTTGACATAGTCGAGCTCTGATCACTGAGCCTCCGTACATTACAGACTCACCAGGGCTCGGAAGGAATGTAGCATGTGATAGAAAAGCTAAATAGTGATTTGGTAAGCATATTCCAAAAGTGCAAACTGATTGGATCATACTTTCTTCTGCGTCTGCAAAAGACACCTGGCATCATAGAGGTGGCAATCCTGAGAAAAGAGTTAAACAAGCAACTATACGGCTTCAATAGTTGTTGTCAATAAGGAGTAAATATTGATGACTACCCTTGGTATTTCCCGTTTTCATTCAACCAGCTGTTTAGGATTGAAAATATGACCAGTGCTCAAGCCCTGGTAGCCCTAGTCTGGATCCGCCACTGGTTTGAGTCTATTACACATTGACCCCCCAACTATTAACAACCCCCAGGGTATGCTTTGTTAGCAAAAATATTACCCCCTCCCTATTATATCCCCTTATGTTTCGGTGCCAAATGTTCACATATTGTCTCATACCTTCCTTTAAGTACATACCCATTTTGATATGCTTTTTATAATTTTCATATAGATATCTGCCCTCTAAGCAGCGGTTTTCAACGGGGTTCTCCAGAACCCTGGGGCTACACCAGCACAGTCCAGGGGCTCTGCCAGCACAGTCCTGGGGCTCCGCCAGAAGTTATAAAAATGCTACGATCGACAGTTTATTTTGACTAATCTGTGCAGATATGTGAACAGGGGTTCTGCGAGCTGCTGGAAAACATCCTTGGGATTCCGCTCCATCAAAAAAGTTGACAACCACTGTTCTAGAGGTATGCTTTCTTTTCCTTTGAAATTTACTATCTCAGAGGTGTCCAAAGTGTTTGAAGTTAGGGCAGTGGCGGTTTTAGGGATTGCTGGGCCCAGGAGCGAAATCATCTGCGGGGCCCTTGCTTGAAAATTTTCCTGTGATTTCTTTTCTATTTTGTCTCAGGCGTGGGGCCCCTTCTGGGCTGTCAAAAGTGCGGAACCTGGGGCCATGGCCCCCCTAAAACCAGCACCGAGTTAGGACCAAGTACAGAACAATAAGCAACGGGACGGCCACATAATATAAGTATACAATGACACATTAATACTATGTGGATGATTAGTTCGCCTACGTATGTGATGCCAATAACATTTCCATCAGTGGTAGCAGTGATGCTGCTACCTTTTCTTTCAAAACAGCAGCCAGAATAGAAAAATACAATGAAAGTTGAACAAAGCATACAGAGAAAAAATGCTGCTATGCGATCATGGCTTTTAGTTTCACTTTAAATATTGGAAAGGAATGAGCTCTTCTACAGCCATAAGGCAATGAGTTCCAGATCGTAGTCCCCCTGTATGCAAAGTTGTTTTGCCCAAAATTTTTTTTCATTCTTGGGGGCCTTAGATTTAAATTTGAATTTCAAAGCATTCTGTTCGTAACTGCAGATATGCTATTGAAAAAGTCTGGACAAGTAGGGAGGCGCTTGGTCATTAATTGCTTTATAAACCATGCTCACAGAACCTTGATGAATCATTTCAGCTATACCAGGCAATCTTAATTGTCCCAGGAACGGTTTAGCAGGTGCATCGTATGGACTGTTATAATTCGTATGGCTCTGTATTGTAACTTTTCAAGAGTGCAGCGGGTAGTGATTCCACATGTTCCCAAACAGAGCAGCAAAAGCTAAAGTGAGGTTCCACAAGCCCCCGATATATAGCATTTTTAGCGAATGTCTAGGGATTACGTTTTTGGTATGTCTAATCATTGCTATAGCCCGAGTCACTTTCGATGTAACTGCTTTTATATGGCCTTTCCATTTAAGCCTATTATCGATGTGAGCCCCTGGATACTTAATCGATGTGAACTCCTCCACCGAGTTAGTTTCTATCCTACTCTCAAGTTTCTTCTTTCATAGAAATAGTCATTGTTGGGAATACGCATGCTCGGTATAAAGCATGTAAACGTGGTTATGTAGTCACACTTAGTTATTTTCATTCATTTTAGACTTATGCGTCAAGTAATCTCTCTATTTGTTGAAATATTTTCTTTCTATTGTATTTAACCATATTTACGTAAGAGTATTGATTCAAGTTGTTATAAATCGGATGCGGACTATGATTTTAGGGTGTTATGAATTAAGGTTAAATAACACAGCTATATTCTGTGATATTAGTTCGTGGTTATCTATATCCTGTTTTTCATATTTACGATTGATTAGACAAATTTAGTCATTTCTTGTAACGGTATAAGTAGAGGTTATTATTATTTTATCAGTAGTTGTTCGAGAAAGCTCGGTAGAGTAGAGTAAAAATATGAGTAAATTATTATGAGTGTGAAGTTATAGAGTGGTGGTTTTCAGTCGGTCTCTGTCTTACTCTCATCTCATCGAACTAGCAAGAGTATTCAGCACAGTCATACTTTACAAGAACTGAGAAAAGAGGATGCATCTTATACACGGCAAAACACGGTAAAAACTATCTGCTTGGAATTCAATCATGTAATCAAGGGTGCTTCTTATATACGGATACGTCTTATACACGGAAAAATACGGTATTTCATTACCGTCTATATCAGTGGTTCCCAAATTTTTCAGATTATTTTCATAGAGTTCCCTTCCAACACATCTTCTGAATCTGGATCGTCTAAAGTTTATGATGAATGAACTTCACGAAAAACAAATATCAACAATGGTATCGGTTAATACAGAGGTCAGGAACCTTTTCGACCGAGAGAGCCATTAGAACTTCATACTGTAAAAAGTTTTACCGTGAGAAATGCGACTAGATGCCTGTATTCTAGCTAACAAATCATGTTTCGTAGCGAATGTCGATGGGATCGCTCACGATGTAATTGATATTGAGGATATTTCCCATAAGTTTTTCTAAGAGCTAGATTTATTCATCAAAAGATCCATACCTGGCTCGTGAGCCCTAAGCTAACAAGACAATGAATCAAGCAATCCCCGTTAGAGAACATCCCTCTCGCAACCTCCATAAACCCTTTGTGGTACTCTCGCCGACCGTGAGTCCCAGCAATAAATACAATGAGTCAAACAATACCCCCTTAGAGAACATCCCTCTTACAGCCTCCTTAAATCCTTTGTGTTTCTCTGGGGGACCACGAATCCCAGTCTGGGGACCATTAACCTATCTACAATTGAAATGTTAATGAAATGCATGTAATCCTGCTATACAGGATGGTTAATCTTGTGTACACAAACGACGGATTTTAAGTTTAGGAAGCCTGTAAACACTTTCTAGAATGAAATGGGTTTTCCTACTACTTGGAAGGCTGCAGCAACCCTACTGCCCCGATGCTACGCTGATGCTTGTATGTTTTACGTAAAATGGGAACTCTCCTTGATTAGTGTATCCAAATCTTTATGAAAGACAGGAAATCTTTAGGCGAGCCACCACCCACGCACCCCAAAACTGTCGAGCAGATACTCAATGTAACAAAAATTGATCTCATGCACAAAGTCTCTAATTAAGTATAATTACGGAAAAAGGAAATGATATTTTTCTCTTCTTCAAGCTTTCGTAACAAAGCCTCTGCAAATTTAAAATCATTTGTCACTGCTGTGAACTTGGCTGGAACCACAAAATCGAGTTATCACTTTATTTTGCCAATAGCTCTGGCACTAACTTGAGTATTTCCATGGAACTCAAAACTTTTTCTAACAAAATCTTAATAAAGTCTTGGTTCTAGAATCGTGAAAAAGTTAAGAAGCTTTTTGCACAGAGCCAAAAATTGCTTTCAAAACGCGTGCATTCCAAAAAACTTGAAAGACTTCTATATATTTTATATATTTTATACAGTTACTTTATTTCTTGAAGAATTTGGAGACTTTCAGAAACTTTTGTTAGAATTTGAGGGTACGGTTAATATCTAGAACAACTTCCGCTGAATATCTAGAACATTATTGATAAAGCCCCTTATCTCTTATAACCCCCCACCAAGCATGTGACTGTACCTATCTGAGAGTCTGTTAGTGCCTTTTAGTGCAGGGAAAGACAAGCAGTCAATAATTAGTGAAAGTTTACCTATCCTTTAATAAAAAACATACTTTTGCTTGTATGCGTAGCATCAAAGTTTACTAGTAGAAGAAGCTCAACTTGAATATGACCAACTACAAAGAAAATTGTTTAAGCCCCACTAAGATAAGCCCTCCACCCTCAGAGCAATAAATCCAAAAAATAACTAGGCTAGCCGAGATCTCGGGAGTTTCAAGTGAGATCTCGGTCAAGCGGGCTAGCCCGCTTCACATGTACACGAGTAGCTTTGTCAGTATTAATCTCTATGCAGCTGAGATCTCGCCTTGGCGGGCTAGCCCCAGTTACCAGGCTAGCCGCAGTTACCAGGCTAGCCCCAGTTACCAGGCTAGCCCCAGTTACCAGGCTAGCCCCAGTTACCAGGCTAGCCCCAGTTACCAGGCTAGCCCCAGTTACCAGGCTAGCCCCAGTTACCAGGCTAGCCCACTGATTGCAGAAAGGCCCTTAGTGACAAAGTACAAGGTATAGACAAAAGGCGTCAATAGTGACAGCTTGATAAAATCTCCTTGTAAAGTATAACTACTTGTACTTGTTAAATACTCAGCTAAAATAATCCGCTTGATAAATAGATCAGATAAACAATTGAGATAACAGCAATGTAAACAGCAGCAAAACCATGAAATCCAAGATGTAGTCTCTTCTTAGGCACTCTTTCAACAACAAGTCTATTTGAAAACAAAATTATTTTGAATATAGACTTAAAAATATCATCTTTTGTCCATATATTTGATATTATATCCTAAACAGTTGCTAAGCCATAATAAATACATTTTAAAGGAAAGCAAATGAAAGTGAAAGATTTCTATACCACAACTTACAATATAAAAAATTCATATGTTGATGTTGAACCGTGTACTAGGTTTGGCTGCTTGATCTACGTCGCTCAGTAGTCAGCGCATCTCGTATCTGTACTGTGTGCATTGCTTGCCTAAAAGGTTCTGACGGTAAAGCTTTTCCTAAAATATGGAATCATGGGTAAATTCAAAAGTTAAATGCAACTACCATTACTTAATTTTCTGAGTGAAATTTTCCGTGAGAATTACTTCAAAAGCATTTGCACAAAGTCTCAGCCTTTGTTCTCATAAGGTATGCTCATGGCTGTAGAGCCAAATAATGGGTGGTTCCAAATGTCCAGCATAGTACCAACTGTTATGAAGTGTAAGGAAAGAGGAATGGTGAAGGTCAGGAAACCTAGTTCCCTGGAAGTTTTTCACCAAATCCCTTAAGTCTTAAATACACAAACTTTTTGAATTTGGAAATGCTCTCTTTCCAGACAAAAACTGACAAACGACACCATTAATGTGTGCATGAAGAGACTTTCTATTTAAGCGTGTTGATATTCTATTTATGCATCAGAGCACCAAAAAGAAAAGGACAGAACCATCAGCTAGGGGGGAATTAAAGAAATCGATGCTCAAGAAAAAGTCGTTTATATTGAAGAGGATTTATTTCATTTTTCGTATTGAAAACAAATCCTGAAAACGACACAAAGCAATAGCTTTCATTCTATCTCAAAAGTTGCTTTGTTCAAGCTATATGCAATGGAATAGGGAAAATGAATAAAGAATGGAGGCTTGGTATATACCTCAACAGCTCATTCTGGTTTAGCTTGTGTAACCTACACCTCACAAAAATTTGGTATCAAATATGAAATCAATGGTAAAACGGCTATGCTTCTCTTTTTGGTAAAGGCCGACTAAACATTCTTGGATGTCATCGGATGGATAGCTATGGCTTAAGGCTCCCTGGTGCTGAATGAAAGTGCAGCACGAAGGAAAAGGTAAGTCTAATGAACCTCCTGAGCCCTGGCACCAATCAAGAGATTTAGTGACTGTTGAAGGGAAGTAAAATTACATAGTAAGTGATAGTCCAATAATTAATTTCATGCTATCATTAATCTCTAGTTATTCTCATTACTACAATCACATCACTAATTATCGTCTAGAAAAAGTAAATTTAAGCACTTACCAATCGCAATAAATAAGTCTTCAATGTTTTCTCCTGTCTTTGCAGACGTTTCCATAAAAATTGCATTAATGTCATCTGCATACAATTTGCCTTCATCATATGAAACCTGTGCACAAAAAACAGTCAATATGAAAAGGCAATTGAAGAAACTTAAACTTTTTCCAGAATGCCTGCAACACTACGTCAAGTCAAGGTCAACGAAAGAGCAAAATTAGCAGGAACACAATTGCGCACTCGTGACCATTGATATTCCTCATTTATGGCAATAAAGGTTGTTGAAAAAAAGAAAAATATAAAAACTTTCTTCTTGAGTCTCAAAACTTAGAAAATTTCTTTATCAGCCACCTTCTAATAGATTTTACAATGATTTTGCTCTTTCTCTCTTGAAAGGAAAAAAGAGACACAATCAATCTGTTAATCAATGTCTTTATTTGTTCATATTACTTGATTAATGTATTGACCAAGTCGTTGAGTGACATGATGCAATAGATAAGTGATCTATTGCAGCATATTGCTATGCTAAAACATCTAAAATAGGGAGAAGTCAGTAGCTACTGTGGCCCTTGAGGGTCACGACAAGCTCTCTGTCACACACATTCACGACACACATTGCTTCATAAACACGGCACATTTTTCCTACACTTATGGCACACAATTGCCTTACATCCACAGCACACTTTCTCTTATTTTCACAGCGCACATTGTTTCACAGTCATGGCACACTGTCTTCTATATTCACAGCACAATTTGTTTCACAGCCATGTTATGTGATATGATATGATGTGAGATGAGGTGATACAATTTGATTCATATGATATGATGTGATATGACATGATGTGGTATGATATGATATATTATGATATGATAGGATATGATATATTATGATATGATATGATGTGATATGGTAATAATATGATGCTATATGATCAATTTCTATAAACTTTTCATTTATAATGAAGCTAGCTTAGTAAAGCCAATTATGAACAATTCTGCGTCTTCTAAATATCAAAATGAAGATTATTGAAAGATGACATACTTTTCTCTCCTCCTCAAGGTCACACTTATTCCCTGCTACTGCAAGTATGGCATTAGGCTCAAATTGAGCAAGGTCCTCAACCCAATTCCTCATGAATTGGAAAGATTCGTACGAGGTGATGTCATAGACCACAATAGCGGCAGCTGCATTTCGATAATAACGTTGCATCATTTGTCTGTACTGTAAAAAGCAATCATTCTTGAGATTATCTATTTGCGTGATTATCACCTCTTGCTGGAAACTAACTGCAAGTTAATCCCTTGTAGATAATCTATAGCTTAAGGGTGTGGCCATAAAAGGGTGTGCTTAAAGTAGTGTGGAAAAGGTAAAAAAGTGAGGCTGTGGAGATCTAGAAGTTTTTTTTGCAGATAGGTAAGGAGGCTGCAGGGTTAGCTCTTAAAAAATGCTAACTGGACGAATAAGTCATTAAAGAAAAAATTACAACAACCTTTTGCTCTGCTTTTAAAATACATGAAGTTTATAAACAATATATTTACAATCTCAATGCTGGAGAGTTTTCCCCTGAGGGAAATGGCTACCTTTATCTACTACGTTGCATTGACTGGGGCAACAATCCTAAATAAGTTTCCTTGGTTCCTATGTTATTCACAGCACTTGCCATGCAGGGATAGAAAATTGTGATTCAGTGACCGTGAAATGGTTGTTTTGATTTAGTTGTAACGTTTTTATTTGCCGGCACAATCTGTATCCCAAGACTAGAGGGTTGACCTTGTCCATTAATGGCCTGGCCTAAATGCTCTCGTTGCGGTATTATGAACAATAAAAATGCTGCGTAATTACCCTTAACAGCAGAGTTTCAGTATGCACATTTAGTTATTTCGTAGGCCTAAACAAAACAGCAGCTCACTCACAAGTACGAAATACAAGAGAAAAGTGGTCCATGGATTAGGTCATCAAGCTAAGAGACTCACATCGAGTTTTACATATATTCTCTTGAAGGTAAAAAACATGAGATAAACCTAAAGAAAATCTACTCATTAAATAATGCTTCTGAGTGCTGGAATGCGTATACATAGCATCGGTCAAGATGAACTGCAACTCATCAGATCGCGAAAATGGGCGTGGACTAGGGCTAGGATTTGGGCAAGGTTTGGGATAGGATTTAGTGCTATGGATAGAGGCTGGATCTAGGGTTAAGGATAAGTTTAAGGATGGGGCCTTTCAATAATCTCCTTTGGGGGTTGCGGAGTCATGACAACTAATGACACGCTTTGATGGGCTCCACTTTGTCTTGACCAAACAGATAACGTTGCATGATATTGGAAGGAGGATAACTGACTTCACCACAGCACGAAAAAGTGGCAACATTTCTTTCACATACTACTTCTGTAGTACCAAAGACTATTTTACATAACTGACTTCATTAATATACTCCAAATATTAAATTTATTCTGTTAGCTAACGTGTTTGGTAGTTTGCTTTTAGTTATGTTTCAAGGTGTGTTATGTGTTGTCGTGGTTCTGTCAAAATATGTGTAGAAATTGATTTTAAAGTTCATATGCTGAAAACATAATCTACATCTAGTTTGTTGCGCACCCTACCGACATTTTGTCAGGCTATGGGTCATGAATAGTGCTTTCAAAGACTTTTATAGAGGGCTCCACATATACAATTCTTCATCATCAAGTTTTATTGTTTGCAGGCCAGCTTTGTTTTTTGCAACTCTGGATACCATTGCGAAATGATTTCACAATTGCATCCAGAGATGCGAAACACAAAGTTGGCCTAAAAATAATGAAATTTGATGATGAAGGACGATATCTGTGAAGAAATAAAATGGAAATGATATAAGTAAGTTGAGATGTATGGGCATCGCACCAGAAGGAGAGCCAGGTCTAGAAAATAAGGAGGAAGGAGTTTCAAAAATGTCTGAATGGAAGAAGGTCGTTTACATTTGTGTGTGTGATACATTGAAAAGTCAATGTGAAAGAAAAGCAGGCAAAATGTACTATTCTTTAAGCGAAAATACTGAGATGTAAAACTGAAAAATGGTGAGGATATGCTGACAAACTCGTTTCAGTAGGCAGAAATTGAATTTCCTTTCAGCGAGTGAGCACGCAGGAAGGATTTTCACTCTATCGCGGGCCATATAGTCTACTCTGAGCATTCTCTAAGAGGGAATAAGATTTATATGAATAAAGAGGAAACAGTACGGCATCATGACCAGGATTTCTGATCTTCATAGATTATTGCAAATCTGTAGTGCATATGTGCAGTTGGAGTCTTCGGGCATAACTTTGGAGCAAAGATTTAAATAATCTAACAATGCGAGAACTTTCACAGCTTTATTCTTGCAGCATCCAACCTGATTAGCTTTTACATGAGCATTTTGCCTAGAAAGCTCTGTCACTCAGGGGTTTAATTGCCATACTGTTATTGGGGGAAGGGGGCTTCAGAGGTTTTTGCTATGCAACACACTGGATTTTGCCCTGCCAAAGTTGCATCTATAACATGACAATAGATCATGAAAGATGCTATTGCTTTAGCAAATGTAACATGTAAAATCGTCTTTGCCAAGTATTCTCATCTGATTGTTACCAAAAATGTACTCAACCTAAGTAGAGTTCATGCCCACAGATTATTCGCTGATTTGACTAACGTAGTACTGAGAACTAGACATTACGTAGCACTCAGAGGCATGTACTCTCAAATGCCAAATAAACAGGGGGTCCTAATAGGCAAGGGGTCGGAAAAAATTCCGAAATTTAATAAACAGAGGGGTCAAAATAGACGGGGGGGTTGGAATTCAAGAAAAGGCTTTAAATGGTTATACAAGGATGGAAAGAACAAAAACAGGTTGTCATAGAGCATAAAGCTTAAATATATACAGCAGTATGCTACTTTGCCATGCAAATCAGGCGTAAACAGTATTAACAAAGAAAGGAAATGAAATGAGGGGTTTGTAAAAAAGGTAAATTTCCTTAACATTAATAAACTAAGGGGGTCCTAATAAGGTTCAGGGGTTGGAGAAAAATCGAAACATTAACAAGCGGGAGAGGGACGCTTATTTGGCAATTGAGAGTAAGCCCATTTTTGCAATACTAAAGATTCAATGTAGAAGAGGAGCGAGACAATGGGGATCTAGGGGCTTTTCCCAGAAAGACGTTTAATGAAGACGCCCTCTAAAGCTTTGGAATGCCATTTTAGAAGATAGGATAAAATTTGCTATCATCATTGACCTTTCTGTCTAGGAGAAAACCTGATCCCTTGACCTTGAAATGAAAGACAAGCAAGCTACGCTGACTCTTTCTTTTGCTGTCGTATGCCACATAGGACGGAAACAAATCTAACACCATAGTGTCACACAAAGTTAGTCCACGCCAGAATAGGCACAGGAATACATATATGGCATGATTTAATGATATCATTATTACTCTGCAAAGAGATTCGATTGCCCTGCAAACTGCGCTGTTTTCTCTGTTGGGGGATGTAACATACTCACACCCTAGGTATCGACACCCCTGCTGCTTCTGTCCTGTTTCAAATGGATATTGAGATCTTACTTAACACTTCTCGTGAAAACAAATGTCTTCATTTTTCCAAAACAAGCTGTGGAATTTCAGAATGCATAATACTTTTGCCTTGTACTTTGCTTTCATTGCCATGGGTCTTTTTCCAGAATGTTTTAGGAAATATGGCATTCATCATAGTCTCACTGTGTGCCCAAGCTTATCATCAATCAATGCTCCCGTAAATTTGGCATATTACCCTGAATATTTAGGCCCACATCTAGCAGATTCGTCTTGTCTACAGCTTATCTTTCCCATTAATGAGAACTTTCTACGTTAGAGAAGGTGCCTTTTCATGTGAAAATCTAGGGCCCTTCTTACTCGAAGGATTTGGTAATAATTGGTTATCCTTCAGTTCTTCCCTGGTAACATTACCTATCATCATATATGCGTTCAAATCTCAAGGTTGCTCGACTACATATACCAGATTGTGAGAATGCAATGCTTCTATGGAATAATGGGAATGGTCTATTAACTATTTTATTATTCAAACCATTATAGAAGCTAAAAGAAACTGCAAAGATAAGTAGGTACCCTTTTTTGTCCAGAGGTGTCCCATATGCCATGCTTAATCGTCTCACCATCAATTTTAAGTAACTTTGAGCTGTATGCGGCGCTGGAATAAAGAGTTGCCATTAGTAACCTGTAAGGATATTAACCGGAAATCGAATAGCCGGCATCCGGTTGTTAATGTTAGAGCTCGGATTTACTGGCTTCACACTGTAGATTGTTGTCCATAGATTCAGAAAGTCATCGAAGAAAGGAAAAAGTCAGATAGACAAAGAAACTAGGCTGGGAAAAATAATTTGCAAGTTGTATTCGCTTGATGAAACATGGAAAAAGACACGCTTGAAACATTAATCTGCTCTTAGATAGTGAAAAAGACGGAAATGACCATGGAAAACGACACTACGTTAATCTATCGACAAAGATCTACGAGAAGTAGAACTTGTTCTACTACATCGAGAAGCAAGTCATCGACCTTGTTCATACGTGCCTCCTTTGTTGCCACGTTCCGACATTCTTCGTTTTGTTGACGAACATCCGAATCTATAAACAATAATCTACAGCAACCCAGCAATGGCGGGTCCTCCAATCGATTATTAGGTGATTATACCAGGTACTGTTAAATACGTTGATATAAAATTCTTCCTTTAGTCTAGGCTTCTTAAATATTTTGTCAATAATCTAAACAACATGCTCTAAAAGTCCATGATGGTTAACTTCTGCGACTTGTCTAGAAAGTTGTGTGTTTCTGATATACCACTTGAGAGTTTCCTACCAGATGACTTACATCTGAATCTAAACAATGCAAAACTATGGAAAGCAGATTAAGCACAAAGTTTTCAGCTGATAAAATCCCGGACAAAAAACTTTGGCCAGAATTTTTAAAGACAATGTTCTTTAAGACAATTTTTTGAAAGAATCTTTGAGCAGTCTTTCAGTTATGAAATGAAAACCATGACTGGGCATTCATTCATGCAATTTTGTTGATGTTCATGAACTCTTGTAAAGCATGTATGAAACTCGTGCTGCTGAAATTATTAGTTAAAAACTTATAGGTCCCATGAGATGGATGCAACTATTGCTTCTAGCAAAAGATAACTTGTTTTGGCATGTAACATACTTTGGTTTTAGTGGTTGGCCTAAAGTAGTTCTAAGTTATTGTACTTATTAGCCAAATTCAAAGCAGTTGGAAATTTTTTGAACTCTAATCATGCAAACAAATTTTTTTCTAGCAACAGGTAACTTGTATTTGGCATGCCTTGTAATAGCAATAAGTGTGTAATGTCACAATGCTAGAATAGATAGTTGATAACGTAATTTTAAGTTAGTGGCAGTTAGTAGGTGAGAAGTACCGGATTAGCCAATGCTTTATTTCGTATACAGAAAATAAAGTAAGTAATGCTGATTACCATTATTGTCAATTTCATGAGAATGCTTTTAATATACTTTTTGTCAAAATCAAGATCCTTTTACATTTAAATTCAATTCTATGATAGTTAGATGACAGTTATACTGATAGTACTAATAATACATTGAAGGTTCTATAGCATAAAACCAGATAAAACTTTGTCTATCTTTGCCGCTTCACAATATCTAGTGTCCAATATGCCGTGTGTCTAAAACCTAGCGGAAACGGCACGAATTTTGACGCTGGCGACGATCTTTATCAATGGCGATGAAAACTTGCTGCTTGCGGGAAAAACTTATCAAAGATTTTTGTCACTGGCGACGATCTTCAAAATCAAACATGCTAAATATTTTTCTTTGTTACTGACGACAGACGACAAGATAATGATATTTCAATCAATCAGAACTACTTCTCGGAGCACGTGTTTCAGTACCATTTCTCAGAGCATGTGCTTCAGTTCACTATATGCCAAGAGGAAGTGGAGGACACGAGTGCAGAAGTTTGGACTGACGACAAGGAGGAAAGGCTGGCTGAAATGTTGCAGGAAAGGCCTTGCCTCCATGTCACAGTCTCGCCTGAGTATTGTGACAGAACCAAGAGTCTTGCGGCAGTAGCTGCAATCGTATCAGAGCTTACTCTAAGCGGTAAGCTTTAAGTTTATAGGCCTAAGTAGCTTCTTGTTTTAAAAGCCATATGAACATGAAAGTAGAAAAACTACATCAGCAATTATATTCATGTTATTTGTATACTATATTGGTACAGGTAAAGATATAAATTTCTCTAGGCTGCCGTTTGGAATTATCATCTTTCAGATGGATATTCACCAGACGATTTAAACGTTTTCAAATTTAATAGAATAGCATTTTCTTAACCATAATAGCTAAAAAAGCACACAGAAACTTACTTTAGAGTTCCATGCAAGGCGTCTGATCTCCCATTTACCCACATTTTCAACGTAGTTATTGTTATTTACATAGGCAAAGGGGGCGAATGTCATGATTTAAGAGATGGTTGCAATTTGATTCTGCTACCATTGCTTCTTGATATTTATGTTTTATTTCAGTAACCCAAGTGCAGAAAGGAATGAGCTCCCTTCGTACCCAACTTACTCGTGCACGTAAAATACTAGTCAGTGGCAGTGCAAAGCCAAAAAAACAAAAAGGAGCTCAAGGCAGCAAGTGGCTTGAAGAGAGACTTCAGTTTTTATGCCCATATATAAAAAAATGTGAAATATCCAGTTTGGAGGTAAAATATCATGTGTTTCACTTTGTTTTTGTTTGCAATTTTGCTGATACCATGTCATCTTGCCATGGAACTAATCCAGATTTTGTCTTCTGTAGCCCTGACAGTGGCATATTCAATAGCCAATTGCCATTGCTACTTTCATGACTCTGATTTTCAGTGTCAAGCGCATATGAATATCAGCATTGTTCTTCAATGAGCATATTGTACAGGCAGCAGAGTGCTAACACAGCATTTCCCGCCTCTTTTGGCTCCCACATGATTTTAGTTAGCAGAACTCTAAAACTATTTGCCATGATTCCAAATGCATTTTCAACAGTTCGTCTAGCTCTTGAAAGTCTGCAGTTAAATATATGCTGTTCATGTACACGTTACCTGAAGGGAAAGGGTTTCATAATGTCATTTCTCAATGGAAAAGCATCGTCACCTATGACATGGTAATGACACTTCAAACCATTATTCCAAAGCACATCTGGCTCTGGAAACCCAATTGACTTTTCATCCACCTTTGCTTTCAGAGATGATGATTCAAAGAGACCAGTATCACCATGTCTACCGCTTGCACCAACATCAGCAAACATTAATTTGTAGTCATAACTTGCAAGTGCAAGGAAGACTACGCTGAAGTACCCCTTATAGTTAAAATACTTTGACTCAGAGTTATCTGGCTTTCTAATTGCTATATCTTTGCCATCAAAGGCACCAACACAGAATGGGTAATTCCATTTAGAAAATAAGCCATCACTGATTGTCTTCTACTCATCAGATGTGCTGGGAACCTAAGAAATAAAGATTTGTCTCTTCAGTTAAATGTTTGAGGTGCAGTTCCAGTGCAAGATCAGGCAGCCTACCAAGAGGATGGACCTGATTTTGAGCCACAAGATAATGAAGCATTTGAGATAAGCCTGAAAAGTCTACCAGTACGCCATTGCCTTACTATAAAATTGGCAAGTTTTGCTTTTATCATTGAATGCCAAAATAAAATTATTGTTTGAGTAATCACCTGTTGCCAAATATGGAAGCGTAACAGCGAGTCTTTCATCTGCACTTATTGCTTGACGCATGTGAGTGTCTTGCTTATATATAGCACTGCCTGCATTTCCCAAAAAATACTTGAATAGCCGCTCGTCTAAACGAAAATAGCGTTTGTACGTTGGTCTGTCCTCAGTAATTCACTCGTGCTCTAGAATATAGAATGCACCCTTTTCCTTCCCGCGTCCAATCCACGACATTTGCCATACTTTCCTATTGATTCGTTGATGTCTTCTTCGTTTCAAAAGAAGAAAAATTGCCATAAATGTTACTATCCGCTTTTTTTAGTCCATTTCCAACGCATAGCATATCGATGTTGTAATTATTGGCGCGAAAAATTTGGCGGCTACTTCAGGAACGAGTCTCAGAGCCTGAAGAGAAGCATACCTGCGACAGAAATCTTGCTGTGTGCGGAGAAACATGAATTGTCGCTGACGACAATAATCTTTGTTGCCAGCGACAAAAAGTGTGCTGCGTGCGCTGGGCTTAAGTCGTACCATTGTTCTCGGTCCCTTTAGCAAAAAAGCTTAATGTAGCTCGGGCTTTCTGAAAACCTTATGTCAAATGATTTGAATTGGAAATCGAATTCTTTTAAATTTTGTCTTGTCTCTTATATGTTTCGGTTTCTGTTTGAGATGATGTCACTCAACAGAGGGAAACGTAAAATAAAATCGAGTAAAATTGTTGAAAAGTATAAAATTTTAAGGGTTTGGAGAATTTATGGCATCAGATGGATGGTTCGATCGATGGAAGTTGATGATGACGTTGAGGAAACAGTCCAAGCATTAACCGAAGCAGAATACTTGAAGAGATCCAAGCTGATGCGGTGATAGTGGAAGATGATGATGAGGAATAAGGCACTGGTGAAGATGAAGTTTCTGTAAAATATTCAAATGGAGAATTGCAGCAAGTCATTGAAGCGCTTCTTACATATTCACTAATTACAGAAAGTTGGAAAGTAGGAGCAATTGTTATGAAGATGTCCTTTGTTCTTTTGCTTTTTCTCACGACTCAATCCTTTGCTTTTCGTGGAGCAAAAGAGTGGAACACTGTTGATTTAAGACCAAAACTAGCACCCTCTATTCATTTTAGTATACTTTTTAAGGCCTAAGAGGTCGCCAGTTTAAGGTCTGGGGGTGTGCCATTTTGATCAATCATGAATGTGTCCCCCTAGAGAATACTCTCCCAGCACACTACTGATATGAAGATCTGTTTTGGAGTTAAGTAAGTAACTCTCTACTTTTAGTATCAGACTGAGTAGCTATGATGCACATACTGATGGCCTAATACAAAAGCGAATTCCACTGAGAACACATCTGTGTTTATATATACATATATATATATAT
>WIPJ01007323.1:80160-93648 GCA_018155075.1 Cassiopea andromeda | reverse complement strand
ACATATATGAAATTTTATGCCTTATGTACACCAATGTTATTTAACACTTCATAATATTACTTCTAGAGCCCTACCGCAAAGAGGACATTGGTGAGTTTTTTATGCATATCTATCGAAATGATTTACATTCATGACTTGCGTACTGTTTCTATCATTTTCATGACTAAGCAGCATAGAAATTACTGTTATCATCATGACATTCAACATCAAGTCAAATTGATCTCACACGCTTGCAAATATAACTTGTAGAGGATAACCCTTTTGGGTATACATAGGTGTGCATTGTCTATTCATTTCAAATTTCCTGACTAACTTGAACAACCTCAAGCAATTGTATCTGATGTTCTGAAGTCGTCTAGTTGGAGCAGAGGTGTGCCTAGACACTCCTTTATGAGGAGGAAGTTTGACATATTGAGTAGCTATAAATAGAGAAATTTTGGAAGATATTGTTGTCGTCATACGCTATAATGCCTCGTATATTCCAATAACTAGGCTGGAGTCAAGTACACACTGTTTATAGAAATAAATGTAAATAAAGTAAATAAATGTATTAGAGCTCAAACTCGCAGACATTTGAATATAGTTATGGAATATCAGGATGTCCATTACTCCTGGAAACTCTTTGAAGGCAGTATAATTCATAGACAATACTCCTAGAGAATGTAAAAACTCATGGAAAACTACTGGAAGGGGCTTTTTTTGGCCATTTATAAAGGATGCTTCTAATATTTCTTCTGGGAGCAACCCCAAGCCTCCATTTTCCTCCCTTCCCCTTATATAGCCATCCAGCTGATTGGCAGCCAAGTTGTTCCTACTTCTGTTCCACTGTGCTGACATTACATGTAACTGAAAGAGGCCATTTTGTCTGTAAGACTTAGGTATGCAATACATCATTTGCATAGGAAAATGAATAGGTTCTTCCAGAAGACTCCTGGAAAATGCCAAGGAAAGACATAGAAAACTCCTGGAAATTTATTGCAAAATATGATTGGCCACGTTGAATGATGCAAGGCTCAGAATCAAACAACTCAGAATTTTTTAGTCTTACAAATGAAGAGTGTACAACACATTGAGCTTGGATTACAGTATTTGTGAGAGGAACATTGGGCCTGAAAGGCTATTTTCACAACCAATTCATCTGAAGCAATTGTTTGTCATTGAAAAAGAGAAAAATAAGTTTTAAACTAAATCTGCGGGTTTACTCACTTGGGGGACAAAAGTACTGCAACATACTAATCATTATAGCATCAAATTATTTTGGAGTTTTACATTGTTGAAGATTGGCATTCAGTTTTTCAGCAAGCTTAAAGATAAAAATATACTGGACTTGTAATGAAGCGCTAGGAAGTTTATCGAAAACTTCAATAGCGATAAAGCCTCTATGATATCATAAAAAATGGCACAGTTGTTAACAAAGAAGTTGAAATGGCTAAAACGATAGAGTTGCGAGATGAGAAGTGAGCTATTGTTAAAATTTTAAGGGTACACAGTCTTTTGATAAGAATTGAATGTTCCCTTTTTTGCTATCAAAAAGGTGGTAAAACAATGCGGTTTTCCAGAAAAACCAATGAAAATGAAAATTCACATTGTATTGCTCCAAAATTCTCCAATTCAGTATCGGTCATGTTTTAAGGTAATTGTAGGCAACCAGAAGTGTTCAAAGAGCCATTAGCACGAGTGTTGCTGCTGAACAGCAAGAAACTGCAATTGATAGTACCTGATGTATACATTCATAAGGTAACTTGTGTTATCCCATAGGGTAATGGATTGATGGTGAAATATACTTACTAATTTATGGATGTTTTACCATTTCCAAACCATAATACCAGTGGAACGCTAGAGGAGAATGTTGGTGGGGTTCACAGCCCCAATTGTCTGATAAACAAGCTTCATTTGAGCCCAATTTTCCAAAAATAGGACTGTCAATGGGCTTTATCAACAACACAACGCTGACGAGCAGTAGTGAGATCCAGCAAATGTGCAGATTGCGCAATAGTACGGGTGCAGGACCCTCCACACAATCTATGGCGAAGTGCCTGCTTACCATTTACCCTAACCATTGTTACCCATAGGTGAATATGCATGCTGAGTACTGATTGCTGCCCAAAACGAGAGAGAACTCCATGAATCCAAATAAAGGAAGAATATTTAAAGAGAGGGCATAAAAATGCTGTGTTCAGTCAGGTCTCGCAAGTCAAGCTTTAGATATACAGACCTTTCTGCATGAAATACATGGGAAATATCGTGGTTGAACCTAGAAAATAAGCCAAATATGCAGGCTGGCTAGCTATCCCTCAGAAATACACTTGCCTCACATAAGTATTTCACCGCCTTATTCAAAATGGCGTCGAGTTATGGACTTCCGAAAATCGCACGTAGAAAATTAAGGAATTATTTAGACAACTAATTATAAGCGGAATACAATGAACTTTCTACCAACTAATGCACAATATTTCCAAAAGTCAGAAGTTTAAACTAATTGATAATAACAGATCTAGTTATTGTTGTATTGTTAGTATTTTGTGGGATAACCAAGCATCGCATAAACTGCTGCAAGTCGTTTTGGCATTGACTGGTAAAGTTGTCGGAGGTAGTCACTTGGACTTTTCTGCCAAACTTCCTAAACCCGTAGAATCAACTCATGTCTGGTTGTAGGAGGACCTCTTCGATCAAAATTAAGTTGGTTTTTTATAATTTGCCAAACGTTTTCGATCAAAATTAGATCAGGACTCTGTGCAGGCCAAGGGAAGAGTTTTATTCCTTGGGACTGCAAATAGTTGTTCGTGCTGTTGGCTTGGTGTGGCTGTGCATTATCTTGTTGGAAGATATATGGCCTATTTCTAGCACCACAGATGCCAAGAATACTTTCGTGTAAATTGTTTGGAGGCACTGACACATAACTTAAGGCATTCATTTTCTGGTCACAAGTCACCAGCTTTCCAACCCCATTAGGCCCAATGCATCCCCAACACATGATTGATAATGCATTGGTGAATCTTGGTTGGAAAAACTCTGGCTTGTAGGCTTCCGTTGGCATACGCCAAACGCTAAGCATTTTCGAATCATTTTTAAGGCCAATACAGCATTCATCAGAAGAAACTACATCATTCCAGTACTCATCTAGCCATTAACTGAAAACCTTTGCCCATTGACGACAATACGCTCTATTTTTTAAGGAAATATATGGCTTTCTTTTCCTTTGAAAGCTATACAGTCTGTATTTATGAAGAATTTTCCTTACTAAAGATGTAGTGGCATTTTGGTATGACTGCAAACTTTTTATGTCGGACACTATATTCTATAAAGGTGAAAATGTTAGTCTCCTAGCAGCTCTACAAATTACTCGTTCTCCTCTTTCATTGAATTTGGTTGGACGCCCTGGTCTCTCTTTGTTTTCAACTGAGCCAGTCGTAGCAAAGTTTTTGTAAATCTTCACGGCTGTAGAATGGTGGCAGCCAACTTGCTTTCCTATTTCACAATAAGATAATCCACTTTCTCTCAAATATCTGACCACTATCCGTTGCTCAAAATTTAATTCTCTGGTTTAAGGCATTTCGCATTTGTTGAGCTGTAGAAAACGTACGACGTATTTTGTTTTTGTTATTTTCCTGAAAAATGGCGTCAGCAAATAACTTCATATTTGCACGCCGAAATTATCACCTTAAGTGTTACATAGCTCTACTTGCTGCAATTTTAATTTTGGCGTAATAAGAATATGTTGTATTGCTGCCGCCATTTTGCATACGGTGGTGAAATACTTATGTGAGGCAAGTGTATAAAGATAATGAAGTGACATCTGAGCTTAGGCCCATGTCATCATCATAGTCCGTAACTGTGCGCCCCTTGCACTTCACATGACGTACTATTTCAAGATCGTCGTTAGGTTGAAGGCGGCGCTTGTGATGTTTCTTGTAAGCATTTCTACTTTCCTTAGGAGTCCAGTGTACTGACTCTGGTAGTATCTTTTCCTATCTCTACTTTTATGTAGAAGCGTATCTATTGATTCTCCTCCCAAATGCTGTCAGATCTGGCATCATCCTCCATTTGGAAGGGAAACTATGCTTTATTTTCTACATCGAAATTTGGACAACAGGCTTGTGCTTGCCTTGATAGCTGCACCGAGTCCGGGATATGATGTCATAATTCATAACTCGATTTCGAGATCGATATGCAAAAATAGCGACGTTCGAGGGCGTGTAACTTTTCAAATTAGGTTTGATCATACGCTGTGTAGCATAATGATTGCGATAAAAAATTGCATTAGAAAATATAATAAAAATAGAAATGAAATTCGTTGCATATGCAATTTAATACTAATCCTACTAGTTTGCATAGGTCTAGGTCACTGCACTAGTTATCGTTATTTTTGAAGCAAGCATGTTAAAGGTAAATGAAGGTGCCAAAGCCAGATTTATTAGATAAGAACATTATTTTCATTCATTCACTGGTACAACTGGTCGGCAATAAAGTCTTGGATTGACTCGCAATACAGATATAGAACGGTAGTTTTATTTCTCTGACCCATCACCTCCTTGACAGAATGCCGAGTTTTGCCTCAAGAAATATAAGGAGTTAGTTCAGCTAAAATGAATTGTACACGTTTATAACGAAAGTGTTCGACAGAGAAACGAAATGCTGAGACAAGATGTTTTCTACTTGTTTGCAAAATGTTTATCTTTTTAAATACAGTAACTTCTTTAGTTAGAGATTGATCAGACCGTTCTTAACCTAAATCCCAATTTAAGAATCTAAAAGACTTGTCCATAGGAATCTAATATGGTCCTGCACATGATAAATGAATTTGTAAGTAACGTGGAAAATTTCTTGCTTGAGGGACTGCATTTAGAATTTACATCTAGCCGTTTGGGGATGTTGGGCGCTCTACTATAACGTCATATCTACCTCTGGTTTATGTAATAGTTAGCCAGGTCACATATTAGTTTATTTAACCCACCGTAAATGTGCATGAAAATTCTGCAAAACTGTTACTTGCAGGTTTAAGCATAAAGTATAAAGACATCAATCAATATTAAGGATTTAAAATCTTTGCAAATACAGGCACTTGTATTTTGCCAACAGGATCTTGTAAGCAAAATATTGAGATGAAGCCATAATTCGAAGCAACAGAGCTTACTGCCACGATCAAGAGCATATTAACGCTTGATAGATTGCGCTGCTCATTAGTTTCTCGCAAAAGCACTTCAATATGAATCAAATTAAATTTAAGTGCTGAATAAAGTTGTCTCTTGACATGATGCACAATTCTGTGCCTGAACGTTATTCCTTTTTAACTACAAAAACAAATTGTCACTCTACTATTTGCAGGTTTTATTTACATGGAATGTATTTCTGTAACATAACATTACAATGTCTAAGTATTCTATTATTCAGATTGATTTGTTGCGAACTTTCAGCATATTCTGGCAAGGTGAACTGCAAACACATCAAGTTCTCGCATAAAATGAATGTTGAGTAGTTTGATGTATCTTCTACCACAGAATAGGTTATTATCTTATGCAACTCTATATAGTTGATCTTCCGGTCTTTTTCGTTGAAATTAGTTCATTTAAACTTCCCATTTCTTGTGACTGGTTAGGGCTACAATAAATGGAAAAACTGTTTTAGGCCTTTCCTTTGTCTTCAATCTCTGCTAGTTAATTAGATCATGTAATGTAAAGAAAAAAGTTACTTAACACTATTTAGTGGTCATCATAAGTAATAATATATAACTGTTTTCATAGTTTATGACAGTTGTTTTTGCTCTTATATAGCTATTGCTAGGATAATAGCTGTTCTTTAATGGTAATGATGGTTGGTAGGTGTGTGCACCTTACTTCATTTGGTCAGTAATGGTTGTTACATATATCCTTCATGTTTTCACTCTATCTTATTCCTATCAATAGCAATTGCAAAAGATATACAACTTTTACCATTACATGCTATCATGTTTGTGCCATCTGTCTGTATTACACTACACGTTTTCTTTTATAAGTAAAAAATATGTAAGAAAATGAGACTCAAATGGTCAAAACCCTAATAACATGTTAAGAAAATCGAGAGGCCCAATTTCCAAAATTTAGTGCTTTTATTGGTCAAAAATCGGTATTTCGTCGTTACTGCATTCAAAATGTTAAAGCTGGTATTCAACTTCAAGTATACATTATCAATAACGAAAGTGTAAACCATTTCAGCCAGTTTATTTCTGTACAAGCTAAGATAAATATACGGAAATCTTAGGCTCGATTTCGGATCATGCAAAATCATGGTTTTCTTTTAAAAGAACATGTATTTGCAAATAGTTCTTAAGATATTAGTGCCTCCCGTAAAAATAAACAATTAATTAACTTCAGTGTACATCTGCTGATTTCTATGCTTCTAGTAGCAATATATTCAAATTTTTACTGTTCATCTAACCTTCCTACTTATAAAGCCACCTGGATGGGGTAGAGATGTGCTGAGAGACTTTCCTTATACGAAGAGTGTAGATTTTACAGCTCATGCTAACTTTTTTAAATCTTTGAAATCGCCTAAGATATAATTTAGGGTTTTAAGGGCGCTTAAGAACTCCTTATATTCGTGTATTGTAAGAAAGCTCCTTAACACCTTTTATTTCTAATTAATTGTTAGGGAGAGGATTGTCAGGGAAAGATTTATTTAAAAAATGAGTTGCTTTTTTTCTGGAAACATGCAAAAAGTAGTCTAAGAAAAATATATTGTTTGGTCCTTACAAACTCCTTAAAAGGTCCTAAAAGTGTACCTGCTCACCATAGCACGAACTCTGAGTTGTGCAACAATTCGAACAACTATAAATAGAAAAGGTCTGGAACATATTGATGAAATGACACCCCTTCATGTTTCGTTTTAAGCACGTCACTTGGCTGTAATAAGGAACACACTGTTTATAAGAATAACAGTCATAAGACTATGCAATTCCAAGAATTGCTGAAATTTCAGGATATTTGTAGAGAATGCAAGGCTTATAATTAAAAACACATAAGGCAATGCTATAAGCTAGATATTCAGCTGTAGTCTAATATGATAAGTAGCAGGCTTTTGGATATTACACTCTTTTTTATAAGAACCAGTAAATATGAGGTTCAGGCCAGCTGTTCTTAAATCTTCCAAAAGTTTGAAGCTGAATTGTTCTTAATTCATTAGCGTGTAGGGTACTTGGAAATACACAGCAATACAATATACAAGACAGCATTGGATATTTTAATTGATAGAGAGCCCATTACGCAAATGTTAGATCCAACATTGTCTCTCTTGCACATCAATGTTTTTTATTGAAAAAAGTTGATAAGCAATTATAAAAAGCCAATGCTAGCATAGTATCTAGTTTGGCTAGGGGCAACCAACTCGCAGAAATCAAAGAGGAGAGGAGAGCATTATATGCACATTGTCTCTATGTCACCTGCCATCAGAAATAGGATTGTAAGATCTAGAAACACCAAGAACTCTCGTGACCTCAAGTGTCAAAAATTGCGTCAGTTATCATTAGCTAAGGTGTAAAGGGTTGTACCGCACAGGTTTCTAAGTGTAGCAAAAACAAAAGCAGTTAAAATCCGCATTATTTTTGCAACATTTTAGTGCCATTTGTTCATAGTTTATTTTGCTAAAATAAAAAACCGTTGCACAAGTAAAGCAATGTCAAGTGACGTAATTTATGGCACTTGACATCGCCAGCCTTCTTAGTATTTCTATATCTTAGAAATTTCGCTACTTCTTATGTTTTAACAGTTCTTTGCAGATATCGACAGCACTAGACTTTGGGCATCTAATTCCGTGTGAAGTCTTGCGATAGCTTTTTCCATTATTGCAAGAATTCACTATTCCCCAATCCTGTGGTACGCTGATATTGTGAATTGATGTCTACTGCCTTGACAACAAGCTTTCATTGCACTTACGTACACATCAATAAGGTGGAATTTTTTGAAGAATTAAGAGATTGAAATACCGAAGGAGCTTCAAAGAAAGTGTAGGAGAAATACGCGTCCAGAATTTCGTGTAATTTGTCTTGAAAATTGGTAAACAATTCTCTCTCTCTCAACGAATTCGCAATCTAAGTTGAAAAATATCCGGATAATTTCATATGGGCAGTGTATATGATGCATTGTTAACAGCGGGGAAAGTATTCCAAGAAACTCAATGCAAATATTATAACTGTAAATTGCGAGACGTTTGCATGAAGTCGGCTTTGGCCCTGGTTAAAAACTTAACATTGGAAAACAACAGAAGCCACTGCACAATGCATTCAAAAATATAGACTTACTTTTGATAATTGCACTATGTTTGCACTATGATTCAGAAAGTTCTAGAATTTAAAGAGGAATGGTGAACTCTTTTTCAAAAGTCAATTTCTTAATTTGGTAATTGCTCCAACACGTGCAAGGTTTTTATTCGCAATATATGGCTTCCATTCGAATACTGTTTTCATGGGAGTGTACATTCTATTTTAAGAGAATACCTAATTGTTCGCTGAGCTTCAATATCCTTAATTTATTCATAAGTGCCACAGATGAAAATCAAATGAATAATTTAAGACGTTTGCTGCCATTTTACTTCATCATTAAGCCATGAATATGGGAACTGAACAGAGGGCTGTCACGAAGGGATACCCACTGGGGGTATGAGTCTACAATTTTCCAAGAAGGATGGGCGTGGCAGCCAGAGTTGCTTGAAAGGAATGGGGGGTAGTAGAGCCATGAGAAAAGAAAGGGTTTTAAGAGTGGAGCCCCCCAGAACATTTTTTCACAAGCTGCGCCCATTCCTTTTGATGTAAATGTAACGAGCGAAAAGGCAGCAATTCTTGAACGTAAGAAGGATATGTTTGTGGCTGTTAGGCAGTAAATATTTTATTGAAATTAAGTAATAAGTCATCGTGTCTGCCGGATCTTAATGATGGGTTTCCTCGACAATTTCTGTGAAATTTCTTTGCCAAATATACCTTTGTCCCTTACGCATTTCATTTAGAAGACAAATTATTGGAACTGAGAACCCCAGTGGCACCACGAGAGATGGATTTAGAAAATGATTGATAAGAGGATTTAGGTAGTTCGAATTTTGAAGGGTACCTAATGATAGGAACAATGGGTGTTTGGCTACTTCTGGCACGGCTGGCCACCAGCTTTTCATGTAACTATACAAAACGTGGAAGTACCTCAGTTGGAGGTAATAGCTAAGTGTCTCCATTATGGTACATAATATTTTAGTTGTTGTAAGCTATAAGTGAATGACATTATTCTTGTGGAAAGAAGGAGGCCTTATACACGCGAACGGATCGAAATTTTTCCAGGAACTACTAAAATCATAAGGGGCCATTCTAAAGTACAGACACTCTGTAGAGGGGAGGGGCACCCAAAAGGCTTAAAAAGGCATACAAAATCGTACAAATCGGTAATGGGCTCCTCAAAGAACGTACATATACTGATTTAATTCTTAGACACTGATTATTTCTACAGCATTCTAGATGAATATAACCAGCTTCTATGGCTATACATAAGTTCATATGGATTTTTATCCAAAACTGTGAAAGTTATATTTCTGGGTAACATACCCACATGTGCCAAATGAATGGGGTTCCCAATAAACGGGTGGGTCGGAAAAGCTACCAAAAGTTAATCAATGAAGGTGTTAATTTAGTCGAGGGTGGTCTGGACTTTGAGAAATGGCTTAAAATGGTCGTAACATGATGGAGAAAAAGAGACAGGTTGTTATAAAACTTAAAACGAAAATATATACAGAAGCATGCTATTTTGACATAGAAATTTGGTGTAAATAGTACTGACAAAGAAAGTACATGAAATGAAAAGTTTAAAAAATTCATTATCGTTAAGATTAAAAATCGGGAGGACCGAGGGGTTGGAAAAAATCAAAAAAATTGATAAGTTGGGGGGAGGGGGTGACGTTTATTAAGCACCTGAGAACATTGACATTTTGAACATGTAAGCACAATGAGACAAACAATAGATTCGAATATTTAGATTTTGGGGGGTTGATGACGTAGAAGTACGTACACTCAGGGAAAGCCCCAGAACACTTTTGGGTGTAGCGCCTTGTAGAACATTAGAAAACGAGAATGGAGTATTCATGAGAAGAATGGATGGGAATAGGAACACAATCCCCCTTAAGAAAGTTTTATTAGGTCATATCTCTTACATCCTAAAATTGCACCATTTGTGCTGTAGTAAAGGTGCTATGAAAAGGGCAATGTTCCACCTCATTAAGTACTGCCTTTGTAAAGTATATTTAACGTGATTCGACAGACTTCCAGTTATGATGTTGGGTAAGAGAACAGTCCAACCCCCAAAGACAGGCGGTGTTGAAAAGCTATTGATTAGCTTGCAATCACATGCAATATGCATTATATTTTGTGCAGGTTTTTTTCCTTTGAATAAAACAAAGTTCATAAGCAACCTTTTTGGAAGAACTAGTGAAATTGAGGTTGAAGCTGGCTGTACTTAATTTTTGCAAACCTTTAATGCTAATTTAATCTTAATTTGTATACAAATTATTTGGATTTAGCCAATTTTTCCTTCTTAATAAGGGCATTGAAAGCAATTATATATAGACCATGTTAGGATAGTAGCTTGTTTCAGTAAGGGCAGCTAATTAGCAATATTAAGCCCTCCAATTAAAATTCATTTATTCTATTATTAATTTATTAAATTGTTATGTCATATGTCATACTATTTTCTGGCATACCTTCAAATTTCTTATTGTATTTCATGCTACCTTTTCTTAAATTTCATACTATGCTGTGCTGACCAATCCAGGTATTATCAATCACAGCATTGTCTTCCTCATTTTCTATTTAAAATTTATCATCTAACTGCTTATTCCACCTCGTTTTGAATCCCCTTTTTTCATGTTGCCTATACTTACAGCACTAATTTTGATGTGGACCTATTTGCGAGTATGGATATTTCAACATTACTCTTTACAAGTTCTGCATTGCATTTATGAAAGATTCCTTCCATTAGGGCGACCTCTCTAGATTCCTGAAAATTAATTGCCTCCTCTTATACTTCTTTCGATATGTAAGACGACACTTTACATTAAGCGTCTGCAATTCTCTTCCCTTGAAGGAAAAATACTGATAGATAGGATATGGTATGGGCCACACACTTCAAGTTGCAATTTGACAGATGACAACAGTGTGACTTTCTATGTCGCTTATATGATATCAATAATGTTGGGTGGAGTGATGCTTTGTTTGTGGCTCATTAATAATGTTGATAATGTTGTTGGTACTGGTAAAAGAATAGAGAAGTGTACGGATTTTTATAACCTGCCATGATATGCGTATAGATGTTATTCAAAACTTCTATGAAGGTCAATAAATTGTTAATAGTTGGTCGATAGGGGAAAGAGGAGCTTCTCCTGTGAGGCACCATGTAATAACAGTTTTGATATGGTAGGCTTGAGCCACAAAACCATATATAAAAATTTGCAACCCCTGCAGATATGAATGCAACATCAATTCTTTCACCATTGTCATAAAATATCCTCACCATTTCCATAATATATCCTATGCTATATTTCAAAGAATGTTTATAATGGGTTGTTTCAAACAGTTATAATAAAACACATAGCAACATTTTCCCGTTCCTAACAGGCTGGTGGCTAGTTTCAGTGGTGTAGCACCACAGATTAGTACAAATATTGTGGTTCCTTACGACTTCTAGAATATCGAGGTCCTATCCTTAATTCTCCTTTAATACAATTAGTGAAAGCTGTTGCAATGCAATTTTTCAGAATGAGATTGCAAGATATGTGTCACGTTTTTCAATAGAGTGATAATGAACAAGAGAGAAGCATCTACTTGTCAAAAATAGTATAAATTATACGGTAAGGTACTGAAAATAAGCAAACACGCCGTTCTGCACATTATGTGATCTTCAGATTTATTCAAATAGTGAGCTTATATCATTTAATACTTCTCTAGTAATACTTAAGTTACGATATTCCACAAAATGTACAGTTTAGCACTCTCACCCAAAGGCCACCGCTCACTTCTTGCCTTTCAACAAGATGGCGCACACAACTGCTCGGATTTGATTAATTAATTAGATTAATTAGTAGGTGGGGTGTTGCCCTCCTCAATAGTAAACCTGCTTGTAGCTACTGCACCGAGTTGTGATTTCAGCATTGACATTTAAAAAGCTACTGTCCTCTTCCCCAAGATTGTTGTCAGTGTCTGCCAGTGGTTTATTGATATCATCTTTCAATTTCATGAAACATCTGATACAACCTAGAAACGCAAACCCCAGCCAATGTAAGATCTGTAAGACTAATTTCTATCATGGATCTTTCTTAATGCACGTCTTAATATCTGAACAATGGACACTCGTCTTCTACTAAACCTATCAATTGCTTTATTACTTGCTATCTTATCCCAAATGTCCCATCTTTGCTGCAGATTCAGAATTATCAATCTTAAAACTAGAGTGGTTTCTCATTGTCATACAGTCTTCTGCATATTTTTTTAATAATTGTTTTACACATTATGTAACTTTATTTAGCTGTTTTAATGCCACATATAACGCCAAGAGTCGCTAATGTTGTCAAGCAACAGACGGCTCTAGCATTTATGATGACTGTCATGATAGTACAGTAAATGATTGGTACTTGTATGTCTATGAAGTATCAACTATATTTTGATTGGATATTTACATGCTTTGAGTCATTACTTAAAATTCTTTAATGATAACATTCCCTGACATCCTTTACCAATGATTCCTACTAACTTATGATCTAGCTAACAACGTGTATGCTTTAGCTGCTAGAGCAGGGTTCATATGCGTTGTTAAGAAAGAAATTCCCTGACTTTCCCCGACTTTTTTCGGCAAAAATGATACCTTTTTCCCTGACCCTCGGTGCAAAACAACCATATTTTCCCTGACCCTGATGAGTAGGTACCAAACAAGAATAATACTTGTAGATGTTTTAAAAGCATACAAGAACAAACAAGATGTTCCTTGGTTTTAGACACGATACAAATTGTAAGTACAGTGAGCAGAGACATCAACAAGTGTTAGCAAAGAATTCTGTCGAATTTTAACCTGAATTAGGCCCTATTCTAAATACATTTTTCTGCTTCAGTTTCTTAGACATTGCTCGTACAAATGAAGTAAGATTGATATAAAATCAAATGGAGAGAGCAGACTACTGAAACAAGAACATCATTTGAACTTCAGTATTTCCTTTTGTACTTCAGGAAACAATGCACAAGGACAAAGAAACAAGAGAAAACTCTCAGATATGAGTTTTCGAATAGTATTTTTATTCACTACGCCGCATTACCTTCAGCTATTCCATAGTTTTGAAATCGAATAATTATAAAGCCGGGGGAAACAGACGCCGCATTGCTACTTCATTCTATTCATAACGTTACATAATAAACTTATCTTCTTATCCGTACTCCCCCGTTTTAACATACACACAGTTTTAATTTGAAAGCACTTGTTTAATTGTCACGCTCAGTTG
>WIPJ01007323.1:69407-80128 GCA_018155075.1 Cassiopea andromeda | reverse complement strand
GATATGTGATTGAGTATGGAGACAATCACCGCTCTGAAATAGAATAATAACAAAGTGGCGACTTATCTCGTTTTCCTTAAATTTTCGAAAAACTTTTCTCTTCTCTGAATCATATCGAAAAATCATTTCCCTGACTTTCCCTGACCTCTTAGCTTCTTAGAAGAAAATTCCAGGAGTTTCCCTGACTTTTCCTGACTATCCCTGACCTACCTAACTTTTGATACTTTTCTCACTGACTTTCCAGACCGTATGAACCCTATAGAGGTAGAATCCAGCCTATATGAGTGATTGTTCAACATAAACACAATGATTTTTCAATATTAACGGACATCCTTCTTTTTTGAATATCTATTGGGTAGGGCTACCAAGAGAATTCTGATGTACAGAAGTTAGCTTTTTGAAATTTCCTGCTGGCTTACTTTTCTAAGTTTCCCTGATCTTGAAGCAATGGGCATTATGAGTCCCCTTGGAGCTTTAGGCCCTGGGGCAATCTGCCCCAACCACCCCCTCTTGGCTTCCCTGCTATTTGCTCACAGCCATTAGAAGAAAGTTGACGGAACAACATACATACAAAAGTAAAGTGCCATAGAAGCCTTTTTCCTCATTTCTGCATGTTGTATTCATTTCAAATTTCCTGGCTACATTGAACTACCTCAAACAATCATATCTAAACTTATAAAGTTATCTAGTTGGAGCAGAGGTGTGACGAAACACTCCTTTGTGAAGAGGAAGTTTGTAACATTTTGACTAACTATAAATAGAGAAATTATGTATGATATTGTTTTTGTCATACGCTCTAATGCCTCCTATTGTCCCATAACTAGGCTGGAGTCAAGTACACACCTTTTATAGGAATTAAGTTAATAAAGATATTAGAGCTTAAACTCGCTGAAATTTTAAAATAAGTATAGAATATCAGAGTGGCCACTACTCCTGTAAACTCTATGAAGGCGGTATAACTCATGGAAAATACAACTAGAAAATGTAAAAACTCCTTGAAAACTTCTCGAAGGGGCTTTCTCTAGCCTTTATAAAGGATGCTTCTAAAATTTCTTCTGGGGGCAACCCCACGCCTCCAATTTCCTCCCTTACCTTATGTAGCCACCCAGCTACTTAGCAGCCAGGTTGTTTGTACTTCTGTAAAGGTCAATTCACACTGCACGCGTCGCGATGCGTCGAGGTACATCGCGTTGCGGCGCGTCGCGTCATATACTTTTTTTTAATTCACACTGGCAAAGCGTCGTCTGCTATTTTAGTTAAATGGCGTCACAACAACAAGACATGCTTCTCGCTCTCGCTTTGCAAAATCAGGTAATAGCTTTAGTTATATTGCAAAAGCAAAAGAAAGCGATCTGTTTTGGTTCATGAAATTTGGAAAGAACGAAAACTTCAAGGTCATCATGACAATTTAATCAAGGAAATGAGGTTGAAAGATCACACGATGCAGTTCAATTATTTTTGAATGCTGCCTTCCATGTTTAATGAATTGTTAAGTTTGGTTGGGCCATCTATTGTTAGAAAGGGGAGCAATTTTCGGGAGCCTTTGCCCCCTTCGTTGAAATTAGCTGTACGCTGAGATATCTTGCAACGGGAGAATCACAAGCATCACTTTCGTTCAACTTTCAAATTGGCAGGTCAACAGTTACCGAGATATTAAACGAAGTCCCACAGCAAATTTGGAATCTTATTAGCCCCATATCTATGGCTGTTCCAAAGACCCATTCCGAGTGGAAAAGACTTGCTGATGACTTTTGGAACCTTTGGAACTTTCCTATGTGTCTTGGTTCAATAGATGGAAAGCATTGTGCAATTATTAGCCCCCCCCCCAAATTCCGGGAGTGCCTTCTATAACTATAAAGGGTCACTTAGCATTGTTTTAATGGCTGTTGCAGATGCATACACCATACATTTTATTGAAGCTTTCAGTCTTTCTTAACAGTTAGCTACAATACTCATTTTATCTTGAAAATTCACAGGAAATTCTCTTACAATTTCTTTTCTGTGCATACAAATAAGACCAGTATCTTCAAGGATAGTTTAAAATTTCAGGTTACTTCTATTGCATAATGTTGTCGAAGTTATCATATACATATCACTTTCTGTAGTGTGGTGTAGAAGTAAATTAGTGGTTTGGGAGGTGGTGGGGTTCTTTGCTTGCCCCTACTTTTATGAGGTACAATCAAGTAGAATAACAACATGGTATAAGAAAAGCAGAAAGTAGTCCATTAGTCAAGGCTCTTTAATACTAAAAATGTTGTGAATGAACACAATCTCACCAGCTTTATAAAATCAGCTTGTTGTTATAATGAATATTTCATTAAGCAATAGCCATTTACTTCCAAGATAGCTACTACTTTTAAGAGCAGCTCTGTTGTCTTCCAAATTACAGAAAGGGGAGTCCCCCCGCCCCCCCTCTTCTTTACTTCTGCTTCTACAAGACAGTGATTTATTAGCAAGTAACCCTAATAAAGTGGCTGACTCAGTTCAACATGTAGAATTCTAATTTTAAGCTCTCACATCCTTGATTTACGTTAAATAAATTTCATGAATTTATCCAAGTATTCCTGAGTCATGTTGATGCATTTCCTGGGTGTCTGTGTGGCAATGTGGCGTCATAACATATGGTTTCCTGTTTTGAGTGCAGATATCTGCTGCTAAAAAAGTACCGCCAAATCGCTTCATCATGACTACTACTAATTTACAATTGTAAAGGCAGGGCAATTGCTATATTACATTTTGTGTTAACATGCGATTAATACTGATTAATTGTTCTTCACATAGAAATAGACATGCTCAACAAACCAAAGAGCAAATATTCAATCGACAATGCAAGCAGATGAATAGATAAAGTTTCATATGAAAGAATCCACTTTTAAACATAAACCTTGGAATATTAAAACATTAAGAAAATATGTATTTTGAAGAGCACAGCTGTACTATATTAAGTTGGGTTCTGGAGAAAATCGCAATTCATGCATTGCCTGCTGTATTTTCATCTTTGCAAGGCTCTTTTATATTCAGAAAGTTTTTTTTAGCTCTATGGCTATGCTTTGAACAAGCAAGTCATCTTCATCCAATTCTCCCTTCTTGACTGATGAAATGAACTCATTGGTCCCCTGCAACACTTCCATTAAATATTGAGTTTCACCTGAGTCTTTTTCTTTTTTACTTCGTTTTGCTTTTTTGGGCACTGCACTTTCCGAGAAGGGGCTAGGGAATTCTGCAGCATCCTCTTTCTCAACTTCAATGCCATCTAGGGATGGAGTTTCATATGTTTCATTTAATATCCTGCACTTCGTTCTCCAAATACTCTCGCTCTCTTGTACATAGTTCAAGAATTCCACTTCATTCATGGTCTCAAGTTGATGGCCCTCGTCAGGTTTTATATCTACCATAAAATTCCCCTTCGTTTTTCTATGCTTCGTGAATGGAGCCAAGTACTCTAATTGCTTAAATACGGCCACGATAGCTCAATTGATGCACCACCAGCACTTACAGAAGGTTTATATTCCCGTCTGACTTTCATGTAATGATCTCTCAAGCTCTTAAATGTCTTTTTAACGAGATTGAGGTCTAGAGAAGCAACATGAAAATGGCGATATAAATTTAATGATAAGTTTGAAATGAACTTTTAACAAATCTCTGGCATGTAGAAATGTGATACTCAATAAATGGCTAGCTAACATAATGTAGATCAGTATGCAAGTGTCAGGGAACTCTCTTTGCAAATAAGATGTTATGACAATCTTACCTTCACATAGAGCTTTATCGTTATGATATGCTTTGTGAAAACCCTCCTCGTACACCCTTTTCCATGCGTTTTCCCGCTCCATTTCATCTTTATATTCTTTCGTACTTGTGTCATAAAAACAAGGCAGTTTTCTCACTGATTCAATGAGTTGCTCTTTGTTTACGAATTTAGCCGCCATTTTTCTGCCCTACTTCGGTGACCTTGTCTACTGTTCTGAAGCAGTGCGTCGCGTCAAAGATGGATTTTTTCATCTCTGACGCATCATGACGCATCCATGAAAAAACGCGATGCGTACGCATAGCAGAAATTCCTACGAACCATATTTGGTCAGCGTCATAATGCGACGCGTCGCGTCGTGTCCAGTGTGAATTGACCTTAACACTGTGCTGACATAACATTTAACTGAAAGAGGCCATTTTGTCTGCAAGACTAGGTATGCAATACATCATTTGCATAGGGAAATGAATATGTTATTCCAGAACGCTCTTGGAAAATGCCTAGGAAAGATCTGGAAAGCTCCTGGAATTTTATTGCAAAATATGGTTGGCCACGTTGAATGATGCATGGCTCAGAATCAAGCAACTTAGACTCAAATGAACATTGATTCCCAGTAGAGAATTGGGTATTGTTAGAAAAGAAGAGTGTACAACACATTGAGCTTGTATTACAGTATTTATGAGAGGAAAATTGCACCCGAGAGGCAATTTGCACAGCCAATTCATCTGAAGGGCGTAGTTGTCATTGGAAATAGAGAAAAAATGTTTTAAACTAAATCTACGGATTTAAGCACTAGGCGGACAAGAGTATAGCAACACCCTAATCATAATAGCATCCAAAAATTTTGGAATTTTATATGTTTAAAGATAGGCATTCAGTTTCTTAACATGCTTAAAGATAAAAATCTACTGGACTTGTGGTCAAACGCTAGGAAGTTTATCGAGGACTGTAATAGCGATGAAACTTCAGATGCCTAGGATAGACCTGGTAAACTCCTGCAATTTCATTGCAAAATATTATTGGCGACTTTGAATAATGCAAGGCTCAGAATCAAACAGCCTAATGAATATTCAGGTCCAGCAAGGAAAGAATTTGGTATTCCTAGAAAAGATGAATGTACAACACAATGAGCTTGGATTACAGTATTTGTGAGAGGCAAATTACGCCGGAAAGACGATTTTCAGAGCCAAGACATCTGAAGCAATTTTTAGTCATTGGAAATAGGGAGAAAAAGGTTTTAACCTAAATCTACCGGTTTAAACACTAGGGAAACAAAAGTATTGTAACACCCTAATCATAGTAGCATTCAATTGTTTTGGAGTATTACATTATTAATGATAGGCAATCAGTTATTTTGCATGCTTAAAGGTCTAATGCACTAGAGTTATACTCAAGCGCTAGGAAATTTATTGAGGACTTCAATAGCGATAGAGCTGCCATGATATCATACGAAGTGACACAGTTATTAACAAAGCAGTTGGAATGGCTAGAACGATAGAGTTGCCAGATGAGAAGTGAGCCATTGTTAAAATTTTAAGGGTAAAAGTCTTTTGATAAGAATTGAATGTTCGCTTTTGCTATCAAATGATAGTAAAGCAATGCGATTTTCCAGAAAAAACAATTAAAATAAAAATCTACAATGTAGTGCTCCAAAATTCTCAAATTCATTATCGGTCATATTTTAAGGTAGGGGTCGGCAACCCACAATCTTTAAAGAGCCATTGGCACCAGTTTTACTGCTGAAAAGCAAACCACTTCAAGCTGCAATCGCTGACAGCCTGAATTAAAACCAACAACTTGAATAACTATCACTAAAACCTAATATAGTAAACTTAAAATTCTTGTTTCCAGGCTTACCACTTTGGAGGTGGAGAAATCTTGTACGTCAAAGATCTGCACCAATGGCTCAAATATTTATAGCAGTGCTTACTTCCACAATGATAATGAGTGGAAATGGTGGTCTGAGGGCTTGCCACCAGAAAATAGTTTTAGAACTACATTCTCCACAACGCAGAAAAATACCCTTATGCAAGATAGGTGATCTAATCTCAAGAAATTGCCAGTCGTTCAATCTATGTTTTGTCAATACTCTGTAGAAAGGACAATGATAAGCTCCGAAATGATCAAAATCCTAGTATCCACTTGAAGTGCTTTATTTTATACTCCTCATTTTCAGAAATGTTCTACTGCACATCGGAGACACGAGCAAAGGTGCTCTACTTTCTAACAGAGCCTTCTTCTACTCATACCATTTGCAATAGGCATTTTCCTGGCTGACTAGTTTCCAAATGGAGATTCACAATTGTACTTTCACCACAGATTAAAAAGAGTTAAAAACTTGGTGTTTTTCAATAGCAGGATATATGTACCCCACACAGCTGAAGCGTAATTACAGATTGGCAGACTAAGAGAGGTACAAGATAGGAGTGAAACAACTGCATGCGGATCTGGAGGCACAGGTTGCCGACCCCTGTTTTAAGAAATCCATTGGGCTTAAACATCTTAGCAAGCGTGCTCCTTGTGATGAATGAGACACTGCAGAAAGTACATGGAAAAAGTGAAGAAAATTTGTTTCAAGGAACAAATAGAATTCTTGGAAAGATAGCTAGTCATTCATCTTCCAACATGTCAATGCAGCCCCACACAAATGAATATTTAACCAATATTTACCTAAGCATCCGTAAGACCAGTGCCCTTCCATGAACAGCGCAGAGTCCCGACTTTAACATGATTGAAAGCGGTATTTTGCACATGAACAGCCAAGTGAATGCTGATACACAAGGTCTTCTAAGGTACAAGGATCAAATCACTGAAGGAGTTTTTGAAGACGTTTGTCATAAAACAACTTTGGCATCCATTACAAAGCGACTTTCAACCATTGCTACAGCACAAGTGGCTTCTTCACAAAGTTTCATTTTAAATGAAAAGTTACTTCAGGGTTTTAATTTAGAACTTTGGAACGCAAAAGTTATATTTGATACATGGCTTCATTGCGTTAGTCTTCTTATGTGTGTGCCCGTTTGCCCGTTAAAAGACAGGTTAATAAGACAACAGTAAACTCATGACTGTCATTTTTCATTTTAATTAAATAGTTATTTCAAGTTTTTAATTTAGACTTTTGGAACGCAAAAGTTTTATGTGATGCATGGCTTCTTGTTAATCCTGTGCCCGTTGCCCGATAAAGAACAGCTTAATATGATAACAATAAAATTATGACTGTTGTCCGCCATTTTATAGCTTGAGAAGTGTTACAATACGTTTGTTCGCCTAGTTTGTATTTAGATTACACTCTTTTTTATAACCATGCCTTCTTTGTCACTGACCCTCATTCTTTAATTAATCTTAAATGCCAAAGGTGTAGCTTCACTTGAAAGTCTAAGAAAGGTGTTGAATTCTTTGTTGATGTAAATATCTATTACCTTTCCCCACTCCTCCGATTTTGTGAAAGAATATTGAGGAAAATGCTCAGCCACACTGTCCACAAAAACGGAGAATAGAACATTCGGTTTTTAGTTTTCCTCTGTTGATACTGCGGTATTTGAGAGAAAACAGTCCCTTTTTGCGTTTGCACTAACTACTGCGTTCCAAAAGCCTCCTTTTTGTAAATATCTACTCACTTTGAATGAGTCTCTTCAAAATCTTCTGATTTTGTGCGTTTTTGTGCGATGTTCTGTGTATGCCGTCAAAAGTCCCCTTATTATTCTAAGAGTATTTGTAAATTGTGGCAAATCCCAGTCCTGATTTTATCATACACTTTATTGCAGATGAGTGTATTACAAATTCATAAACATCTAGCTTTCTTAACCCGGGGGTTTTAGCAGGCCATTTCCAGATCTTTCGCAATGACGGCAATTACCTACTATCCACTGAATCCCGTATTTTGTAATAAACCCGTTTTTTAGGCTTTCCTAGAGAAATCTCAGTTGGGAGTATCTACCCCCTGTTGCCCTTCGTTGCAAAAACCTGTGGCGAACTTGAAAGAACAGCTGTCCTGTCCATTGAAGAATTCTACTGTATCTAATTGTTTTAACATGTAAAGATTGCATGTGCTACATTTGATGGTAATGAATGTCAATCATGAATTTATTTAAGTCAGAGGAACTTTTATACTTATAAAGTGTGGGTTTTCAGATAAGATAAAGTTACGTGACCTTTCATCGAACTCTTTCTAAAGTTTTATCATTCAGTCCTCGTTTGAACGCGGTGGTGCATGCGGCTCCTTGCCCTAGCCGCGGACCCTTGTCCATAGACTGTTGTTTTCTTACAAGAGGTATATCATTTGGAACACAACTTGTCTGTTTTTATTTGGAAATTTATAACAACAGGAAATTACAAAAGGAAAACCACTTGAAAGGAAGACAATGTATTATGCAAACTAACCACAGTACAAACAAATTTTCTGCTGCAATATCTATAGTAAGGGCTTGAAGATATAGGCCTGATCATAGGGTGTTTTGAAATGGTCATTCTCATAAATTTTGCCGAAAATCTCTGAAAGTATTGTAGGAAGTTGCTGACAGGCCGTTAGTCTACCAAGAATTGCCAACAATAGGTGATAGCAACGCCAATTCTTATTTACAGTGCCAAAAGTCCTTCCACACATCAGTGATCTGCAGTGGGCTGCTGGCCTGGGGGGAGTTGACCATAAGAAACGAAACAAGAATATTTCCAGCTACACATTAGAATGGATTTCCGCTCTCTGAAATACAGTGTTATGAGGGAGTGAAGAAAATGGGTATGGGGTTCATAAGCTGTTAGCCTTCAATAAGAGTCATAAATTCCAGAGGGTGTGTGGGTGTCACACCCCCAACAGCAGTATAATTGTTGCATAGATTGTCTTGGGGCGCCCAGGTGAAATTTGGCACCCATTTGCAATAATCATCTTACAGTTTTATTTCCAGTTGATAAAAAGGTACAAAATTCAGATCTTCTGAAGTTACGGGAAATGCTTATAACTCAACTTACTCTCTCTTATAGAGTTGCTGAATGTTGATTTGACCTTTTCTATTTTTCCTAACGAGACTTCCCTGTAAAATATAACTGGGAGATAGGATATGACAGCCAATAATGAGATGAGGTAATAGTACGCCCATTCCTAAATGTACAATTACTACAGGAATTATTTGAATGTAGACCTTCATCTTTCAAGTTAGTTCTGCTGAGTAGAATTGTTAAAAAGTAGTCAATTTCTTGTTAATTGTTTTTAGACTTTTCTTCTCCTTTTTCCATCTCTGTTGGCTGTGCTAAGCAGTCTGGTTAAAAAACTCTAGAAATTGGACAAACAATGAAAATTTAGAGTAATTACCATACCATAAGCTTGCTTTGTTTATTAAATGTTTTGCGTACATCAGTTCAGAGTAAGGAGTCACATTTCCAATCTTGCTTTACAATCTTAAAAGTCACGCTCAGCTGATTTTCAACTGAGAGAATTATGGAGAGTATTAAATCTTCTATCAAACTCTTCACATTACTCGTTTCTTCCTCGTTAGAAGATACTCTCAGCTGATTGCCAACTAGAATTATTATAAAAGCTTGACCGTTTAATTAAAAAAATTATTGGTTTGCTCATTTGGGACACCTGAACAGTCACGCCAGGGGAAGGGAACATAAGCAGCTCAGTCTGCAGGGCGATTCAATCTATTTGTTTGTCAAGCATGATTTCAAAGAGTCTTGCCACAAATAAATTCCAGCACACATTCCGGCATAGATTCTCTTTCCATCAATGTAATGTCAATAGAGTTTCCTAACTTTGGACTACAGGGATAGCACAGCAAAAGGAATGGTCAGTTTGTAGCCAGTTCATCTTTGGTTGCCAGGTTAAGTGATCAGTGTTTCGTCTGATAGCAACATGAATCATTTCTTCCAAAAGGGCAGTTTTCGACCTTCTAGAGCACATGGCTGTGAAGATATGTTATTGGGGCAAGCCTCAGGACCCAATCTTCTTTCATACGCTCCTTATCTAAATTATTCCGGTTTTGTGTATTGAAATGGTGGGCGTGCATGCTTCCATTCCCAGAAGCGTTATGGGCTGATAATATTCCATGAGAAACTAGAATGCTTTAATGGGGGCTATAGCTCCCTATCCCTCACACATACTTTATCTCCAGGGTAACATACTTAGACATACAAATGAGCCTAACTCGATGGTTAGGGGGTACCGTGTTTCTCAGACATAAAAGTGACCCCTGTTTTGAGAACATCTCAGCACGTCACTGCTCATCTGTATTCAGTAAACAAAGGGAAACAAGTAAAATAGTATGCTATTAAAGTTCTTAGAAATTCACTTTCATTTGAAGCTATTAGGTATCTTTGTCAGTTAAACACATACAATTATTACTGGACTTCTTCACCCCATGCATGTACACAGAGTTGCCCTGTGAGCCCTCTAGCCACTATGAGTATTATGATAATCAAACTTGGCCAGCAATTTTGTTATAATCATGATTATCATAGCCCTCATCTGTCCATATGTTTCTATTTTCTTAATTATAGTGTAGTATAAGGATAGCTTTCTATACCATTTTCTTCACTTTGCTATTTCAATGATTTTAGCATACAGTGTAATCCTCTGTTTTTGATAGTTTAAAGATTTGTCCTTAGAAGTGAGAACTCTGGATACCTCATTAGTGAATGTATACTTTTGAATATATAGTATTAATAGTTGGATGCGGAGAAGATCCACTAACCTAGTTCTTAATTCCTATGCCCACTATTTTTCCCTCTTGTCTTTTCTAGAGGATCTAAAGAAAAGATATGAAAACAAATATCAAAAACATCAAATACACATTGCAGACAAGAATGGAAGAATAAAGTTGGAGGAAGTAGACATTGATAAATTTGCAGTAAAGTTAACGATACGCAAGGACGTGAATCCTGTAGGCAACTTCAGAGATGAAGTAAGAAATTATTTGGAAAGCCTTAGAAGCACCACAAGTGAAGATATCCAACTGTCTCAGTTGCTTGACAATAACAA
>WIPJ01007323.1:16506-39359 GCA_018155075.1 Cassiopea andromeda | reverse complement strand
TGGTAATATTACATAAGATAATGTTGATGTAAATGTAACCCATGGACATTAGATTGGTTAGTATGGTATTCTCACATAAGATTATCTTGATCTAAATGTAGCCCATAGACATTAGATTGGGTTAGTAATGGTAATCTCAAATAAGATAATTTTGATGTTAATGTAGCCCATGGACATTAGATTGGCTATTTACATAACTGTAGTTGCAAACGTTTTTGTCATTTGCTACTATTTACTTGCATGCCATCAGTTTTTGGCCCATGTGTAATTCAATGTTCACCCTAGGACTTTACTGTATCATAGGTAATACTGTTTATCAGAAGGATCGTTCTTGAGACCATTATAATGAATTATTGAATGGTTAGGTAGTTGATTCACTGTCACTATTTCCAGAATTCCATTTGTTAGCATGCGTTTTCTGCTCATTATTTTTATGAGCTTTATGATAATGATGACAATCGATTCGAAACTCATTTAATTTACGTCGATTTTGTAATTGTATTGTAGCGTAACTGACTGATGTATGCATATCTTTTAAACAAATTGTACCAAGGTGCCTGCCAAGTAGGGAATTGATGGAATTTAGGAAGAAATGGAAGAATTTCGTTTCTTCAAAAACTCATTGAAAATCAGTAGATTCGATTAGTTCTTGAGATAATTATATAGGGAAGTATCAAGATACTGCTTTACCTTGGTTACTTCGGTACATTGATTTCCTGATATACTGAGAGACGGGCAAAAAGAATTTCTGCAAAGAATTTTCTCTTTTTCACAGTTGCGGAAATTGATCATTTTTCTGGGAAGCACACTCTTAATGACACGCCGAAGTAGTGTTGGTCTAACTAAGGTGAATTTTGTATCTCAGATGTATTCCGTTTACACTAGAGCAATGAAAAATAATTGCAGAGTGTATTTTATTCCCTATCTTGGATCTGTGATTGTTAATTTTAAAGCCTACCTTAGCCTCTGTTATATTAGATGATTTCCATCATTAGCTGCTATGGTGTCTCAGCCAGTTATGAGGTATGGACCATTGAAGTTATCTCCTTAACAGTGTACCAGGAGAGACTAGGAAATCCTCCCATAATGATAAGGTTGTCATTCAAGTTGATTGGTTGTATATGAACTGTCAAGTATAAGTTACCTATTTGGAAACTGTTGCATGTCTTTGCAGAGGACACCCAGGCAAGGGATCTTAAGAATTCTATTTCCCTAAGTGCTCTTGTTTATAACACCCTATCATTGATAATACATTGCATTAGAGACTGCATAAAGACAAACGTCGGCATCAACCCGCATTGAGAACTTTGAATGAATTTGTCAGAATGAGTCTTGCCTAGGCTTTTTTATATGCAATGATTTTTGTGCATTTAAATGCTGGTGCCGTTTAACAGACGACTTAGCATAAAACTAGCTTTTTTAGTAGCACCTACCTTTAGAATTTGCATTATGTTTTATGTTGCTGATGATATCTACCCAATCACCTATATTTTGTCTGTTTTGCTTATTACTCTGGTTTCTGCAACGTTTTTTCCGATCCTTGCTACAGGCAGCTAAATAATTGAAAACTGTATCACCGAAAACATGTAGATCGAGACACATCGTTGGTGAAAGGATGATAACGAGGCACATGATGAGATCATTAGAAGATTGTAAGCGGGAAAATCACTAGAGCAAGAATCCTTGGAAGAGGCTCTGTATGATCTTTTAAGCATATTTGTGTGAACTAGGAGATATTGGGTATACTCACAGTGAAAATATCTACAACATAGGTGCAAAGCATCTTTGGAACTTATGCCGTACATCTTATATTAAGGTTGGGCAACCCACAGCCCACGTACAGGAAATTGGCCCGTGAAGACAAGTTTTGTTGGCCTGCGAAAACAAACTAATTTCATAATTTTCTGTTTGCAAATATAATTGTGTAGCAATCGCAATTGTTGAATGAAACTCAGACATGTAAATACCAGAGGTTTTGGAGATGTAATACTTCCCAACCTATCCAATCGTAAATTTGGAGCCTTTTAGGAAAAATGTATGTGGCCGGACATAGGTTATCCTGACAGACATCATTTTTCGACTGCCTTCAAATTTTCAGACTGCTGCATCTCCCTTTAAATCACTAAGTTCATTGGAGTGAAAAATTCAGTCTTCACGACTGACATTATTTTCTCATCAGGTTTTCCTGCGCATCAAGAAACTGAGAGATGAAAAGAAGAACATTCTTTTCTGTAATAGAGCCATTTTAGACTTTGTAGAGGCGCTATATCAAAGTATTTTTCTGGCGGCTAGCCCCCAGACTCCAAGTTTTACACACCGTAACTTTGGTGGACAATTTTAGCACATAATCTTTCATCTATTGGCGAAGACTGGTGGCATGCAAGAGTTTCTAGCTCTGAAATATTTTATACATACTACCTCACCTCAGCCAATCCTATTCAGTTGTTTTGGGAACTGCCCTTTACTAGGGAATTTCACAGTGAATGTTAATAGTAAGCACAATTTCATGTTCATCAATTTTAGGCCTTTATCCAGAATAATAATTGAATTTGGTTAGTCCGAGATTTAGAGCTCTTCACCACCCCCCTCCCTTCAGAAAAAATCTCCGTGAATTTATGTTCCTGATGAAATGTATATCTTTAACAATTTTGATAACCAGGACAAGGTTTTGCTTATTACATTTGGCCCGATTGTAGAAACATCTGGAAGGATCTGGCCCACTCTCTAGAAGGATTGCCTACTGTTGTTGTCTTATATCTATCTATTCAGACCCATGTCAGATACGGTTCCCATATCACCGTCTTAAGCATGTTAGCCCTTTAGTAAGGAACAACTGATTTACAAGAACGTGTTCCACTATAATTACAAAATTAAAGGAACGTAGTTCCTAATTTATATAAAACTCTAATTACTTGGAGAGATGAACGTAGTATTCAGTTCATTTCATTCATTTTTCAAATATTTTAAGGGGATAGCCCTTTGGCCGTGCTGCTCCTTTATCTACTCAATGTATTAATTGATAATGTATTGGGGATTTTTCTTGTTTAGGTATTACATTCACTCTTTCTCTGTTGAATGTATTTTTATCCATCTTTTAATATAACAAGAATATATTGTTATTTCCTGGGATGAAAGACATAGAGCTAACATCCTCTCAATGCTTTTGGGTAAGTATCTTTTCTTGTTCCTTTAATCCTGTGTAATCCATTTAGTAGCAGGTAATGGTTTCCTCCTACTAGATAGCTATAAATAGTTTTTCAATAAGCAATGCTCTTTTCAACTTTCTTTTATTACTTTTCAGTCAACTTTAAATGATATCTTCACATTTCTGCCACTTTTCAAGACTCTATACCTGTTGCTTAACACCTCCCCTCCCCTAATTTGTGCGGAAACTGAGTTGGACGAAAATTAACAATCTGCAAAAAATATGAAAAAATGAAAGTCATTCTTTGCTTGCCTGCATTCATTTCTTGTTTGTCTTTTTATTTTTCAATATTAACTGAAGACAGATAATCATACAATGACTTTTCATTGCTCTCTCCTCTCTTAAAGAACCTGCACAAAATTGATTTCCACTTACAGCTAAGCACCCTCCCTACTCATGTCTTGTTCTTTTCTTCATTCTTGCTGACTTCTCTTTTCCATATTGTGTGGGCATCCTTTATAGATGCCCCTTTCAAGGAACTTATGAGATGAAGTTTCTTCTGAAGTTTATTCAGTCATATCATTAACATTCTTGGTTACCTTCTTCAAGTTTCTTCTTAACAAATGAAAGCAAATGTGAAATTTACTGATGAAATATTACTCCCCAACCCTGACAATTTATTTCAACCATCAGAATTAATAATTTCAGAAGATTTGTGGCTCCGCATTTCTTCTCATCCAACAAACTTTTCTGCCCATGACTATTTCATAGTATTAAAGCCTTGATTTTACGTGAGTGTACCCAGTTTGGACTGATGTCAATCTGGGCGGCCATTTACTTTTTACGTCAACTGTGTAGAGATTTGAAGTAAATAGAAGATGTTTTATTACAGCTTACTTAGATGAGAAAACATTTGCAACCTTCAAATAATAGGAATCTATTCCCCCTTTTGAGACCTAGAGCAAAACAATGAGTATTTCATGCAGAGACAATTCATTTAGGGGTATTATTTTCTTTTTTCCAGCAACTGACTGCCACGTTGGCTTTCAGGAGAAAAATCCAACTTTTGGTCAACATTCATTTCTTATTTATGAGGATATTTCGAAGCAGGCTGTAATTTTTCAAAAGTAAGATTCCTTTTGTTCATGCTATATATTTAGGTGTTCATAAAGGACTTGTGATTTCAATTGAAGAAGATTAATAGAAGATATTAGTTCTAAAGATATCTGACAGGTTTTCTGGAGTCCAAAATCGATAAATATTGAATGTACGCACTTTTTGAATTGTTCCTTTCGTGTAAAACAATGATGAATTGTTGTTGCAAACATGGCCATACCAAATATGGCAAATGTGGCTTTATCCAATATTCATGGGCACCCGGTGTCGTAATTTCTTACAGAGATATAGAATGTTCTGAATTCTATTGCCTACAATTGTCAACAATTTATCTAAAATTGACAATAATGAACTTTTTTCTTGGGACTCCAATGGTCTATCATAAAGATTTCAACATCTCCCATCCTGTAATTTCTATTCGTAGCAATCATAATGATTCAAATTTTGTATGTATTTTTATTTTTTTCCATCTTCTACGCTGATTCTAAGCCTCTAGAAATATCCACTGTTTGCTATGCTTTGTATAGTATATAGGCCGCACACGCACACACAGACACTTTTCTTAATAAGAAATATGTTTGTAAGAAGAGCGAAGCTGACATTAGGCTAATTTTAGGATACATTTAAGAAGAACAGGCAGGCTGATTTTCAAATACTAAGGTGAGAAGCCCGTTTGTGCATGTAAATTTTTGATTAACCTAGAAAGAAATTAGAGTTAATATCCATTCCAAGCCTCGCAAAGCCTGAACATCATTTTTTACATCACAGCATCCTGCTAAGAGAAGACATTTGCATTTTTTGAACATTTTGCTGCAAAAAATCAGTTAGCACTTCTCAAATATTGATTTCGCTAGCAATTACAGTCTATTTTAACTGGGTTTCTATCATTTTCTACTATAAAGTCATCCCCTCTTTAAGTTAAGACGTTTGTGAGAAATTTGAGCGGCACAATTCAGGCGGCTGTTGTCGCTGTTGCCTTTGAGAGCAAGAAGGTATCAGTAGCAACCAAGAACAGACTACTGACAAGTCATGTACAGAGCATCTTCCTATACAACAGCGAACTGTGGACAATAACGCAGAAGGTAGAGAGTGTAATAGACGTCTTTCAAAGAAACCTGCTCAGACAAATACTGAATGTAAAGTGGCCAAAGAAGATCTCAAACGAAAAGTTGTACCAAATCACGAAGCAGAAACCATGGAGCATAGAGGTAAAAAGAAGAAGATTGAATTGGTATGGGCACATGGTTAGATTACCAGAGAAAACACCAGCAAAAAGGGCCCTAAGAGAATTCCAGAGATATGTGAGAAAACCAAGAGGAAGGACGAAGACAACATGGGTTGAAACAGTAGAAAAAGACATGAACAGAGTAAAGGTGGTGGTTTTAGATGGTGGTGGGAAAAAGAGACAGGCAGATTTAGAAATGATGGCACAAGATAAAAGCACATGGCTAAACCTGACTCGGCGCGCTATGTCTTCATAGGAGACGGAGAAGCGTACTAGAGAGAGAGAGAGAGAGTTGTCAATGAAATTGAGGTGTTTCTAGAATATCTTCGTTATTTTTTTATAAATTGCAAAGTGCACCTTAATTTTTATATCAGGACTCTGAAGCATTCATGCATTTGCAATGTAACTAGTTTATGATTGAATGTTCAATTTTGTGACATAGAAATATCAACATTTTGGCAGGAAACACTGAAAAATTTTGAGTTTTGTTGCCAGACTAAATCATCAAATTGAGCAATTATTTGTAAAACTCTTGAAAACGCCCTGTCAGTAACGATGTCGTGACTTTAATTCGAAGTTGGTAAGTTTAGACCTTCAAGTTAGTATGGGGAGGAGTTTTGAGTGATTGAGTTTGAGTTAGGATTAGGGAAGTTAGAGATTTTAATTGAGGAAGAAATAATACTGATTGATGCTGAAGCGCTACACGCCAAGGCAGAAAATGTGGTATGTGCATATTTTCTGAAAATAAATCCTTAGTGCTACATTTTGAAAGCTATTCTATTCTCTTCAGCCTGGGCTGTTTGGAAATCTTTTTCTATAAAGATTTGTTACCGTCGGACTGAGCTTTTACTAGAAGCGAGGTATGCTACGTACCATTCCGTTAGTGTTTCTCTCCAATGTAATTAGAGAATGTCAGTATGAAACTATAACAACGAGAGCAAAATCACAATATGAAAGGCAACAGTAACTGCTTTGACAACACTTCATTCTTATGCAACTTTAAGTTTTGACGTCACTTTTTGGCTCTTCGAATATTGCGAAGTCAATGCATTGCATTCCAGATACCATTTACTTTATTTGCAGCTGCAAAGGACCTCGTGATCCCCTGAAGGGCGTGGCTGGATTGCCAAAAGCAAAAATTGTTAGCAATCTCTGCAACAAATGATTGTGAGAAAGTCATCGCACACCTACGCCAGGCTGCACAGTTCCTCATTTCCTTCCTTACTGTCTGCGTTCAGCAGGCATGTTGAATATTTAGTATTGAATAGCTAGTGTTTCCCAACAATGTCACTTTTGCAATCTAGCCACACCCTTCATGGGTCATGTGGTCCTTCGCAGCAAATGTGATATCATCAATGCATGCAAGCAAGTGGGGCCAGTTCTTGCTTTCCACGCCTAATTTGCAGGTAATGTCCGTGTTCAGCGGGTATATTGATAGCTAGTATTTAAATAAAGAGAATAATAGTTTGGGAGCATTGTATATATAAATTGTAACTTGATACCAAGGCGGTGAGATTCAATAAGTTTATTGATATTGTTACGTTGTTGAAAGAAAACATGGTCAAGAACATCAATTATGATAACCTACAATATAACCCCTGGTTCCATCCTTTTGCTGTTCTTGAAGTAGTGAAACTATTTCACCATAAAAAGCTAACATGGTGTTGTTTCATAATGGAGATGTTTTATAAATGAGAGCAATGACAGTTTTCTTTTCTTGTTCATGCCATGTTGCAACAGTACATATAGCATATGTAATTGATAACCCTATTTAAACATCATATCCGAGCAACGAGTCTTTGATGATTAGGTCAAAACAACATAAAATTTACAGCTATGTTCAGGATCATGCAATGGCTTGTTCTATCACCAGCACTAAAATGATCTGATTTCACACTGCACATCATAAGGGCGCCCTTTGGTTACAAAAAGAGCCCACTGTCTACAATAAATAAAGCACAAGGCCTATGCCATCATAAAATTGGGAGTCATATGTTCTGACAATGCTTTTAAATTAATAAAATTGTGAGTAACAAGTTCTGACCATTCTTTTGATTTAACAAACTTCATTTTTCATCCATTGGCAGTTCATGATAGCAAGCGGCCAGAGTATGGTTGAGGTCGGCGGCTGGTAGCCGCCTTCTTCTGAGAGGCTTTAGTTGAAGTTTCAAAACATCGAAAGTCTTGACGGAACAGGACTACAATTGCTCTTCACTGTTAAATTTCCTTCTAGCGTTTAGATAACGTAACCTCTTGCACTGACTGTGGAATACTGCCTTACCGAAGAAGTTCTCATGGATAAAAGACATCTGACATACACAGAACAAAGAAGGATATGGAAAAGAAGGTTTTGCATCAAATGGTTTGTGATATATGGACTTATCATGCATTCAGACAAACTCTTCCCTGGTTCGTATTTAGTTTCATCTATAGAATATTTTGAATCAACTTTACCTTTCTTTCTTATTTATGCTTGTAGAAATGATGTTTTCTTACCAGCAAAGGCGTGCTTGTCTAATATTAGAGTTCGCACCACGGACAAGATGTATATCAAATGGCGTCTTGAACTTCGTTAAATTTTTATATAAAACTCACTCTCAAGATTCATTTAGTGATTGTGGCCTTCATTTTACGTTACTGTGAATAAAGAAATCTTCAACTACTATACCCTCGAACCATTGGGAATGATTTTCATTATGGATTAACGATATTCCACAATCTTGCTTTTAGTTTGAGACCGATAATAGTAATTTGTAGGTTTTATACAATAACAAATATCTAGCATTTGAAAGCCAATGTAGAATCATTCCATTCCATAAAATAACAAAATGTCGATTGAAGCCGTTTGGGTGATCAAGTTGCTATTGGTGATATTAATGTTTGCATTAGTTGGGAGAGAATTTTCTTCTGTTTCGAAAAATCTTGGCCTGTTATAAAGCAAAATGCATTTCACCACGTAGCATTCATAACTCTTTCTTCCAGAATAACAAATCACCTTCATAGAAGAAGATTGTTTTACATCCATAAAGTTTCAACTTCTAAGCAAAACCTAATTACTTATTTCAAAACAATTAACAAGAGAAAGAATATCTTTTTGGTTTCCTTTTAACCGTTAAAATCTTCCTCTATAGCTCAAATTCTGTCAAGGAGGGAATAGTCTCAAGAGTGCTTGAATTGTCTTTATGCAACCATTTAGTTGGAAAAAATTCCTGGAGAGGCAAAGTATGTCTTTTCTATGACAATGAGTGGTCAAAACTCGTTTTTGATTATTTAAATCTCCATTTCAATAGTTCAGTTAGGAGGACGATCCTGTTGCAAGTTTTTCTGCCGGGCAAGAATTGCCCCATCCGTGTTACTCTTGCAGATACGTGCCTGGTTTGACGCTGGCTAGTGAACAGTTGAATGGCCAAATTGATGCTGGGTGATAAACTGCCAACTGCTAGAACGTGCTTTTCTTCAAAGTTCTTAACAATGATTCAACATTGCTTTGAAAGCTGATAGTCCGCTATGTATATTGATAACAGTCTCTATGTTGACACGCGGCGATAACAGAAAGATTTTTAACAAAAGAGGCAAAACATTGGATCAAATTTGTGATACTTAGTGACGAGCTAGGACAATATTTCATTTTCTACGACCTCAAGGATATTTTAGACGTCCAATCTGGAATCCCTGTAAAGTTTTAGTCTAGTGACGTACTTTTATAGATACTTCTTCGCATTAGTAACTCTTCATAAACCTTGGAAGTCGCGGCTTCAGAAGCATAGGACTAAATTAGAAAGTTTACCAAGTAAGAGAGTGAATTTTGGTATTGACGGGCAGCTATGCAGTATTAAATGTCTCCTTATTTATCTTAAATTGCATGATTTGGGGCCACTAGACATCTGATCTCAAAGTAAAACACAAACAGAAAAATTATTTTTCGCATGGTATTTCCCGCTGCTTATGTAACCCCTTCATCTTTTAATCGTAACAATTGTTGACATACTTCGTATCCGCATAGATCCTTCCTCTGAACTGACTCCCAAGAAACTGACATATCTGTCTGTCTTCTAATTTGCTGTTTTCATGTGATGTTGTCACTGCAAAAGAATAGACATGTCTAAAAGTAGTTTTTATATTTTCTCATGAATGTTGCTTTTTAATGCTCTTTCCCTATTCCATTTACTATTTCACTTATTATTTTCAGAATTTTGCTAGTCATCCCCAGTTTATTGTGGGTTTAGAGTATAACTGTTTATTCGAACAAATTGAAGAAAAATTTCATTCCCAATTGGCAAAAATCTCTTTACCAAATTAAACAAACGCTTTCAGTACCAAAAGCCCATTCGAATGTTGTGTAACTAACACGATTCAATGTAATTAGGGCCTGTTCACAAGCAGCGAGTTATCCAGCCTAGGCGAGATTGTGGTTGCATAGAGACTAATGTTGAAAAAAACTACTTGTCTTCACATGTGAAGTGGGCTAGCCCTCTTGACCGAGATATCACCTGAAGCTGTTGAGATCTCGTCAAGCCACGACATGAATTTTCCATGTGATACTCTGCAGGTGAGCTAGCCTGGTGAACCGGGGTGACATTGTAAACAATGCGAATGTACAATAGACAACGGAGATGTAAACAATGGCTTCTATGTTTAAAGAATTCCTATGTAAAGGTGGTACATATACTTGTTTTTATAAGAAAATCATTATTTTGCCAGAGCCTATATTTTCTTAACATTTTCCCGAAATTGAGCCTGAGGTTCTCTTAATTTTTTTTAACTTTTACTGAAATAAAGTGGCTGGAATGGTTTATACTTTCCTTAGTAATATTTTATTCTTGAATTTGAAATGCATCTTAACATTTTGAATGCAACAACGACGAACTACCGACTTTTTGGCCTATGAAAACATTTAATGTTGGAAAGTGAGCCTCGTGATTTTCTTACGATTGTCTTAAGACTTTGACGATTTGAGACTCTATTTCTTATAAAAGTTTTTCTCATAAAAACAACGTGTAATCTTTTCTTTGTAAAACACCTTGGATGGATGACCTCGTACGGGTTACAGTGCTAGCCCCCTGCTTTAACGGTGAGGGGTCATTTCTCATAATACTTCCAGTTTCACAAATCAACGCCGAAGATAATTTGGCATTACTGAGTACATGGAATGCGCTTTGGTAGCTGAGACAAGAAATGACCATATCAAACCATTTATTTGCGACATGCATTCTACCAGCAGAGTCAATAATACAAATTAGATAAGCCTGGCCTAACCATGCAACTGAACCAATATTTTCTTCCTACAAAAGTGCAAGTGCCAGCGCTGTAAAGCGAGAATTCATTGCTTACCTGGCAATTGCTTGGGAGCTACATATATAACCAAGGGAAATACGGGATAGCCATGAAAACAACTGCCTTTGCGAGTGTGCTGTATTTACCAAGCTAATTTTAAATGCTGTAGCGATATAAGTTGTTAATGTGAATGCATATAAATAAAGGGCATACCTTTAAGTCGCACTGTGGTTTGTGCCCCACAAGTAAAAAACTTTGCATAGCGTCGCCCCTGCAAAATCATTGACAGAGAAATTCATATAATCTAAGAGAGCTCCTGAAGCCCCACAATTGATGGTATAGGCAAGCATCACCCCAACCACAGGACAATCTCTCCAGGTACCTACGGTAGTAAGGTTTTGTAAAGTAATGTTGGCTTTTTAAGATATTTACTAGCAAAAAATGCCATTTTAAGGCAATAGGAATCCCTTAACCTTTTTGCATTCAAATGATATCGGGAGAAGGCACGACTCACCATGTTAGACAAGTTTGCATTCATTTGCTGCTATGCAGTGGTATGAACTCTCTCACTTGCATCAAATTTGAACCGTACACGTACCTCACGAAATAATTTTGTTTGTGTTTCGTGCCATTTTCTGTTGTGGCCATCCATTCTTTGTGCTTCATTAGAAAGTCACTATGATACAATCTTTTCTTATACACTTTGTCAAAAAATACATTCTTTGGCTATATTTCAGTCATTCCATTCGATTTCATGTGATTCAAGCAGAGCCACTATGAAGCTAAAACTTTAATGGGGCGCAGATTGAAATTTAAACAACAGAATTAGAGAGAAATTGGGGGCTTAGGGCGGAGACTCAAAGAAACTTTTGTTGATAAGAATGCTCTTCACTTTGTCCATAAATGTGGAAAATGGCCTTTCTAGCTCTACAAGGTTATCCGATAAGCATCAAAGTGTAGCGAGTTCTATGTTTAAATCCAAAACAGTTGAGGCACGAGTATTTTTAAGTTCTATTCTTATTGGGCTGTATTGGTTTGAAAGGAAGCACTGCATTCGAATTGAAGATTCTAATTTTTAAACAATGGAGTCTCCTTCCTTAAAAACACTAATCACTGCATTTATGCTTTCTACCACAACACAGATCTGTTCTATCACAAAGTAGCTGTCATTGCACCTTGGCTGACGAGTTGCGAAAGTTATTCAGGAATCATAGGGTGTGCCGATTAAACTGTCCGACCGTAATCCTGCTAATGCCCTAAGTATGCGAGCTATCATTTTCGACAAATCAATGGATCCAATACAACTTGCACTTTGTGCCTACAGATTGCAAATGCTCTCATAAGATCGTATAACTTAGTGATACAAGGAAAGATTTACACAAAAAAATCTTTCTATGTCAGGCATGGCATCAAGCACATTGCCCATCGATAACGCCCAGCGCTCATCTATCAAGTGCTCTTGAAAAGTAGCATCGCAGCGACACTTTACAAATATCGAATTGATTTCATTTTAGCTCAAGTGTCACCGCTGACTTTGGATCTTCTCGCAGCCATAAGCATAGAAGTTGGGGGTAGGGGAATGCATCTCCCTTGAATTAGGCAGAAATCTGTTTTAATCAGCAACATTTCTGAAAGAACAAAAGGACAGGATGTCCAATCTGGCTGTAAATGCTGCAACAGCTTGAAAATGAGCTTTTTTTTTCAGAAATTGGCTGGAAAAGCTGGAATACCATAGGTGTTTCTTCTGCATTGCCTGGAACAGCTGTAATATTATTTATGAACCACATAATAATTAACGACATTATTAGATGAAAAGCAACATGATTGAAGAAACAGGATTGAAACAGGATTGAAGAAGCAAAGATTGCTCAATATTTCGTTGGTCAAGCCTTTTTACCAAGTTGAGCCATGACTGTATGTTGTCCCTGTGTTTTGCTAGGGTGGTTGGAAGATCTTTTCCCTCCCAGGAGTGGTTTAACGGATGATATTGAATTTATATAGGATATTTCAAGTTATTGGAAAGTGTAAAGTCATTCAATACTTCGTGACAATAGTCGAATTTAATCATCCATGGTTGGGATTTCATATCAGAATATGGATTGGAAAAAATATTTGGAGTATGTTTTTTTTGTCCAAAAGGCTAGAAACAGGTAAATTTTTTGACAAACGTTGGCTAGAACTTCAACTTTAACTCAGTAGACACCACGTAGGATATTCGCGCAACCTCTCTGTGAGTTACTTTAGGTAGAAAGTTTACAGCCCCCTCTAAACCTGACGTCCTCTTATGTCCATGCTTGCAGCTCGCATCTTACCAAGTTAAACTGCTCCCAGCTACGCATAGGGGAAAACAAGCAAAGTGTCCTGCCGCATCTGATGTTCCTGTGCAGCAGCAGCAACCCCAAAACAAACTATTTGCACATCAGGACACTGAAGCGAAGATAAAGTCTAAGGTTGGATAAATTCGCTGTTTTCTACTGTAGTAATTGTATAGGAAACCATGCATAATGTCAAAAGTCAGTGGTACTTTTTGCTGTGGCATAACAGGCATAATATCTCCAATATTCCTTTTTGATAATACCCTGGGCTCAACTTTCAGGTGATCGTTAAAAGTAGCACCACAGAGACACTTTACACATATCGCATTAATCTCAAGTTTGACTTTTAGATCTTCTTGCATCTCCCATCTTCCCAAGTAAAACCGCTAGCAGTTACGTGTAGGAAAAAATAAACAAGTTATTCAACCACCTCTCCTGTCTGTATGCATCACCAACATGCATTCTAAATGGATATATATTGAACTATTAATTCGTTGTTAGAGGGCTAGTATTGTTTTAGTTTTTGCTGTTTTTTGTTTTTGTAGGACTGGCAGTGAATGGGCAAGTATTACGTTCAGTTGAAGCGAACTCATCACCAAGTCGCGTCAATACAAGAAAAGGATCATCAGTCTGGCTTCATTGGAATTATACTTATGTTGGAGATGGAACAACTGATTCTGGCATTATTTTAACATACAGGGAACAAATAATTGGATTTAACAGTACATCTCAACCTAGTGTACAAACAATTGCAAGAAGGACTGGACAAAATGGTGCTTTAACATTGGAATCATCAATACCCGCACCATTTAATGGAAGAGTTGATGTGATATCATCAAACAGTACATTTGTGGTTCATAATCTTCACTATAATGATTCAACGTACAATTTTTCATCATATGTGACGGTGGATGCAGATCTTGGTGCAGGTGCAAAGGCCACCAGAAACAACTTGAGGCCAGTTGTTTCCATCAAAGTAAATGGTATGAAATGTATTCATGTTCTTTTGTACTGCAATAATGCTTGAAAATATAACATTTTGTTGTTTTATTGCAATCTCAAGGAGTACTGTTACTAAGGCCTATTAGCTTCAAATGTCAAATAATTGTTGATAGTGACGGTTTTGTTGTGCTAACTGAAAATAACTAATAGAAATTACAGTGAGCAAGTAATTGATCTGAGTAGTAAATCTAGTAAATCTAAATCTAACCAAGTAGTGAAACACTTGCAAAGACAACTGGATAAAATGGTGTCTTAACATTGGAATCACCAGTACCCGCACCATTCAATAGAAATCATCAAACAGTACATTTCCGATTCATTATTTTCAATATAATGATTCAAAAAATCAATTTTCATCATCTGTCAAAATGGATTTATGTGTTGGTGTTTGAAAAGTCTCCACTCCTTTCAACTTTTAAGTTATTTCATTCACACTACATTGTACGAGCATTTGCCACGTTCCCTTGTTCCTCAAGAGCCTCTTAGGATTTCATAGTGTATTCTTACATTAGCGTCACAATGATAGCTATAAAAAAAGGTATTATGCCTATTGATATCTCATCCCATGCCAATGAACCCCTTTGATATATGAAACCCATCTCAGAGGGGTACTGCCCACAGTTATTTACCAAGGTTGCATATTGAAATGTTCTAAAGCGTATCATTATTCATTGCAAAAGTGTCAGGTCTAGAACGTAGGAGCCTCGTGCTACAGTAATGTGCCTTACAGATATGCTGAGTTGTTGACCGCAGGTGAATTTAAACTTTTCCATCTTTGGTACAATTTTTTTTACAAGATTTGGTTTGTAACGTTGTCAAACAGCGAGACCTCTATGCCTTATTGATCAAATAGCGCATAGGTAATTCATAATCTTAAATAAACAATTCAAATTTTCAATTTTAATCAGTTTTCAATGTATGAACATTGCAATGAATGAAGCAACATCGATAGGGTCTGTGGACTTCATTGGGATTGTTACATAATGCCTTTAAACTGCAAATACCAAGTCAGTTGCGTGAGATAAACGCTCGGGGCTGTTAGGAGTTACTTAAGATTGGGGTACGATGTTATTTTCATTCAAAGGAATACCATAAATTCATATCCTGAAAATCTCTGAGCGGCACAAAATCTTGGTGGTCCCTTTGAGTTTTCCTAATCTAAACCTATGTCGGTTACCCTCTGCGTCAATTGGCATGTCGGTGCTCATGGTGGTACAGCACTCACTAGAAGCGAATTGATACCAGTATTCATCATTTCAATGAACGGCATGAGCATTAAATATCTTCCTTTCTAAATGACATTATATTTCTATAAGCACCTTAATAGCTTGCACTTTTCACTCAAACACTGAATCAGCTTGGCTTTCTCAATTTTAAAACAGGGATTCCAGACTTCATATCAAGGCCCCAAATTACGTTGGATGTAAATGAAGGTTCAAATCTACAGCTAAAAGTTGAGATGGATGGAAATCCACGACCATCAGCTGATTTCATATGGCCTCATCTTACTGATTCATCTCCAACAAATGTTCCAAGTGTACAGCTGTATCCATTTGTGTACTCATCAACGTATACATTGAATAATATTGATGCAAGCTATTGTGGGAGAATTTTGCAAACAACATTAAAGAATAGCATTGGATCATCTTCAGTGACATCATCCACAAATGTTTCTGTTCTGCGTAAGTATTCTTTACTTTTTTCTATTACTTGGTACTCTTTACTGGCCACTTCAGGGCGTTAATGTGATTGTAAAAGTCCATGTGGTTGAGTTAATGGGTTCTTCAGGGTGGTGAATAGAATTTGAGCTCTCTATATCTGTGTTGACAACAGCATCAAATTCAAAGCCGTTGGAAACTGAGTAAGAAGAAAGTATTCTATCATCATTTGTGCAAATAATGGTGGGGCATTACGCTCTTGGTTCCTCAGTTTCGACGCCCTTCCATTTATTACTAGCATGGAAGTAAAGTCATGAGGCTTTGATGTTTATGCCATCGGTTGAGAATTGCATTTACCATAAGTATAGAAATAAGGAATTCCAATCCTTAGATTCATTTTTACCCCAGTCCTTTCGATGTTTTATTGTTCTGGGTAGCTGCCAATGGGATATATGTATTTAAAGATATGTGCATTTTGACTATATGTGATGATATAACATTATTTCCTATGCTTCATGAAGTCTTCTCATCTTGCAGTAAAATTGGACATGGATATTGGTTTGAAAGCAGAAAAAGTTGGAGCAAACTGTGTTGAAGTGAACTGGAATAGAGTGCAAGCTGGTGCATGTTATATCAAATATGAAGTTGTATTCAGAAATGCATCTAGAAGTGTCATAAGTAGTGAAACTGGATACAACATTGTGGAAATGATGAATTGTAATTTACCAAGTAATAGAAATATCACTTACATTGATCTGACTGTGAGCTTCAAAACTACTTCCAAGAATTTTACTACACAAGTTACTGAAACACAAATCAGCACTCCAGCTCCAGTGACACCTGGTATGGCACTATTTTGCAGTTTCTTTTTAGCACTCCTTTTTTCATTTATACATTCATACAAGTCAAGGAATGTCTTACATGTTATATCTAGAATAGTCCTTCAACTGCAATTCAGGTGCAGTGTATGCATGTCCTTGGTCCAACTCATCTCCTTCAGTTTTTGTCCAAGCCCCAGTATAATATCCTCATTCCCCCTATTGTTTTTCTTTACAATTGCTTATTTTCTGTCAGTTAAATATGATTTGGTCGTTAGTCTGTCATTCTCCAATTAGTTTGAATGACAATATGATCCAAGTTTACCGTTTTGCTACCACGTAAGGAATCTAGCACTATTAGCAATAAGGGAATGATAGAGCATTGATAAAAACTACTTTTAGAATCAGCCACTCATAACACCACTACTCCATTGTCATCTCCAACTCAAGGGGGATCAGGGAGAAGCACAACCAGCCCAAGAACTACCACAAATCGTTCAGGTATTGCCTTTATCTCTTGAATTTCTAAACAAGCTTGAACAACACCTCTGTCGTCTCAATTGTCATCGTTATTGAATAAGTTTTGTGAAGTTTTTGAATTAACTGCCAAGTAACAACTCTTTTTGCCAATTTTTCATCGATGATATAATTAAGTAATAGATAGTTCCTTTTGGAATAATAGCATCTCCTTAACCTTTCGTCTAAAATTTATTATAATATTTTCATTCCTTTTAATGATTTTCTATGTAATTATATAAATTCTGTCAGTCAAATATGATTTGGTCGTTAGTATGTCATTGTCTAATAACTTTGAATGACCATAAGATTCAAGTTTACAGTTTTGCTGCAACGTACTGGAATAATAGACCATTGACATAACTAATTGTAGGATCGACTACTACATCATCAATCAATCAAAACGTTACTACTCCATTGTCATCTCCAAATCAGGGAGGCTCGGGCAAAAGAACAGCCAGCCCTAAGAATGACACAAAAGTTTCAGGTATAACCACTTGACTCTTGAACTTCTAACAAGCGTACACAACACTCTTGACGTCTCTATTATCTTCGTTAATGAATTGGTTTTGTGACACTTGTCACCTAACTACGAAATAACCATTCTTTACCCTATTTTTCTCCCTGATGACATGGTTAACGTGTAGATATTTTCCATAATATATACAAGATAATATGCAGAGTATTTGGAAAATATTTTACCTAATGCAATTATTGAGGCTCATTTTTATCTACTGGCAACTATACCAAGTCTCATCTTTGCCTCCTCATTGACCGTTTTATTTTCCCTTGCAGCATAGAGTTGCCAAACATAATAGCAATGGTTGATAATCTATGCTCAGATCCTTTCACTGATTATACTTCTTATGTCCTGACTAATTCTTTAGTCCATTTCCTTAACAAAATTGTGCATACTTATCAATATCATTTGATATTTTATATGGATGAGTCATGGTAGTAATGATTTTGCATTGCACAAGCGATGCAAGGTACAAGTATCAGAGATACCAAACATGATAAAAGATGGATGCTTTTCGCTAAATATATGCTAGAAGCATCGAAGTACTATGTTTTAAAAGTCTTTTGAGAACAGTAGCTTCATGAAAGGCCAACACAACATGATATAAAGGAAAATCACATTTGCTAACTGTTATTGCACGGTTAAAAACCATGTTGGCGTTGGCAAATAAGATCGATGTATCTCTGAGCATAGACAGTTTCATTTATTTTTTCTTGTACTTGAATTTATCAATTTTTCAGTACACTTGCAACAGCTTTCTACAAGTTGTTATTAGCAATTTTCTCCTTCAAACTCAGATTCAAATACTGGCCATATAGTTGGAACATCAGTTGGTGACATCATATTTTTTATCATAGTGATTATGTGCTTCATTTAGGAACCCAAACGTAAGTTAATGTAACATCTAAATCGTGTTCATTATTTCAATGCTAGTCTTCTTAAATGATTTCATGACTCTGAAGTTTCGAACATCAGTATAAACTGCTAATATGGACTAACATATCATGAAAGTGCTAGAAGAAGCCTTTTACTTTAACTACAGTGAGATGAGAACATAGGCAAGCTTGATGTAAATGACGCATGACCACGTAATATTTCATGATAATCTTATATGGAATCCAGGTGCAATACATGAAAGTGCAATCGGTCTGCAGGTATATTTTCCTTGAAGTATCAGGACATGCTCGATGTGGTTTGAAATTTTCTTTCAATCTTCCTTTAGTCACTTATTCATTCATTGAAGAGAAAGTAATTAACTACTTATTGCTTAATTGATTAATTAATTACATAAAATATGTTTAGAATGCAACACTAAGGATAAAAACTGGGGTAAACAAACATGATTGATTACATCACTCCTATACAAAAGGGCCTGTATTTTTTCACCAATAATGCAAAACGATTTGAATTTAAGAATGCACTGAATGTCACAGCACTATCTTGTGCATATGGAGAACTCTCTCTGTAAAACTTCAACGAGATATCCTCTAAGTCAAATGCAGTTGAATGTTCCTTAAACAAGTCATAACACGTGTGGAGAAAGAGGTCTTCCGTTGGCAGCTGTGGTATTATGGAGTCGTTTACCCTATAATGTTTGTGACTTGCAGTACATTTAGACCGTGTAGTTAGGATTTATAAAGCTTTTTCATTATTAATTATATTTAGTAGTTTCAGACTTTAATGTTTACTATGATTTCTCAGCAGCAATGACTACCCTCTTCAGGTGGATAACTATGAAATGGCCATATTTTATTAATGCTTTTGAGCCTCATCTTACGCTAGAAATTCTACCCGTAAAGCGACTATTGTTATCCTAGACATTGAAGAGCGCTAAAAGATAAACTTATGATGCATAATAGAAGCATTGGTAGAATGATATTCTTATTTTATATATTTTCACCATCACGTTTAAGCTTCTTTTCCATATTTCTTCAATCGTTGTTTTTGTAGGCTGGTGAGGTAAATCGAAGGCAGCCAGTAGATCCAACTGATGCAGACCAGAATAAGTCAACTTTGATATATGGAAAACTTGGCGAAAGTGCAAGAGATAGGCCTAAGCACAGAAGAGGAAATGCCGAGTCAGATTACGCTGACGTCAAAGTTGATAGCGCAGGCTATCCAGTAGTTGGAGCTCTACCGACACGGAATAAGAATGATTGAGATGAAAAACTTTAGTTTAATTTCTCAACTCCAGGTGCTTCCTGGAGCGTCAGTAGCTTTGTTTCGTGATGATGGTTGATTGTTTGATTCTTCGGATTGAAGTTGAATAACTTCTGCAATCTTCATGGTTGGTAAAAGTTTATTGCTAATAATTTGTGTAATGTTGTTTCTAATTTCATTTGAAATCAAACAGAAGACACAAACTCTTGGTAAATCATCAAAATGATGACCAAATCTTTCGAATATTAGCTGAATTATGCTGTTTAAACTTTCTTTAATCATCAGCTATTTCTGAATAAAACTATGGTTAGTTATGTTAACGATTACATTGGAGTCGATTCTCGATTTCCTGTGCCATTAATTTATGCTGTTTAAATTTCATTAATTGTCAAATAGGTTTGGCAACACTTCTTTTACGTAAATTCCCTAAAAAGCCCTGTCCACATTATGACAAACTTTAATATTGAGATATTTGTTTCTGTATATTCTCCGACGTTGAAGCCATTATATTGATAACCTGTGCACGGTAACTTCACCAGACCTCCAAGATTTCTTCAGACAGCCCAGATTTTGCTACTTCACAAAGCGTAGCTCTGTAGTGCTTCGAAGCTCTCAGTTTGCTGGATAATCTGACTCTCCCAGCACGAAACAGAAGAGATTGCCTTATCATTTGTCATCAATCTAAGCCAAATGATGCACTTGAATTAAACTGAAATAAGTAACTGCCGGGCACTAATTTCAATACCAAAAGTGAGATGACAAATTATTAAGCATGAGATTGGGTCAATAAGTTCTGAATAAGATCTGCAATCTTCATTGTTAAGTTAATAGTGAGAAGTTTTTGTACATCTTCCGAATTTAAAGCCATTAGATTGATAACCCGTTCAAGGTAACTTCACCAGACCTCCCAGATTTCTTCAGACAGCCCAGATTTCGCTAATTCACAAAGGGTACCTGAATATCCCAGCATGAAACAGGAGAGATTGCCTTATCATCTGTCAACAACCGATCTGTCAAATGATGCACTGGACTGAAATTGAGATGAGTAACTACCGGGCTCCTATGTCAATACTGAGAGCGAGATTACAAACCAGTACGCACGAAATCTAGCCAGATTTATGGTACCTTTATCAAATATGAGATTTTAATCACCGGGAGATTGTTAATCCTCCCGAATTGCCATTGTCAGTGAATACGAATTCCGCTAAAGCATCTTCCCAAGCAGAATGAGAATGGGTCAATTTAACTTTAGGAAAACAATAGCTCTTGAACATCATATTTGAATAGTTTATGGCATTTTGATACTTAGACGAATTTCTGACTCTGTACATAAAGTACCTCATTGCTCGTACTGCAATCAAACAATTTCTAAATCCACTTTTATATCAATACTTTAGTTAAGAACATATATACAAAAGTTGCTTAGAGATTAGAGTTTTGGTGCGTATTGAAACAGATCTAGTTTTTGAAAGCATTCTATATATTTCTAAATATATCAAACTTGGCATAAAAAGTTCTAACATTACTTTCTTTATGGTTGCTAACGTAAAGTCATTGTTGTAACTATAGTTACCGTCAGATTTGACTTCAGAGTTTATTCATTTCATGATAGTACAGCATTTCATTATCATCTTATCTAGTTCTTCAAAGTGTTCTGTATGTTTTCGAAAATAAAATGTGACGTATAATGTCTTGAGTTAATATATCTAATTAATGTATTGTGGTTAAAATAATGGCCATTAATGCAAATATATTTATTTTTAGATTATCCTCTGTTCATGGAATTACAGTTTTTGTATATTTTCAGACAAAGCTAGTCTCTAAAAGTATTCTATGTGTTTTCCGAGATTTTTCTGGGTTGAATTTTCATCTGTCTATACAATTGGAGTCTATAGATGTTTTCAATCAATTCTGCACCACATTACAACTTTTATGTTTATGTATATTACAACTTTTATGTCTTTCTATAGTTTTATATCCGTTTTCGGATACTGGTTGTGGCAAATAATGTCTTACGATAAATAAATTCGATTAAGATATTTTTGTAAAGTTAAGATCATTCTTGCATATATAATTATTATAATATTTGAGCTCAAAGTTTGTTCATGGCTTTACAACACTTAATCATCATCTCTTTTCCTTTCGCAAAAAAGCCCCAGCTGATAAAACTAAGGCTGAGACATAAAATAGGCCTTGAGATGAGAGGGGAAAATGATGAGAGAGAAGAGCAATATGTTACTGTGTTGTTAGGCTGATCACGTACTATCGAGTGCCAAACAAGGTGAGGGTCCTAATTAGCAGGAGGGTGAACAACTGTAAGAATTTTGAGAAACGGAGGTTAGATTAAAAATAGACAGGGTCAGAATTTTACAAGGGGATTTAATTGATTATGAAGCTATGGAAGGACTAAGAGCAGGTTGTTTGACACAAAGAAACTTTCATACTTTTGAAGTTAGGAGTCGAATGTTTCAATCGCAATATTTTATCTTCAAAAGATAGCGTGAATATTACCAATAAAGAAAGGGCATAAATGATGAATTCATGACGAAGATTGTCTTCTTTAAAATTAGTAAATAGGAAGTTCTAATAAGTTCTAAAATTAGGGAAGAAATCGAAATATCAATAGGCAGAAGGGGGGATGGATTTTACACGGCACTTGAGACTGTGCAAACTTCGAACGATTATTCTACTTGATATTGTCATAAGATTCTGTTTGGTATATTCTATGTATGGTTTTTTCCAAAGTTGTGAAATCACCATCCAAAAATCTTCTACCCGGATTGTGATAAGACATTACCAATGAATTTTTAGCAAAAGTGAATGGAGAAATTTTATTTTCAGTATTATTTTTGAGGTTTAACAAAAACATCATCAAATTTACTAGCTTGAATATCTGCAATGAGCAAGGTTTTTCTGTCAATCTAATTTCATTCTCAAGCTAAATTAGAAGTAAATTGCTGGTGTAATTTGGTATAAACAACAAATTCCTATTATCATAATTTGAGAACATAAAATTAGAAAAATAATATTTGCTAACTTTAAGGAACCTGAGATATACTCACTGTAGAAGAATATCCCTACCCAATTTACGCAAGGTTAATAGG
>WIPJ01007323.1:0-11356 GCA_018155075.1 Cassiopea andromeda | reverse complement strand
TATTAGTGTTGCGAGGGAGGACGCAATAAAGCATGGTCCGGCATTCTACAATAGTCAGAATCAACTAAAATTGCGCACGCATATTGCTCATTTCCGCTATCTACGCAGACTGAGCCTTGCCTAACTGTGTTTGGAACAACAAAAAAGTGGAAGAATTGGTAACTTGTGAGAAATCATTACTCAGATATGCTGATTGCCCCGACGTGGTGACAAGTGTGCAAAAACTCATCCGTATTTAGTGGAATATATATTGTGTTGGAAGAAATTCTGACCTTTCTTGCATACATAAAAAATGCAACTTCTGGAGGGTTAGTAATCTCACAGTGATTAATTGAACATTCTTATATTTGATTAAATGATCATTCCCATATTTGACAAAGTCTCTCAACAACGCACCTTAACTTGCATACGAGGTGTGAATTGCTGTATCCGCTCAATCAGGAAAATCATTGTATCCGCCCCTGTTACTTTCAAGAGAAGCTGTCAGCAATGCAGCATTAAGCATGCCATACAACCATGCCATTAAAATTGGGTACAAAGAAATTAATTTACTACTTGTATAAATAAGAACATCAAAAACATCTGCCAAGCATTTGCTAAAGATCAAGTAATTAATAAAAACTCTATTAAAGAAAGATTTTAATTACTGTTATTGAAAGTAATAATCATTCAAAGTCAAGTTATCTACAACAATAGCCTCCTTCGCAGTTACCACAACAAGTCTTCCCTTAAGTATTTACATGCTGCGGATTCTTCCCTCCTACTTCTTCATATTCACCCTGCAACTTCGCATAGGTTGACTCCTTTTCTTTCGGTTGACCTTCTATGTCCATGTAGTGTCTAAAGCGCAATCAGACATCAAATGATCACTATATTATCATTCCAATCAAAACTGATCAGTTGGTTGTTGACCAAGAGTATTATTAACAACCCACAAAATATTTTGCTGCATAACACTTATATTAAAGAACTATAAAAAAATTCAAACCCTTAAACTTTTCATCGTAGTTACAGTGCATTAACATAGAGGAATCTGGCCAACTAGAGCATAACATTTCCTCTTAGAAAGACAATATCCTACTGAGGTCTACCTTCTATTTTTGCCACCTCATTGAAAACAAGAAATTACTTATCATGACATTAATGTAATGAGTATATACTAGCTGATAAACCTCATTTGTGGATAAATATAGTTTGTTGCAGAGATAGAAAAATTATTTAAGAGCAAAGAGTAAATTTACTTAAATGTTGATCTATACAAACTAGAAATGTCTTGTATTGTCTGTAATAAGTTGCAGATAGAAAAGAATATGAAGAGCAAACGAAAGCCGCACCTCGTAATTTTCTGCTTTGTTTCTGAAACAGAAGAGACCATAAATCAAAGATATCAGCATAAGACAGTTTGCAAGTCCGTTGAAAATTTGCAAGATAAAGTAATTTGGAAAAGTAGCTTGAAATAACAGAACAAAATTCCAAAGTGAAAATGATGAACGTTTTTGCATGAACATCAACATTTACTAAAAGTTCAGAAATAAACTATATACCACTATAAAGAGGTAATGCGATAAAAGTAAAGATATCCCATTATACTTCAACACGCTTATCCTTCGTAGTTACTGCACGCAATCCTCATTTACACAATTAACCGAGCGACTCAAATTTGCCCCTGCCAAAGACAACCGTCCACTACTTTTCAACTGTAAATTGATTTTGAATCTGTAAAATGATTTTGAATCTTTAAATTGATTTTGAATCTGTACATTGATTTTGAATCTGTAAATTGATTTTGAATCTGTAAATTTATTTTGAATCTGTAAATTGATTTTGAATCTGTATATTGATTTTGAATCTGTATATTGATTTTGAATCTGTATATTGATTTTGAATCTGTATATTGATTTTGAATCTGTTATTTGATCTGTCCTGACGGAACTACAGAAATCAAAGTTTTTCATTTTGATTTCAAATGTAAAAGACCCGCAATACTCACCCATCGATAACGATGAGAGATATTTTTCCGAATATCCCGTTGATAACAGCCCCTAACCCATGAATTGGGATTTCAGGTGATTTCTATTCCAACCCCCTTCCCCATCTACGTGTATATATATATGAATAAAACGGAATGAATATTGTATGAATAAAACGTAATGCTTGCTTATTAATAGATTCTTAAAATAGTAACTTAATAGAGTTTTATTTACCAGTCATGTCAATGGGTTTTGTTGATTTACTACTGTATGTGGTAACTAAAGGAGAGCAACAATCACGAATATTTCAAGCAAAATTCACAAAGGACATGTCGAAATAAAATTACATACCCAGAGCATTTTAGATGAGGACAGAGAATGGAGTTTTCATTTGGGTCTAGTGGTTTGATTTTAGCTTTGGTGAGGAAGAGTGCATGAGGTTTATAGGACTGGAGATATTGGTGTAGAGAGTTAAGACTGGATGATAGTCCACGAGTATTGCAAAATGAGATGGAAAAGAGTTTAGAATGAGTCACATTGGTAGCTGCAGTAGAGCTAATATTTGTGTGAGTGAGAGGCATAGTATGAATACAAAATAAGTGAGTAATGATTGGGTCGGTCAAAGTGATAGAGACAGCATTTGTCAGTGAGCCTATGAAAGTTCCTATAGCTATCCTGTGGCCTCAGAAGGGCCTCCACAGAACTGCAAGCTAGGAGTGGCTCCAGTCGCAAACTGGCATAGCAGGCAGTCCGAGATTATACACCAGCTGATGAAGCAGCCTCCCAAAGTACTACCAATGGGTTCGGGCCTCTTTACCATCTGGTGGAAGGCCTGCAGTCCACCTTTTCCAATGGTACCCTCAGGCATATCAAGGGATCAAATAAGCCCAACAGCTTCCCACTGCGACCAATCACAGTAACCTTACCAACCAAAGAAGCCGGAATCGCTAACCTAGTGCTGAAAGAGACAAAGTCACTAAAGGCACCAATGGATAGAGTGGTAGTTCTTCCCCGGACGATGAGGAAGCTCATCTACCACCTATAATGCTATAGCTACAATGGATAAGCATCAGAACATCTGATGATCGCATCCAGCGTGAAACTCAGAGTTATGTGACTTTAATAGTTAACAGGTTTTGGGGGCATTTCTAATGAATGATGTATAATACAACATTCTCAAATTAGCGTCTTTGAGATTTCGCTCACTTTCTGCAACATTTTACATTCTTTCTGCAAGTTATAGCTTACTCTTTACACACAAGATTTGCTAAGATTGTAACAATGTCATCTGTTAAGAAGTGAAGGAAAGGAAAATTTGGGATTAGGGGACGACTCTCCCTGAAAAATATTTAATTATAGCGCTCTTGAGATTGCAGAGAAACGCCCTTGTTATTTTAGAGGTACAATTTTTCTAGATAGACAGGAGGATGCTACATCATTAACTTTGGGAGATTTAGTTCCTGCGAAGGAGATTACAAGTTTCCTCCCTATAAAAAGGTGGTTTATAAGAAGTGATTGCTCATCCACTCAAAATGCTAAGAAAGTGAAGAACTGTGCCCAAGAGACCTAAGAAAGCTGAGAGTTTCAAATGTTATTCAAAGTTCCTATGATCCATCTATAAAATTTAATGAGTGATTTTAAACAGTCTGTCTTCTGCGACTGACTAAACTTTATCAATATTTAGGTGTAAAACCAGCTCTATTCCTTTGCATAAACATGCATGCAAAATAAACAGCAGAACTTGAAAACCGTTTGCTTAGAAGGTAATAAAACAACTTTGATATTGAACACTTGAAAATGCTGAGAATGCAGAGCCAGCGCAAATCTAAACTACCTCAGCTTCAATCTTCTGCGTTGCTTCCATTCGTCGTAGGATGATGGTTTCCATTGGAGAAGCTGGGGACCTGTGATCCTTTAGCATACTAACACTAAACTCTTGAAGCTCTCGTTTTAGACTAATAGTAGATGATTTCCGCCAGTAGAATGTTTGCTTCTCCTTTGCACAAATTAAAGTACGTCCAATGACGTACACGTCAAAAATATTTCCCTGCTTATGTATTTTATCACTTTCACTAAATGTTGTATTTTTTTCAACTGACTTGCATACGTCGTGAGAAAACTAATTCTTGCACACATGCATACAGAGAATAAAGTACCCATGTAAGTCTTTGGAAAAGAAGATAAAAAGAAAATACCAAAACAATAATCACAAAAACTGTTACTGACTAGGTGTTGTAGAGGCTGAAGCAGTAGTTGGAACTTTTGTTGAGACTTTTGCAGTCAGTGTTTTGGAGGCAGATCTAAAACTGACTTTCAGCTGAGCTTCTGTGATGTTGGTATTGTTTGAAAAACTGCATTTCTTCATTTGTCCGATTAATATCCAATTTCATAAAAAATGTAATTCCCTGATACATTTTTGAATACTACTTCATACTTAACATAGTATGCTCCGGATTCTGCTTTATTCCATTTCACTTCAACACATTTTGATTCCAAATTATATCCTGCTTCCAAATCAAAATCATTGTCTAGTGTCCATATTAGCGTCTAGTCTAGTGTCCATGAATATTGTGAATAGCTGTTGTCCATTGACTGCAAAGCCTGTAAACATAATTTAGCAACATAATTATTGTTGGAATGAAATGTCATTAACGTGAATAAAACAAACAACGCAATTTATGAGCTCAAACAAATCTTATTATAAATCAGCAGCATCCATCTATCTATCAAGCTTAAGAGAAAGAAAAAACAGAAACGCAACAATAAATAACCTATTGGATAAATGACAAAGCAGACATGGGCAACCGCTGCACTGAGGCACCTGTGTCAATGGTCTGCACAATCTCTAACTATGACAATACAGGGGGTTTTATATATTAAATGTTAAGCATGTCCTTTGCTGTATCATGAAAATGTACAAATATGAATAAGAGAATATTTTTTCCAATATTTCCAGTTGTACTTTTCAATATGTAAAAGAGTTACATTTTCCATGAAAGAGCTCCCAATTTCCTGAAAAACGTCAGCTAATCCTTATTAGAAAGGATGAAACAAACAAAGCCAGAGATAACTTGACTATTAAAGGGGAAATTGTTAAAGTCAACAGACACGTTCAAGTAATTTGGAATCTACCTACTCTATAAACTGAACTTTGAACAGCAGAAGATCCTTGAATTTTGCAGAAGAGCTTCATCACAGCTCAATGGTTCAAACAGACGTCAACAAATGATTGCTTGCGTTGACAAATAACTACTAACTAGCTAAAGAACTTACAATATCCGCTTTTGCCCATAAGCGACAGAATTACCAACAAGCCAACTACACACTAGATAATACTCATGACAACAAAGGCATATTCTACATAAAAATTACTCAATATCGTATGAACCGCGAAATTGCTATGTTACCCACAAATGGAAGTTATTATAAATAGAAGTATCCAGCACGAGTGGTTCCACAGTGATACATGGAAGTAAAATTCAAGTGTGCGTTGAAATTCATCTTATGTCCATATGCATCTGTGTCATAGATGTTACTTTCCTCGGCAACAGGGCACTTAACAGAAAGCATCAGAATAAGGAAGTAAATTACAAAACGCTCATTTGCTGAATCAAAATCACATGACCTTCTAACTTCAAACATGAACAAGTACAAAATTCATAGCTGAGAGAGCATTAACTTTTTTTCAGTTAAATTCTTTATCAATATAAAATGACATAGAATAGGTGAATTAGAAATTTAACAAACCCTCATTCTTTTTCATTCATTTTCTTGCTTCAACCTGAGGTACCCACTTCTGAAATCGGCTAGCATTTGTACACCACGTTTAGTTATTTCCTAGTTATTTATAAGAAACAGAATGTTACACCAATATCGTGATTCAAAACAGTGAAGATGAGGTGCACGTAAAGTGTAATTATGGAGAATGTATTATGAGAAAAGATTTTTGAATGAGGTTAAGAAAACGTGATGGTGTATTCATTATTTGGCATTTATTTGGTGACATTACCTTTGCACCAGAAATATTGGAGATTTCGTAATCGATAAAGCGAAAACGAACTGAAACCCCCTGATACCAGCCGCAAACGACTTGCAAACGAGCTGAAACGATCTAGTCCCTGATGAAAGGTATACCGACAATAGTTATTCACCCCCGTCCTACCTGACGAGTTAGTAAGTCACTCGCCGCCATATTGGAGGGTCGTTGGAGTGATACCGAGTAACGTCTGCCTTTTTTTACAACAAATGGTACTATTATGAAATTTAAAAACTAATTCTTTTGCCAACAATGCTGAAATAGATTAATCAAAACTTCAAGTGACAATCTTCATTGCAAGATACGACATAGAACGCATTTTTGTGGGTTGATCTATTAATTTTGGCCCATTGGTGATGTACCTAACTCTGTATCGATCATGACAAGTTATTTTGCCAGACGTTGGTGACCCGAACAGCTACAAAAGATTTGAAAAGTGGTTTTTTTGAGTACACACTTTATTTTTGAAAAACTTTGCAGCCTATTGTTTCTAAATATATAAAATCCTATAGACTTACAATAACAATTGTTACTCAGATTAGCAAACTGTGATATGCAAGAAATAGGATGTTCAGTTAACGCTTTCTCTATTGTATTTCAAGTTGAATGAAATGTTTTCTCGTAAGAGCAGTTTTTCAAGTTAATGTATGAAACTCAGCTTGCCTAAGTTTTTTACATTTAGTCTAACTTCAGCCTCACGTTTCTTATCAACATGTTTCTTATAAGAAACAATTACTTAGGCTATTTCATCGCGTGGTTTCTACATGCAAACAATTGTTCAAATGGACAACTATTTTACATTAGCTATTATACTTTCTGTGTCATATCGCACAGATGTCACTCTGCTTTAGCATTGTCCTCACACTGACCCTTTTTCTTAAAATTGCTAAATCTCCTTAGATGACATAAGCTAGTAAAGCCTTGCTTTAGTTCACAACCATTTAAATTTGAATTTTTCTGGATTCTGTTCCCAGATGGATTATTTTTGGTCAAAAGATCACTATTCTAGTCTGTAAAGTCACATCTCAGTTAAATAACTAAGCTTTGTATCAAGGAGCAACATTTTTTAAATAAACAAGTGAATCTGATTCATCCAGTCACCTATCATACATTGAAAAGACACTTACACTTTAAAGGCCTTAAGTAGGAGTAAAAAATAACCAAACCCGAGAATATTTTTCTTCAAAGTTCCCCAAAACAATATGTGATAATAGTGGATTAGATCATGGACATTGGAATTTCGGTCACAGAGGCACATGACCCCCATTTTTCACACATTTGTATTTACAGTGTATTTATATTCGTAAAGATTGGCAATTGAATTCTCAGCTAATAACCTCTTTGGTCATGGTTCATACTTTCATTGGTGCTCTCAATTCCTTAATCACTCCAAACAATATGCCTTTCACTAAAGCCTAACTGAACATCCCTATGAATTTGTAGATACACAGAATTAAGAGAACGGTCTAAAATCTTGCATATGGCCATTTATAATCTTGCATATGGCCATTTAAAACTTTGAACATTACAATAGAACAGAATAGCTACATGGAAAATGTAAATTTTTATTTTTTGTACGTACTTACATGTGCCAACCCTTTCCCCAATTATACGCAAGCGTACGCTTTTGCTTTTGACCCTATCCGGCGTCCGGTGCACGTACTAAATGAATAATCTCTTAGGCAATAAACAGGTATAGAGGATTTTGCTATTAGATCTCTCAAAAGAATTTAATTCTTTGAACGAACTACAACCTACATGGGTTTTCAATATCATTATAAAAGTTCATATAGCATTACTGTCGCAATCCATGTTAAATATTTGGAGCTGCTAATGGTATAGGTCTCTAAAAGCAACCAAATGTTCTTCATCTAATATTAGGAAGGAAAGACTCTCTACTACACTCTGTCAAAATATCATCTGTTTCAAAGATGCCAATATAGTTCTTCAATCAGTGGCCTAGCGTTAAGGCATTTAAGGTATTCACTGAATATCCTACAATTTTCAGGAAAAATAAAAAGCTGCAATGTTTATGGTCAGTGAAATGGCAAATGTAGTTGCCTTTCAGCCTCTCTTCTAAATTTCAATATAATCAACGCTGAAGCCTCGGTTAGTGATTGAGTAACAGCCGCGCGCAGCCGTAGTCTCACTTCCATGTTCATGAAAACCTTTTTACCTGTTGTCGAAATAGTTGCAAAAGTATTTAGGAAAGAATTAAAAGAGAGTTCCGTGGTTAAAACGTTTTCAGTAAGCAGTCTATAATTGCACTTGTGTGCCATTTGTCTGGTAGTAGCACTTGTGAAGGCAATTGAAAGGTAAGTTCATCCATCAATCTATCTGACCTAAGGCGCCTGACGCCAGTTAATTCACAGTATCAATCTTTCGCCCTGGTTAGTAAGGACACTATAATGAGTAGTTTTGTTGAGGTGGTGAATCCTAATAGATTTCAAGCAGCTCACTCGATTTCTCAAATTCATTGGTCTGTTAAAAGTTCAAAACATGTGAGTACCGTTCAGTTCATATTTTTGACAAAGTCATTTTCTACTAACTTCCACTGTGATATGTACTTCCTGTTATCCGATAGAACAACCTTCAAGACGGGATGTTTGCTAAACAACCTGTTATTTCATATTTAGTCTCAGGCTCAAGGAGCCACACCCTGTCACACCCAGCCACACCCAAAGAACTTCTAGAAACGTATGATACAATAGCCAGTTGAAGAGGTCAAGCTATGCCATTGCCTTCAATTGTTGTCCTTCTATTTTAATTTGCATAACTTGGTTTCAACATTTATTTGTACATACTCAGCTCACGTTAATGCTTTAACAGAGCTACCATGATAAATTGCCTTGCAGAGAATGGCTTGTCCTACCACAGTTCCCAAAGAACTGGTGAATTATAAGTTTATTATCTCAGCTGGCCTCGAAGATATCCTTTTTGTTCTAATAAATTTTGTAGTACATAGTACAATAATAATTTATTTGTCTAAAGTTGACGACTATAAAACTAGCTATGAATGTAATAAAAGCCAACTATGCAACTCAATGAAGAAGAACAAAGCAATAAAAATAAAATATAAAGTTATTGTAGCGTAACTTAACATGAATATATTTCATAAAATAACATAGTCTAAGTTTATGAATAAAGTTTTGCAAAGCCTGCAGTTGTATTTCTCTGTTCTCCAATTTTTCATACTCTTCCTAAACAGTTTTAAATTTTGAGACGCATTTACTTCTCTTCGTAATGATGGCCAAATTCACTTTATCGCTTCAATTCGATGAACTGTTTTACTTGGCAACATAAAACCATCATTATTTCTAAGATTGTATGCGTTCGTTTTCTCAACGAAAATATTTTCCATAATTCATGAGTTAGTTTCTCTTTGGTGTTCTGCTTTTAGTTCAATAGTTGTAGCTGAGTGGTCACTTCTATTCTTCTTTCCATCTTTCGTATTCCTCTGAGTGAAGTGCGCTCCTACTATGTTATGGCTGCTCCAATGTCCATGACATCAGTTACCATCGCGGTGTTAAAAGGGAAATGCAGCTGTCTTGCAACTCAAAGAAACACGAAGAACCACGAAAAACAAAGCAGTCGCTACAGTGTATTCTCAAGTGTCAAATAAACGGGGTGGTCCAAGTAAACCGGGGAGTTGGACAAAATTCTGAAATTTACTAAACGGGGGGGTCGAAATAAATTGGAGTGCTGTAACTTGAGAGACAGCTTTAAATGAGCTTTCAAGGACGGAAGTAACAAAATCAGGTTCTCATGAAGCATAAAACTAAACTATATACAGAAGCACCTTATTTTGTTTCGCAAATTGGGTGTAAATAGTGCTAACAAAGAGAGGAATTAAAATGAGGGTTTGTAAGAAAAGCCAATTTTCTTAAAAGTAATAAATGGGGTTTCCTAATAAAGTCCGTGGCGTTAAAAAACAAAAAATTAGTAAGCGGGGGCGTTTATTTGGCACCTGAGAGTAAATTGATAACTATAATTGCAATGAAAATTAGCATTCACAGATCAATGAGAAATCTGAGTTAAATGATCCTGCTAAATGACTAAAAGAATTTCTTAGCAATTAGCAAGCTCTACTAGCATTTTAGCGTTGAAATAGGTAAGAATACTCATCATAATATAAATATTTATCACTTTCTAACATCTGATGAAGACAGAGCTTGGCAATTGACCACAAACTCTCTTACTCAGTAAATAGAAAAGTTTAGCTCGGATTGGTACTGAATCGGATTGTCATGCCTTTTAGCTAGAAGGGCTAAAATAGTCTGCATTAAGTCTACAGTGCATTGCCTGCTATGTATTTCATCACTCTCCTTCCTTACAAATCACTATCCCATTATTAGCATCAAGTGGAGTGTAACTATCATGCAATAGTCCAAGAACATGTCAATATCATAGTAAAGGTACGATATACATCACAATGTTAACATCAAAATAAATAATGCCAACCTGTATAAAGTTATCATTCACAATCACCATCAATAATATGCATCAACCAAATCAATATCTTGGCATCAAAGTCAATCAGAATCCATAATAGCAATCATGATGTCAAAAGCAATCAATATAACTATCAATATGTTGACATCAATATCAATCAAAATCAATAATGGCAATCAGTTTTATAACATCAGCACCAGTCAGTATAACAACAACAATCATTTTATAAATAAACATATACATTAATAGGTGTGATGAAAATAAATGCCCTAATATCAGCACATAATATCAACAATAGCAATCAGACTTATAGCATCAATTTTAATCAGGATTCATAATAACAATGAAGAGCATAATATGAATATCAATTATTAATAAGAACGCAGATCAATTTCATGCTATGATCGTCAATAAATGTCAGTAAGTGTCAGTTAACATCATAATGTTAAGATTAGTCAATGCATATAATAAATGACACATCTTATATGAATATTAAAGAACATCAAACTTTTAATCAATATCATAAAATCAGCATGAACCAGCATGCATAAATATCAATAGACATCGATAATATAAACCAAACTAAGATCGTAATATCAGGAATCAATAACAATTATGGACATAAAAAAGTCTATATATTAGTATGAACATCATTCAAGATAAATCACAATCGATAATAGCATCAGCGTCAAGGAAATTGATATCATATCAACATCAATCAATATCTATAATGCGACCAATATCAAAATACTGACAACTATTAGTCAATAAGCATAAAAAAATTTGTACAATTATGATCAAATAGTAGCACAATATAAATACAAATGCCATCCATCCTATTGCAGAATATCAATATCAAGAAAGATCTACAGCGATAGTAAAATCAATCACAATATAT
>WIPJ01007322.1:0-10237 GCA_018155075.1 Cassiopea andromeda | reverse complement strand
ATATATATATATATATATATATGCTTATTTATTTATTTAGTTAAGTATTCCACACATATGCAATATAACACACACATGGACTACTGTACACATTCCTAATTTTGTATCAACCGACATATTAAAGAAATAAGATAATGTTAAACATCAAGAGATAAAGCTATTACCTGAGCTGTTCTTTTCAGTTGTAGCGCTGGCTGTTCTATGTCCAGACACTTTTGTATTTGCAGATGGCAATGAAGTAGTGGCATCTTGACTGACTAACGTACTAGTTGTTTCTAAAAGTTGCATTTTCGTATTACAAATTGTGCTAGTTATTGTATTTTATTATAGCTCTAGCCTTTTCACATTGGAAATAGCGCTAGGTATCGTGTGAGGCAAAAAACTGTAAACTTGGATCTTATATTCATTGAAATGTAAAGGACAATAGGAATTTAATTACAAAAGCATAGTTGTTTGAGAAAAAACAAAGCAAGTATGAAGAGTAAATAAAAATATAAAGAAATCAAATTTGATAATGCTACATGAATGGAAGGGAAGCACTTCAAATAAAAGTTGAAAAGATATATGTTTAGATAAAGGTCACGCATTAACTAAAACTGCAATAAAAGACATTCTGGATATGACATCTAAGATACTTCTTGAGTTGCACTAATCTACAAATGACACAATGAGTGCTGATGAAAACCTGCAAAATGGTGTCATACCAGTTGTGGTTGTAGTTGGGGTGGTGAGTGGTGTGTCAGAGACTTTTGCAGTGACATTCCTTGAGGCAGACTTGAAACTGACTGTCAGCTGAACATCAGTAACATTACTGTAATTTAGAAAACTACACTTTGCTACCTCTCTAATGTTGTATCCGGAATAACTGTACTCGTTACTTCCTGATGCATTTCTGAGTACAACTTCATATTTGACATAACATGCACCAGATTCCACTCTGTTCCACTTCACTTCAACACAACTTCCTCCTCCAATTTTCTCTGCTATCAAACCAAATTCCATGTCCAATTTTACTGCAAGTTGAGAAGACTACTCAAAACAAATACACAATGATAGGCAGGGACACAACTGAATCGAATGCTTTGAAGTGCGCAGTCAATATCTAGATTGAAGGATAGCTACTGTGGGCAATAAGTCAATACTAGGACTGGAACATAAATGAATCTACGGTTGTGAATTATTTACGTCTATTTTTATTTTAAATGTGATTTTCAACTGATGGAATCTGCTAATGATACTTCAAAGAAAGTAAAGGATAATTGAAATTGCGCTTGAAAACAATTTCTGTAATTTGGTAATTAAATAGACATCAGATGAGATAATCACTAGTCCGGAGTAAAAACGGTGGAAGTTGGGCAGCAAAACCATGTAAAGCATAGTAGTTATGTGGTTGCAACAAACTGAGGGGAGGTTTGTTGGCAAATCGTTGCAAAGCAGCGAGAAAGTGGGTTATAATTGAACTAGTAGGGACAAAAGTATTGGGGGGGGACTGTAATTGATTGATAGGGATGAAAAAGGACCAAACTCCATTGCAAGAAAAATATAAACATGTTGTCAGTTCTTCAGACAAATATCATTCTCTTCAAAGACTTCATTTGGCGGCGAAATTCGTGGACCTGAATACACAAAGTTCATATTGGCTCAGAATGAAAAATTGGGAGATGGCGATGTTTGCAATAAGACAGTCCTGGTATAATTTTGAAATGAGATTTTGGGAAAAACATAGTAGGGTGAGGACGTCTATTCCGGTCTAGAGAGTAGATTAATTATGTAGCTCGCCACATTGCTGTTTATATATTAGGAAACTCCTATAAGGAGACTGACTTTCATATGAATAACCATTTTAAACTAATGCATTTACTTATACTAATAGGAGATGCAGGACAATCAAAACTGAGTAACCAGGGAGCACTGCCTCTCAACCGTTTTGCAATAAACATTAAAAACAATTTCTGCTTCCTCATATTCCCAACGTTTTGAAGCTTATGGTTTAGCCAATTAAAAACTAAGGAATTCAGAGTCTATCTCCTACCTTGGTGAATTCATTAAATCAAGCCCTTGAACTTTAAATTACACTGATTCCGTTGAAGTGTCCTCTACAGAATAATAAGTATTTGACAACAAGGAAAATAAACTTACACAAAACAGAAACATTTGTGGATACTGTGTCTGATGATGATCCAATGTCATTCTTTAATGTTGTTTGTAAAATTCTCCCACAATAGCTTGCATCAATGCTATTCAATGTATATGTTGATGAGTATACAAATGGATACAACTGCACACTTGGAACATTAGTTGGAGATGAACCAGTAAGATGAGGCCATCTGAAATCAGCTGATGGTTGTGGATTTCCATCCATTGTAACTTGTAGCTGTAAATTTGAACCTTCATTTACATCCAAGGTAAGTGGAGGCCTTACTATGAAGTCTGGAATCCCTGTTAGAAATTGAGAAAATCGCAAGTGGCAGGGCACACCAACAAAGTGGGGGAGGAAGCCCGTAAGAGGGGCACATAACCACTTCCATTAACCACACCCATCAATCACAGTATGTATTATCTGTGCATGACTCGCACATGAGGAGTAGTGGTGTTTTGCACGTGCATGCTAATTATAGCAATTGCTTGACAATCTGATCTATATGCTTAGTACATGGAAGGAGAATGAGTAGGTGGTAGGCTATAGTCATGAAAGAAATCATATAAAAGGAACAGGAAGGAACTAGGGTCTGGTACTTGGACCAAGAACAATATGAAGGTCACACCATCTAGAAAATCGAAAAATCTCCTTTTGCAAACTACGATATGAATTGCTTTCTTCCTTCATCTTTTTATATGCTTTCTTTCATCATTTAGAAACATTGGATCCCTAAAAGCCTCTTTGCTAACCAAGGACTGTTCACCAAAGCTTAAGAAAAAGCAATCTCAAGCCAGTACACTGGTTTGAATGTAATCCCTTAGTGCTTCCTGTGAACCATCACTAATGCACATCTCGTTTATGAAATATGGTGCCGATGTGAAGCTTGGTATGTAGGACACACTACGCAGAGACATGCAGACAGAATAAAACAGTACGTCCTCACGAGCATCAGGATGAAAAGCAATAGGGTAAGAGAACAGCCACCTTGTATATGTAAAAACTCAATTCTGAAATTAATTAGTACAATACCTTAGTGCAAAACCATAATGCCGCTAAACATATACAGACGACAATTTTCGGATCATTGGGCAAGCAAGATCATCTTTTCAGTTAAGTTTTTTGGTATCTGTTTACATCAATACTCAAAACTCAATTTTGTGTAGATAGAAAGAGTTTTTTTTCTCAGTGGGACTCTTCAAGTAGGCGATGTTAATAGGTCCTAAGTGGTCACACTTGTGGCCATATAGACGCATCCTATTACGTTAACCGTATCTGGACATATATTTCGGTCAACCTTTAAGTCACTATAGGACGTTGTCATTCTTTGATGAGGCTCGGACGAAAAAAAACATTTTAAGTATGTCAAAAGAATGTTGTCGCTTTTTCGTGCTATGGTAAAGTAACGCATCTCTGTCACATTCTGCAAATGTATATTATTGGGGGGTGGCTGCACCCTCTCGAGTCCTCCACGAGTGACCGCTACTGCTGCGGAGCATTGATGTTGTATCCTGTCTGCTCCGTAAGTAATGCCCAGTTGTGAACCATCTTTAAAATCTTTAACTAAAACCATGCTTACACACATTGTCCTAGATTTTCTCTTACTTTAAAGAACCTGTGCACAAAAATTATCAAAATAGTAGGGCACGCTTGGATTTGGAAGGGGCATGTTTGAAGTGTGAAGGGGCACTTTAACCGTCCTTAGCGAAGGCTGTGGTTTCAAAAATTGCAGCAACTTCCTCGTCCTTAGAAATGATCCTATCATCCTCAATCAAAGTAATTTTGACCTTAGCCTTGTTTCTATTTGAAATGAAAGGCTTTACGGTATTCCAAAGCTTTTTATTGTCTGTTACTTGAGAAATATCTAAATTCTTGTAGAAGTTCCTTTTTTCAGTCCCGAATAATTCTACACATAAAGTGCGTTGCTTGCGAAAAGCTTCCCAATTTTGAACTGTCCGGCTTTTATTTTATTTATTCTTTAATCTCGTGCGTAACATTACGGCTTTACGGAGAGCTCGATTCATGAGGGGACCAGCTGAAGTAGGTTCGGAGAGGACAACTTCTAGAGGCCCTCAGACTCTTGTGCCACTGAAGGGGGCCCCGCAGAGATTTTAAGGAGATAAATCTTTGGTATTCCTTGGAATGAGAATAATAGATGCCCCAATCTTACTTCATTTCAAACAGCCCGGAGCGCTTATCTTACACCACCGACTTGGTATTTGTAGTTCAACAGTATCATGTAACAATCCCCATAAAGCCCACAGATGCTATCAATGTGGATTTAAACGTTGCACTGTTCATACATTGAAAACTGATGAAAACTGATAAGTTGAGTCATAATTTAACATTATGAATTACCAATGCACTGTTTGATCAATAAGGCAGAGAGGTCTCGCTATTTGAGAAAGTTACAAACCGTTTGTTGTAAAGCAAATTGTACCAAAGATGAGAAAGTATAAATTCACGTGTGGTCAACAAGTCAGCACATCTGTAAGCCACATTACTGTAGAATGACGCTCCTAAGTTATAGATCTTGCACTTTTCCAATGAATGACGATACGTTTTAGAACACTTCAATATGCAACCTCGGTAAATAACTGGGGACAGTAGCCCTCTGAGATAGGCTGCATATAGCAAATGGTTTCATTTGCATGGAATGACATGTCAACAGGCATAATGATTTTCTTTCAATATAGCTATCATTGTGATGCTAAAGTAGGAATACATTGTGAAATTCTAAGAGGCTTCTGAAGAACAAAGGAAAGTGATAAATACTCATACCATTTACTGTGATTGAAACAATTGGCTTCAAGACAACAATGTTAACCGCACCACCACCAGCATCTTCATCCACACTGACAGATGATGAAAATTGATATGTTGAATCATTATATTGAAGATCATGAATCACAAATGTACTGTTTGCTGATATCACTTCAACTCTTCTATTAAATGGTGCGGGTACTGATGATTCCAATGTTAAGGCACCATTTTGTCCAGTTCTCTTTGCAAATGTTTCAATACTTGGTTGTGATGTGGTAGTGAATCCAGTTATTTGTTCACTGTAGTTTACCGCAAGAGGCCCATGTACACCATCTCCAATATAAGTATAATTCCAATGCAACCACAATGATGATCCTTTTATGGTAATGACGTGACTTGATGATGAGTTCGCTTCAACTGGACTTAATACTTGCCCATTCACTTTCCAAAACAAAACTATCCTTCTAACAATTAATTCATAGTTCCATGTAAATCCACCACTTAGACTGCCTGCAAAGAGAGCAATGGTAGATGATGGCTTTTCTGTAAATAGTTAGCTGCAAAAATTCATAGCATAAAAAGTAGCATAGCTCCGTTCTACAATAATGCCCTCTACACCAGCGGCTACAAATCAAACATTTCATACCAAGAGCCCCAGACAAACCATACTACAAATGCGGTAAAATCTAGATCACCAAGCATCATTTGCTTCAATCCACCCTACAGCATGAATGTGAAAACAAACGTTGCAAAAAAGTTTCTGACCTACTCGACAAATTTTTCCCCAAATCGCACAAATTCCATAAATTATTCAATCGAAACAACGTTAAAGTCAGCTATAGATGCCTCCCCAACATCTCAAATATCATCACATCACACAACAGAAAAGTCTTATCTAACACCAACGAAAATCAAGATCCTAAATTCAACTGTAGAGAGAAAGACAACTACCCCCTAAATGGTAAATGTCTCGACAGCCAGTTGATCTACTCGTGCAATGTTAAGACAACAGCATCAGACGAAGGAACACACTATATAGAATTAACAGAAAACACCTGTAAAGAAAGATGGAACCAACACAAAAATAGCTTCAAACACGAAGGCAAAGCAAATTCCACCGAGCTATCGAAATACGTTTGGGAATTAAAGAAAAAGGGCACCACACCCATTATATCATGGGAGGTGATCGACCACGCCCGCCCATACAATAACGGTTCAAAATTCTGCCACCTTGCGCCACGGAAAAATTCCACATCATCACATCAAAGCGCAATCTCCTAAACAAAATAACTGAACTTGTTTCAACCTGTCAACACGTCAACAAATTCCTCCTCAAGAACATCAAAGTATTCCTACCGGACCCAGCCAAGGATATATAGCACTGCTTCGACAACAACTTCCAGCACATCTGATGATCGCAACCAGCGTGAAACTCAAATTGCAGTCAAGCAACATTTTTATCATGGTTTTTAAGGTTTTATTCTGAAGTATATAGCTCTGCCTATCGCATTGAGCACTCTGAATTTACAATTCTTTTGGATTATTATATAGGAAATAGCGCTAGAACTCATGTGAGGCTGTGAACTTGGATCTTATGATTATTGAAATGCAAACGAAAATAGGAAAACTAATGACCAAAGCATATTTGTTTGACAAAAAACAACCCAATTATGAGGAATAAACACAAATAAAACAGAAAGCAAATTTGATAATGCTACATGAATGGAAGGCAAGCCCTTCAAATAAAAGTTACAAAGATACACATTTAGATCAAGGTCACGCATAAGCTAAAAATGAAATGAAAGACACTCTAGATATGACATTTAAGATACATCTTGATTTGGACCAATCTACAAATAGAACAATGAGTACTGATAACAAGCTACAAAAATTGTGTCATACCAGGTGTTGTTGGAGTTGGGGTCGTGAGTGGAGTGTCAGAGACTTTCGTAATGATAATTCTTGACATGGACTTAAAACTGACTGTCAGCTGAACATCAGTGACACAACTGAAAGTTAGATAACTACACAATGTCAACTCCCCCATGTTGTATCTTTCCGTTGCATACTCAATACTTCCCAATGAATTTTTGAGTACAACTTCATATTTGACATAACATGCACCCGCTTCTACTTTCTTCCATTTCACTTCAACACATTCTGCTCCTCTATTTTTTCCTGCTTTCAAACCATACTCCCTGTCCAAGTTTACTGCAAGTTGAGAAGGCTACTCAAGACAAACACACAATGCTTTGAATTGTACAGTTTATCTCTACATTGAAGGTTAGCTACTCTGAGCAATTAGTCAATACTAGGACAGGGACACAAATGAATCGAAGGTTGTGAATTCATTATTTCTATTTTTATTTTAAATGTGATTTTCAACTGATGGCATCTGCTAAAGATACTTCAAAGAAGTTAAAGGACAATTGAAATTGCGCTTGACAATACCGTTTTGCATTAAACATTAAGGAACAATGTTTGCTTTCTTATTTTCCAAATGCTTTTAAGCTCATGGTTTAGGCAATACAAACATGAAGAATTTCGAGTCTATCTCCTACGTTGGCCAATTCATTAAATCAAGCCCTTGAACTTTTAAAGGACACTGATTCCGCTGAAGTGTCCAGAGAACAGTGGCGGCTCGTGCTATTGGGCATTATGGGCAATGCCCCCCACCGAGAAATTGATCAAAAGAAAAAACTGTATGATTACGTTATAACAGTGAGAAAAATATAAAATATTATATCCTAGCATGTTTCCCCAGGCATTCAGGGGCGCGAGATTCGATTACTTCTCATTGTGTTGACTTGAGCCTCGTACGTAAGCATTTAAAAATGATGTCATTTTCTGGGCAAACTAGATTCTGCCCTTGGAATTGGCTACCTGACATGCGCAATAGCAAGGATCAAAAGCCCAACACCGAAAAAAGAAGTATCCCATTGGCTGAAATTGACGAAATTTGGGCAAGAAACGTTTTGCCCTCTCTGATACAACAACAACAGCGACCACAACAGCTCCGAAATCTAAACATACAATGGACGTTCTGTCTAAGCATGCTAGCGCAAAAGATCTCAATGAAACTACTCGCAGTCTTCAGGGATACTTGCTGATCACTGAGCTCACTGGTCAATACTGCAATCTGAGTTGTTGAAGGGAGTATTGGAGGAGAAGCATTTAGTCCCATATAGCCTTGGTCTTGCAACAGCATCTTGTATTAAGACAGTTTCCATAAGCAATCAATGGCAGTTGACTACATCAAGTTTTATGGTGCTTTTTAGATGGCAGTTCATGGCGAAGTTTGTAATTTAGGTGCATCGTTTGATTTTATAACTCAAATTTTGTTTAGGACTAATTGGCAGTTGAAACATTTCATTTATCACATCATTTGCAGAATATTTTAGTGTTCAGGAATATGTTGTCTGGAAGGTTTTTGAATGGTTTCAGTTAGTTTGCAGCATGCCAGAAGATGATGCAAAATCTGTACCCATCAAATTGGCTAGCCATTTGGATAGCATTCTTAATTTATGTTTGAAACCTTTGAGAGGAAATATCTGTGATATTGAAGTTTTTGGTGGTGTATTATCACAATATGTCTCAGCGTTGAATTCACTGGATATCTTAGTTCAACCACCTTTTGAGAGTGATTCTTTTCAAGGTTTTAGGTGTAGAAAATATTTTGAATAATTTCTTTTCCTTGATGCTGTCTACATTCAAATTCCTCCATGGCATAAAGCAGTTCCATTACCCCCAACTTGTAAAATCCAGTATAACTTGTACTTTCTCTGAGACTGGACTTTTTCTACGAGTCATCATCACAATTCCATTTAAATCTTTTGAATGAACAGGAGCTTTTTAGTCCTTTGAGAGTAAAAAGTTACATTGGGAAATCCAATGTCTGATAACATGTTGAATATTTTAGCCAAAATTGCTTTAGATCAGGTTCTGAGCAAAATGTAATTGGTCATTTTCACAACTTAGAAATATCAGAGCTAAGTCCCTCATTTATTGAATCAAAGACCTCTAAAATTGAAAGAAAATTAAAGCATTGGTAGAAAAACTTTGATACTTGCTATATCTGCTTGCATTAACAGTATTCCCTTGAAAGTATTATCATGAAAGATGCATAGGTTTTACTTTGCTTATTTATCACAACCCTCAGAATGAATGCTTAAGGAGACAAGATGATTGCAATATGCCTCCTTCCCCTACCCTATCTATCCACTATAGGTCAGAAAAAGTCATGGCAGTATTTAGGGTCATGCCCAACTTTTGGACGCTTCCTCCACCCCCCAAGAAACACTGTCACTAACCACTACTGCTAAAGAGAGTTAAAACTTTCTGGAGAAATACAATGTCTGAGGATAGACTCAATGCTTTGGCTCTCAATAGACTTCAATCAAAATGTGATTAATATGTTGCCCAGCTCAAAAATATAAGAGCTAAATGTCTTTTTAAGTAGCTCAAGAGCCTCTATGCATTTTTAAAATTGCAAACCAACATATTATATTTGATAGTTTCTGCTTACATCACCTAGATTCTCTTTGGAATTTTGGGACAAACGTATATCAATCTAGACAATTTATACTATTTAGTGTTCATAGAATGAATGCTGAAAGTAGGCAAAAGTTAAGAAACAGGTAGGCTGAGTTTCAAACAATAACTTTAATGAGTTGTTTTTGTAAGTAAATGTTTTACAAAGCTAGAAAAATATGGAATTAGCATCAATTACATGCCTCAATAAACCTGAACATCCTGTGTTTGAATCATAATTGCCTAAGCTGGGTTATTTTTATCACCAGAAGTCGTTATATTTGAGAAACTTTTCAGGCTGTATTCGACAAAATATTTAAAAACTTCCAGGCTGAAGCCAGATAATTTATGTCTTATGTGAAAAGAAAATGTGTATTTTACTATCTGGAGGTAAAGCTATGTAATGTCATTTTGTGGGTGTGGCTCCTTAAGATATTTTCGACCACACCCAGTTTTTCAAAGACTTGCCCCCCCAGCGAACAATATCACGAGCCGCCACTGCCAGAGAAGAATAATAGATATTTGATAACAAGGAAAATAAACTTACACAACACAGTAACATTTGTGGATGCTATGTCTGATGATGATCCAATGTTATTCTTTAATATTGTTTGTAAAATTCTCCCACAATAGCTTGCATCAATGTTATTCAATGTATATGTTGATGAATATACAAATGGATACAACTGCACACTTTGAGCATTAATTGGAGATGAACTAGTAAGATGAGGCCATCTGAAATCAGCTGATGGTTTTGGATTTCCATCCATTGTAACTTGTAGCTTTAGATTTGAGCCTTCATTTACA
>WIPJ01007279.1:29131-45602 GCA_018155075.1 Cassiopea andromeda | reverse complement strand
TATATATATTAAGTTGTTAAGTATTATAGTTTCAGTTTTAGTTGGAATCAATTAGTACGCACTACTAAGTAAATCCAACTGTAAATAAAGTTTTATGAATATGAATATGAATATGCATGTGAGCTAGCCTGGTTACCAAGGTGACATTGTTACATTTACTAGTAAAAACAACGGCAATATTAGGCAAAAGAGATCCCTCGACCTGATTACATCGAAATGATATGGGAATCAGCTACGCGCCCATGTTGGACAACTATGCACTCATTTCCTGCTACACAGTGGTGTGAACTCTTTCACTTACATCAAATATGAACCGTAGTCGTATCTCACACAATAAGTGTCTTCACGTTTCGTGTCATTTTCTGTTGTGGTTTTCTATTCTTTGTGCTTCATTAAAGACACACTATGATACATACATTTTTATGTACTTTTTCAAAAATACATTCTTTCGTCTATATTTCTGTCATTCCATTTATGTTCTTGATGGGTGCAGATTGAAATTCAACCAACAGGATGAGAGAGAAATTGGGAGCGTAGGGCAGACACTCCAAGAAATTTTTGTTGATAAACATTATCGTCACTTTGTCTATATATATATGGAAAATGCGCCTTTCAGCTCTACAAAGTTATCCGAAAAAGCATGAAATTGTAGTGAGTTCTGTGTTTAATTCCAAAAACAGTTGTGGTAAGAGGATTTGTAATTCCAATTCTTATTGAGTTGAATTGTTTCGAAAGTAAGCACTGTATTCGAATTTACGATTCTTATTTTCAAACAATGAAGTCTCCTTAAACACGCAAATCACTACATTTATGCTTTCTACCACTACACAGATCCGTTCTATCACAAAGTGGCTATAACTGCACCTTAGCTGATGAGTTGCGAAATTTATTCAGGAGTAACATTGTGTGCCGATTAGACTTTCTTAGTCTACTTCTAATGCCCAATCATGCGAGCTACCATTGTCGACAAATCAAATTATCCAATGCAGGTTGCATTTAATGCCTACAGATTACAAATGCTCCCATACGATCATATGACTTGCCGATACAAGGAAAGACTTAGCCACAATTCGTTTCAATGAAAGGCATGACATCTCCAATATTCCCCTTCGATTCTACCCTGGGCTCAAATTTCAATTGATCGTCAAAATTAGCACCGTAGAGACACTTTACAAATATCGTAGTGATCTCAATGTTGACATTGGATCTTGTCGAAGCTCTCATCTTCTCAAGTCGAACCAGTCACAGCTACGCCTTGGGAAAAATAACCAAGTTATTCAGCCACTTCTCCTGTTCGTATGCATCGCAAACCCTAATACAAAATAGTTGCACAAAAGGACATTGGTGATAATAACGTGTACGGACGGATAGATTCGGTGTTGCCTACATTGGAGTACAGAATAATTGTGAGAGGATGTGAATAGTGTGGAGGAGGCATTGGAAAAAGTCCTTAACATTAAAGTATGATAGCACGTCATTGACATATACACACCTTTTTTCTTCAAATCTCCCTGATTAAAATAGAATTGTTGTATATTTTTCCAGTCATTTTTAACGCTCATCTACTTGTTTAAGTTAGACACTTCAATGTTTATTTTAAAATATCATATAATCTAGGAGTAGTTTTTTTAAATACACAAATCTCCACATATCCTAGCATGCACACGCTGGGTCTAACAAATTTTTAATGCTATAGCTTTTTGCAGCTAACTAGTTACAGAATAGCCATCATCTACCATTGCTCTCTTTGCAAGCATTCTAAGCGGTGGATATTAATTAATTGTTAGAAGGCTAGTTTTGTTTTAGTTTTTTCTCTATTTTGATTGTAGGGTTTGCAGTGAATGGGCAACTAATAAGTCCAGTTGAAGCAAACTCATCACCAAGTCATATCATTGCCATAAAAGGATCATCAGTTTGGTTGCATTGGAATTATACTTATGTCGGAGATGGACCAAGTGGAGCTGTTATCCTCACTTACAAGGAACAAATAATTGGATTCAACAGCACATCACAACCAACTATTCAAACACTTGCAAAGAGAAGTGGACAAAATGGTGCCTTATCATTGGACTCATCAATACCCGCACCATTTAATGGAAGAGTTGAAGTGATATCATCAAACAGTACATTTGTGATTCATGGCCTTCAATACAATGATTCAACATATCAATATTCATCATCTGTCAGTGTGGATATAGATCCTGGTGGTGGTGCAGTTACCAAGGTCTCTGTCTTGAAGCCAGTTGTTTCAATCACAGTAACTGGTATGAGTATTTTTTCACTTTCTTTTGTTCTTCAACAGCCGCTGAGGATGTCACAATGTATTTTTACATTAACATAACAATGATAGCTATATTGAGAGAAAAGCATTATGCTTTTTGATATGTCATCCCATACAATTGAACACACTTGCTATATGTAGCCTATCTCAGAGGGGTACTGCCCCCAGTTATTTACCGTGTTTGCATATTGAAGTGTCCTAAACCGTATCTTTATTTATTGGAAAATTGTCAGATCTAGCTCGTAGGAGCGTCATCCTACAGAAATGTGGCTTACAGATATTTTGAGTTGTTGACCACAGGTGACTTTAATTTTTGTTATCTTTGGTACAATTTGGCTTACAATACACGTTTTTTTATAAGAAAATCACTATTTTGCCTGAGCCTCAATTTTCTTAACTTTTCCCGAAATTGAGCCTCAGATTTTTGTAAATTTTTCTTAACATTTGCTGAAATAAACTGGCTAGAGTGGTTTACACTTTCGTTAATACTAGTGGATACTTGAATTTGAATTCCACCTTTAAAATTTTGAATACAATAACGACGAAATTACCGATTTTTGGCATATAAAAAACTTAATTTTGGAATTTGAGCCTCGTGATTTTCTTACGATTTTCTTAAGATTTTGTCGATTTGAGCCTCATTTTCTTATGAACTTTTTTCTTATAGAAAATAAAGCGTGTATACGTTTTGCAACTTTGGCAAAAGTGAGATCTCTATGCGTCATCGATCAAACAGTGAATAGGTAATACATTATCTTAACTTAAGATTCAAATTATCAATTTTCATCGGTTCATAATGTATGAACGTTGCAATGTTTGAATCCACATGGATAAGGTTTACGGACTTTATAGCGTATTGTTAAATTTTACTTTTAAACTGCAAACACCAAATCAGTGGTGTAAGATAAACGCTCGGGGCTATTAGGAATTAAGTAAGATTCGGGTACCATTCTATTTTCATTTCAAGGAATACCTCAGATTTATGTCCTTATTTCTCTGAGCGGCCTCTTTTAGCGGCGCACAACCTAGGGGGCCCTTTTGAGTTTTCCTAACCCGATTTTACGCCGGCTACTCCATTTTTATGTGTATGTGTGTGTTTTGTTTAGTAATTAATGCTGGGGAAAGGCCATAGGGCCTGTAATAATGTCTTGACAAAGGAAAAACAGGGAAAATGAGGAAAAGTTTAAGTAGAAAGGGACACACAATCAAGTTTCTTGATGTTAGATTGAAGGATTCAGGGAAAGTAGTGGGTGGCAATGAGCTCCACAGTTGAGTCGTCCAAGGAATGAAAGATAATTTGTGAGATAGAGTTCGTGGATTAGGTAGTGTAACTTGGAAAGGGTGGGAATAGGTAGAGCTTCTAGTGGTTCGAACACCCCTCACAGGGTCAGGCATAATATTCTTGATGTCCTGAGAGTAATGTCCTAGAAAATAGCGGTGGAAAATGGAAAGATCTCTAACAAGACGACGATAGGAGAGAGAATGTAGAGAATTAGTAAGGTTTGGATTGTTAATGAGACGGATAGCTTTAGACTGGACTCTGTCAAGAAGATGGAGAGAAGATTTAGGTGCACAACCCCAGACATGAGAGCAGCACTCCAAAGAAGGACGAATCTGGGATTTGTATATAGTTAGTAGTTGAGAAGATAAGAAATAACCATGGGCTCTAGAAAGAAGCCAAGTTTCTGAGATGCATGCTTTGCTATGGAATTGCTATGAGGTTTCCAAGTGAGAGTATATGAACTAGAAAGACCAAGTTGAGTGATAGAAGATGAAATGTCCAGTTTATGGCCGTTCATGAAAACGGGGGGGGGGAAATTTTGGGGATGTTCACGTGATATGACAACCTGTTTTATCTTTTCTTTATTGAATTTAACAAGGTTGTCACTACCTCACTTCTCTACATTTATCAAGTCATTGGTGAGAAGTGAGGTTGAAGTGTTACGATATGGTGAAATAATAGAATAGGCAAGGTGTTGAGGATTGTATGAAAATGATGAACTTAATTGAGTGTCATCAGCAAAGGAGAAAATACTGGAAGATGTAGAGGAAAGCATGTCATTTATGAAGAAGATGAACAGAACAGGAGAAATAAAAGAGCCCTGAGGTACACTTGAGTTGATACAATGAGGATTAGAGAAGTAGCCATAGACCCTAATTGCAATTGACCTATCAGAAAAACAGCTAGAAATGCATTTAATGAAGGAGTATTGAAGACCAAACATTTGCAGTTTAACAACAAGACTTTTGTGCCAGGCGCGATCAAAGGCCTTGGAAATTTCAAGTGGCATGTTGGTACTCATGTGGTACAGGACTCACTAGAAGCAAAGTGATACCAGTTGTCAAGATTTCAATAAACGTTACGAGCAATAAATATTTTCCTATCTAAATTTACTTAGTACTTCAAGTAGGGATTTCTAATCACATGACTTGATTCCTTTTCTATAATTTTCAGCCATAAGCAGCATTGCAGGCCTGCTCCATAAAGATCATGAGGACATTTTGGATCGACGCACGGGATTTAAGTCCAACGACTGTTACTGTGATGTTAGTTAACAAGCTTTCGATAATAATGACATGTCAGTTTCTTTGTTAGGTACACTTTTGAATTAAAAATTGCTTAATTCACCACTTAAATTAGGTAGTTTCGAGAAAAAGCCTGGGTGGAATTGGACTTCATTCAATGCACAGACTTATTTGTCAGTACTAAAAGATGGATGAACAGTTCATCTCATGATGCTGCGTGTCATAATAATTTGACCTCGTAATCATAGGGGAATCTCTTCTTCAGCCTGTCTTAAAGCAAGCAATGCCTTGGAAATGACGGACTTGTGTAACCAATTGTCCCCTTCACTCTTTATAACATGTTGTCGGCATCATTCAATGTAGCGATTTGTAATTAAATAGATAGAGCATCTTTTAAACTACATTGTATACATATGAGCACCTTAACAGCTTGCACTTTTCACTCAAACACTGAATCAGATTGGCTTTCTAATTTTTACAACAGGGATTCCAGACTTCATAACAAGGCCTCAAGTTACTTTGGATGTAAATGAAGGTTCAAATCTACAGCTGCAAGTTGAAATGGATGGAGATCCACAACCATCAGCTGATTTCCGATGGCCTCATCTTACTGGTTCATCTCCAACAAATGTTCCAAGTGTACAGTTGTATCCATTTGTATACTCATCAACATATACATTGAGTAACATTGATGCAAGTTATTGTTGAATAATTTTGCAAACAACATTAAAGAATAGCATTGGATCATCTTCAGTGACAGCATCTACAAATGTTTCTGTTTTGCGTAAGTTTTCATTACCTGTTTTGAATTATATTCATTTTTCGTTACTGGCCACTTCAGGGAGACTGGACGTGACTTTCATTTTCAGTGCCAGTCGCAAGCCCAGATAAATTGGTGTCACGAAGAGCATCCGGAAGTAAAACATCTGTGAAAACCCAGCAAATGATGCAACGCCAACATTTGATTAGGAAAATTCTATGGCGTACCGCCTAAGCAATGAGCAGAGACTTAACCTGGTGTCTGAGAGAAATGAGCATGGGCTTCCGAGTAATGGACGTACTCGTTTAAATAAGTTAGTCTAAATCATTGTAGGGTCATATGGAAGGGAAGTAAAGCTAGGGAGCTGGGAGAGGGATGCAAGTTAATCTACAGTGGAATAAATAGGGAGGGTAGAAACGGGGTAGGAGTAGTGTTATCTAAAGATGTAACAGATAGCCTAGTGGGGGTAAACGGAAGAAACGATAGAGTGACAAGCATCAAGCTGTGCTTTGGAGAGAATTTGAATATTGTGTGTGCGTATGCTCCTCAATTTGGCTGTTGGGAAGAAGAGAAAGAAGGGTTCTGGGAGCAGTTAGAAGACGACTTCAGTCTGATGCTGGACGGAGAAAGGGTGATACTAGGTGGAGACCTCAATGGCCAGGTTGATAGAAGAAGAGACGGGATGGAAAGAATACATGGAGGGTTGGGACTCTGAGAGACAAATGCGGAAGTGGAGAGAGTGATGGGGTTTGCCATGGCATTTGATCTGGTGACTTGCAACACTTTCCTTCAGAAGAAAGAACGCCAATTTGTGACTTATAAGAGTGGCAATAAAGAGTCTGAGATACATTTTCTCATGTGGAGACGGGAAAAGCTATCAGAAATAAGAAACTGTAAGGTTATAAAGGGGGAGAACGCACAGCACAAAGTGGTAGTGGCGGACTTGTAGTTTGAAAGTAGAAAGAAAGGAAAACAGAGGAGGATTGAGCAAAAAGTAAAGTCGTGGAGGTTGAATGATGCGAAACTGAAACTTGAATTCAAAGCCAAAGTGCTGGAAACGAGAACACCCTGGGAGAAAGTCCAAGAATGGTGGGACAATAATACTACCGGGATAAGAGCCACTGGAGAGGAACTATTGGGGAAACCATCAGGGAGGTAACAGACAAAGAAACATGGTGGTGGGGGAAAAGTTCAAGAAGCCGTAAAAGAAAAGAGGATGGTGAAGAAGAAATGGAACTTATCAGGATTGGAAGAAGATAAAACGGCCCTCAACAAAGCAAAAAGGGGAGCCTTGGCATAGAGAGAAGTGTAGGAAGAGATAGAATTACCAGAGGGAGAGCGGAAATTGTATAGAATAGCGAAAGCCCGAGATAAGGCATCCTAGAATTTCACTCAAATTGAGCAGATCAAGGATGACAGAGGAAAAGTATCCAATGATGAAGATAAGATTAAAGAATCGTGGGGAGACTACTTTGAACATCTGCTGAATGAGGAGAATCTTATTATGGTGTATGGAGATGGAGAGCCAATTTAGGGTTTAACATCATGTATAACGAGAGAAGAAGTTGTGAAAGCGGTTAGATGAATGGTAAAGCAACAGGACCAGATAACATCCCAGTAGAGGTTTGGAAGAGTTTTGGGGAGGAGGGAATAGATATGTTGTGGGATCTGATAGAATACATCGAGCAGGAGGAAAAGATGCCAGAAGAATGGAAGGATAGTGTTATTGCTCCCAAATATAAAGCTAAAGGTGGCATCCAGGTATGTGAGAGCTATAGGGGGATAAAGCTGATGTCCTATAAGATGAAGATATGGGAAAAGGTTATTGAAAGCAGGTTGAGAGAGGAAACATCGATTGGGGAGAAGCAGTTTGGGGTTATGAGTGGGAAAGGAACTATGAACGCGACGTTTGCCAGAAACAGACAATGGAGAAACACATAGAAAAGGGAAAAGGTTTACATTGTGTGTTTATTGATTTAGAAAAGGGATACCACCGTGCGCCGCGACGAGAAGTGTGAAGATGCATGAAAGAAAAGGGGTTCCAGAAAAATACGTAAGAATTGCGCAAGACAAACACGGGGGAGCAAGAACTAAAGAGCGAAGCAGTGCTGTGTTGACAAGGTGGATAAATGTGCGGGTGGGACTTCACCAGGGTTTGTCAGTTAGCCCTTATCTGATTGCTCTTGTCATGGATGTAATGTGGAGGGAAATACAAGACCAGGCCCCATGGTGTATGCTATTTGCTGATGATCTAGTCATATGCTGTAATAGCAGGGAAGAGGTCGATTGAAAAACAGAGTGTTGGAGAAGAGCCTTAGAGGACAGAGGATTAAATGTCAGCAGGTTGAAAACAGAATACTAAAGTTTCAACGATGAAAGCAAGGGAGATGTAAGGCTGGAAGGGAATACCATGAAGAGGTTAGATAATGCTAAGTACCTTGTATCAAGGTATTTAAAGTTATCTAACCTATTCATGGTATTCCCCTCCAGCCTTACATGTCCCACGCTCTCATCGTTGAAACATAAGTACTCTGTGGCAGAGAATGGAGATCTTGATAGGGTAATAGCACACAGATTCCAAGCGGTATGGAAGAACTGGAAGAGGATATTAGGGGTTCTATTTGATAAAAGAATAGGTTAAGAGCCAAAGGGAAGGTATTTAAAACAGTTATTAGACCTGATATGATGTACGGTGTAGAAATGTGGAGTTCAAAAGAGTGCAAACAAGAGACTGGATGTGGCAAATATGAAACTACTGCACTTCGATTTTGTTGTAACGAAACAAGACAGAGTAAAGAATGAAAGAATTAGGGGAACAACTAAAGTGACAGAAATTTCAAAGAAATTTCACGATGGAAGAATGCAATGGTATGGGCATGTGATGAGGAATGATGAAGACTACGTAGGAAAGAGGATCATAAAAATGGAGGGACTAGGGAGGAGAAATAGAGGAAGACCTAAAAGGAGATGGCTTGACAGTGTGACGGTAGATCTAAAGAAGAAAGGTCTGGAAGGGAATGAGTTTCACGATCGGGCAAGATGGAGGCAGCTCCTTAAAGAGGTCGATTCCATATAAAGGTGGGAAAAGACGTAGAGAGAAAGTAGACGACTGGATAATTAGGGGTATCAATGCAATGTTAAAGTCCATGTGCTTGATTTAATGGGTTCTCCAAGGTGGGGGAAAGATCTTCAGTTCTGCATATCTGTGTTCACTATAGCATCAGCTTCAAAGCCGTTGGAGTTTGAGCAAACACAAAATGGTCTATTATGATTTGTGCAAATAAGTAGGGGGCGGCATTACTCTCTTGGTCCCTGAGTTTAGCCGCCTTTACATTTACTTCTGGCATGGAAGTAAAGTCATGAGACTATCATGGCTTTGCTATCGTTTGAACATGTCATTTAAAATAAGTATAAAACTATGGAATTCTGAGCCTTAGATTCATTTGTACCCTAATCCTATTAATGCTTCATTGCTCTGAGTAGCTGCCCTGCATTTGAAGATCTGTGCATTTTGATTATATGAGATGATAGAACATTTGTTCCTATGCTTCATGCAGTCTTCTCATCTTGCAGTAAAATTGGACATGGATTTTGGTTTTAAAGCAGAACAAGTTGGCGCATGCGTTGAAGTGAAATGGAATAGTGTGCAAGCTGGCGCATGTTATGTCAAATATGAAGTTGTATTCAGAAATGCATCGAGAGGTGTCATAAATAGTCAATCTGGATATAACATTGGAGAAAAGACGATTTGTAATTTATCGAGTAACAGTACTATCACTTATGTTGATCTGACAGTCAGCTTCAAAACTGCTTCAAAAAATTTTACTGCAAATGTAGCTGAAGCACCAGTCAGCACTCCAGCTCCAGCGACCCCAGGTATAAGACTATTGTGCTGCTTTTCACTAGCACTCTTTAAGCCTTTTTTAAGTTTGTACAACTCAAGGTATGTCTTGAATGTCGTAAACTAGAATGGTCTTCCAACTGCACTGCAGGTGTAATATATGTGTGTCCTTGGTGCAGATGCATCTCCTTCCATTGTAGTGTAAGATTTAGCAATTCCTTCTTATTGTTTTTCCTTGTCAATTTGTTTGTCAATCAATTATAATTTGGTCTTTAGTATAATATTGTCTGTTAAATTTGAATGTCCATAAAATTCAAGTTTACAGTTTTGCTGCCACATACAGGAATAATAGACCGTTGACATAACTAATTGTAGAATCGACTACTCCATCAATTAATCAAAATGCCACTACTCCATTGTCATCTCCAACTCAAGGAAGCTCAGGGAAGAGAACAGCCAGCCCAAAAAATGACACAAAAGTTTCAGGTATTACTTTTGTCTCTTGAATTTCTAACAAGAAATAGGTTTTGTGACGTAGTCAATTTAACTACCAAATAATCATTCTTTACTCCACTTTTTTCACTGACAATGTAGTTAAGGTATATATATTTTCTCTAATATAGAAAATAAATTTGTGCAGAGCATTCTCAACATATGTTACCTAATACTATTTTTGAGGCTCATTTTTACTTACTGGCTACTAAACCGAGCCTCATTTTCGCCTCTGCATTTACATAACAGCATTGGTTGATAACTATGCCCAGAACCCTTCACTAATTATGCTTGTTATATCCTGACGGCTGCTTTTGATAATTTGCTGAAGAAAGTTGAGTGTTTTTGTAAAAATCACACTTGATCCTTCTTGTGCTTGAGCAATAGTCTGAATCATTTGGTATTGCACAAGTGATGCAAGGTACAAGTATCAGAGATACCAAACATGACGAAATATGGATGCCTTTTGCTAATATCCATGATAGAAGCATGTTAATACTATGTCTTAAAAGCTTTTTGAGAGGAGTAAGTTTTAATTTATTGAGAGGAGTGGGTTCATGAAAGGCCAATGCAACGAAATACTGATTGTGTATGTTGATATCTAATGCCATAATTACACTAATATTTCTTTTCTGGCAACCCTACTGAGTCTCATTTCCATCTCTCATTTTCATCTTTTCCTTTTTTGTCAATTTCCATGCATTATAAAATAACCAAACATCAGATCACTAGTATTTGATTTGTCTTCAGATCCTTTCATTATTTGTGCTCAATTTACCCAGAGCTTTGTTTTTCATGTTAAAATTTATCAATGTTCGACTGCATTTTCTAATGAATTGCTCTATTTATTTTCTGAATTGCATTTTTCAAACTCAGATTCAAATACTGGCCAAATAGTTGGAGCATCAGTTGGTGGCATCATATTTCTTATCATAGTCATTACTAATTATTTGCTTCATTAAGAAACCCAATCGTAAGTGAAATTAACACCCCAATCGTTTTAATTATTTCAATTCTAGTTTTCTTAAATACTTTCGTGACTCTGAAATTTCGAACATCAGTATAAACTGCCATCATTGACAAACATTTCATGACACGTTCCAGAATCTTTATTGCTCAATTGACTGCAATGAGATGGGAACAAAGGCAAGATTGATGTAAATGACACATGTTAATCTTATGTGGAATCCCAGATATAATAGATTAAAGTACAATCGATCTGCAGATATATTTTCTATGGAGTATCCGGGCATGCTCGATGTAGTTTGAAATTTTCTCTTCATTGCTCACTCACTCACTCATCGAAAAGTGAGTGATTTATTGCTAAATTGATTAATTGATTGTTTGATTGCTTGATGGAGAAGTTGATTGATTGATTGATTGATTGATTGATTGATTGATTGATTGATTGATTGATTGACGGGTTGATTAAGCAAGGAATGATTTTAGTTGGTAAATGTCATATGCTTCTGGGCCTCTCTTTTCAACTTTATGTTAACTAACTTTACGTTTGTTTCAGACGATGGGAAATACATTTTCATTTGATTTTCATGTACTTGGAGGACATTCCTGGAGGGGCAAGTATGTCTTTGCTATTAGTATGAGGGATTCCTGCATGGCAATATATCAGAACATAAGGGAAAAAATCCGGAAGGACAAAGACAGCTATTACTCAACACAAGTGAGCTGAGGTACTTGTTTAGTAGATTGATGCTGGGTGTTGAACTTCCAACGTGATTTTCTTAAAAATTCTTAACACTGATTCAGCATTGTTTTGAAAGATGATAGTCCGCTATGCATATTAATAACGGTCTCTATATTGGTATCCGGCGATAACAGAAAGATTTTTGATCAAAGAGGCAAAACATTGGATCAAAATTGTGATACTTCGTGACGAATTAGGACCATACTTCATTTTCTACGACCTTAAAAGATAATTTAGACTTCCAATCTGGAATCCCTGTAAAGTTTTGGTCTAGTGAGGTACTTTTATAGATACTTCTTTGTATTAGTAATTCTTCATAAAAAATTGGAAGTCGCGGCTTCAGAAGCATTGGGACTAAATTAGGAGTTTTTCCAAGTCAGAGAGTGAATTTTGGTATTGACGGGCAGCTATGCAGTATTAAATGTCTCCGTATTTAACTTAAATTGCATGATTTGGGGCCACTAGACATCTGATCTCAACGTAAAACCCAAACAGACAAATTATTTTTAGCATGGTATTTCCCGCTGCTTATCATAACTCCTTCATCTATTATTTTTAACACTGTTTGACATACTTCATATCCACATAGATCTTTCCTCTGAACATGTAAATGTAATGACTCCCATGAAACTTTCATATCTGTCTGTCTTCTGATTTGCTGTTTTTATGTGATGTTTGCATTGCTAAAGAACAGACAGTGCTACAAGTAGTTTCTTACATTTTCTCATGCATATTGTTTTTTACTGCTCTCTCCCTATTCCATTTATTATTTCACTTATTATTTTCAGACTTTTGCTAGCCCTCCCAACGTTTATTGTGGGTTTAGAGTATAACAGTTTTTTCGAACAAATTAAGAACAAATTACATTACCAAATGGCAAAAATTTCTTTACCAAATTAAACAAACGCTTTTAGTACCAAAAGCCCATTCAAATGTTGTGTAACTAAAAAATTCTTCAGTACCAGAAGTCAATCCAAAGTTGTTGCCAATAAGAACGATCTATTTATTTAGGGCCTGTTCACAAGCAGCTCGCCAGCAGGCTTAGGTGAGATGTTTTTTGCATAAAGTTTATTGCTGAAAAGGTACTTATCTTCACATGTGAATCGGGCTAACCCCATTGACAGAGATATTACTTGAAACTGTTGAGATCTCGGCTAGCCAAGACGTGAATTTTCCATGTGAAACTCTACAGGTGTGCTCAGGCCCGTCAAGAGTCAGATTGGGCCCTAGGGCTATAACCAGCACGGGCTCTTATGTAGGAGTAACAGCACAGGGGCAAGATTCTTTGTAATTATCGATTGCATTATGTAATGAAATTATCGTTATTTTCTGATAAAAAGCAGCGACACAATCACCTTTTGACAAGTGAGTTGTGTCCCCAGGACCTTTTAACTTGTTTCAAACGATGGCGTGAGATGCTTTTTCCACCAAACCAATGCATTCAAAATTATTACATAGGTTACCAATGAATATATTTTCGTAGGCCTAACTAAAATGCTTGTTGCTGTGAAACCATTTTGTTCTAGGTGCTGAAATACTTCTCGAATGCAAGTGTATTTCGATAAACTTAGCAAAAAACTGCCATTGTATTCCTTAAATATTTTGCATAACCTTCATGGACGTAGTCATGGAAGTTTATTTAACACTTACCCAAGTCAGCGACAAGTCCAGAAAGACACATTCATGTGTTTACATAGCACTTTCTGTAGGCCAATGTCTATAGGCCATGCATTGTTATTCACAAAGTGGTTGTTCTACTTGATGTCAATAAATGTAGACGTTATCATTTTGTATTGTACCATACCGCGCCAACTATCTGTATACATCCTATTTATTAGGTTATAGTTTCTCTAGCTCTTTTTGTAAATATGCAAAATAGGGGTTGATGGTAAGAGGGAGTGGCTGCAGCTGTCAGTCAGGGAGAATTCACGAGGAAGTGAGGGATTCAATTTGTGTATTGGCTTAGCTTATTCGTGTATTGCCTATAAGCCCAGAGCTCTAAATGCAAAGCCTCGTAGCCAGCGATCGCACGAAATTTATCTCCAAGCGCAAGGCTAGTTGTAAATACGAACATGAAATTTCCATTTTTTTTTGAGGAAATTGACAATTTCTTTCAAATATTTTCTTTTTCTCCCAAGGATCATATGATACATACACTCCTCGATATACTGAATTAGGGAAATAAAACGCAACAAATTTCAATGCCTCATAATTTACAATCTGGTCCAAATAATTGACAAGTACAACGGCAGCAATTTGCTAACTTTATCGAGATGCATATTTTTGATAGAAAGTCAAGAATTTCTCAAAACACATTTTACACGAAGTTTTTTATTTGAAGGTACCAAAAATTGCTGAAATTGGCCTAAATTTAGCTGTTACTGGCATTTGTGCAGGAATTCATGAATTCTCATTTGTTAATCCATCATCAAAAACTTGCATGTGATCAGGGCTCTCAGCCGAGCAAGATTTTAAGTCTATGCTACTTGGCAAGTGCTTGTGTGCTACACAAAATTCCGCAGTAAGTGCGGGATAGCCAGGGAAACAATTGCGTTTGCGGGTGTGCGTAGTTTCACTGAGATGAACTAAAGTTTCAACAATGAATAATAATAAATGTGCCCATCAAGTGAACCACTGTGCATAGCTTTGACCCTGCAAAACTATTGATCGAGAGATTTATAATGTCTAAGAAGGCTTCTGAGAACCCCCTCAAATGATGGTAAAGGCAGGTTTCGTCCCCCCCCCCATGGACACTCTCTCCAGGTACCCTCTGTAGTAAGTTTTCTATAAAGTAAAGCTGGCTTTTTAAGATATTTACTAATAAAACAAGCACCAATATTAGGAAAAAGAGATCCCTCAACCTGTTTTCATCCAAATAATATTGGGAACAGCCTCGCTCCATGTTGGACAACTTTGCATTCATTTGCTGCTACGCAGCGCTGTGAACTCTTTCACTTAAAATCAATTATGGACCGTAGTCGTACCTCACAAAATAGTTGTCTTCGTGCTTCGTTCCGTTTTCTGTTGTGGTTTGCTATTCCTTGTGCTTCACTAAAAAGCCACTATGACACACTCTTTTTTATACACTTTAACGAAAAATTCATTCTTTGGTCTGTATATCAGTCACTCCATTCGATTTAAAGTTATTCAAGAAGAGCCGCTATGCAGCTAAAACATTAAAGGGGTGCACATTGAAGTTTAGGCAACAGGATGAGAGAGAAATTGGAGGCTTAACACGGAGACTGCAAGAAATTTTTGTTAATAACCATGCCTTTTACTTAGGCTATGAATGTGGCAAACGCCCTCTCTAGCTCCACAAGGCTATCAGATAGGCATGAAAATGTAGTGATTGCTATGTTTAAATCCATAAATGGTAAGAGGATTTGTAATTCTATTTCTTATTGGGTTTAATTATTTCGAAAGGAACCACTGTATTCGACTTTACTATGCTTATATTCCAGCAATGAAGTCTCCTTAAACACACTAATTACTACATTTATGCTTTCTACCGCTACACAAATCTGTTCTATTACAAAGTGGCTATAACTGCAAATTAGCTGACGAGCTGCGAAATTTATTCAGGATTCATAGGGGGTGCCGATTAAACTTTCCCAAACTACTCCTGCTAATGCCCAAAGCATGTGAGCTACCATTTTCGACAAATGAACGGATCCACACAGGTTGCACTTTGTGCCTAAAGATTGCAAATGCTCTCATAAGCTCGTATGACTTACCGATGTAAGGAAAGATTTACCCACAAAACCGTTTCCATGAAAGGCATGACATCACCGAAGTTCCCCTTAGATACCACCCTGGGCTCAACTTTGAAGTTAACGTTCAAGTAGCACCACAGAGACAATATCGCATTGATCTCAATTTTTGACTTTGGATCTTCCCGCAGCTCCCATCTTCTTGAGTCAATTCGCTCGCAGCTACGCGTACGGAAAAGTAAACAAGTTATCCAGCCACCTCTCCTCTTCGTATGCATCGCCAACCCTAAAACAAGCTAATTGCAAGCCAGGACGCAATATGAATGTCTACGGACGGATAGATTCTGCATTTTCTAATGTTGAGTACCGATTACTTGTGGGATAATGGGAATAGTATGGGGAGAAGGGGTTGGAAAATTTCCTTAGTGATATACACATCATTGAAATATACACAACTTTTGTTTTCAAATTTTCGAGTCATTTCTAAAACATCTGCTTTTTTAAGTTAGAGACTTCAAAGTTTATTGTTACATTTTTATATATTCTTGGGCTAGCTCTTTAAATGCACTCACCACCACATATGCAAGCATGCACACACACTGGGTCTAGCTACATTTTTATGCTATGAGTTTCTGCAGCTAACTAGTTACAAAGAAGCCATCATCTACCGTTGCTCTCTTTGCAAGCATTGAAAGTGGTGGATATACATTGAACTTTTAGTTAATGGTTAGAAGGCTAGTTTTGTTTTTGCTCTTTTTTGATTGTAGGACTTTCAGTGAATGGGCAAGTAGTAAGTCCAGTGGAAGCAAACTCATCACCAAGTCACTTCATTGCATCAAAAGGATCATCAGTTTGGTTGCATTGGAATTATGCTTATGTTGGAGATGGATCAAGTGGAGGTGTTACTCGCACTTTCAAGGAGCAATTAATTCGAGTCAACAGTACATCGCAACAAAGTTTTGAAACACTTGCAAAGAGAAATGGACAAAATGGTGCTTTAACATTGGAATCACCAGTACCCGCACCATTTACTGGAAGAGTTGAAGTGATACCATCAAACAGTACATCAGTTTTTCATAATCTTCAATATAATGATTCAACATATGAATTTTTATCAACCGTCAATGTGGAGCTAGATCCTGGTGGTGGTACGGTT
>WIPJ01007274.1:0-52346 GCA_018155075.1 Cassiopea andromeda | reverse complement strand
TCACCCCCCCCCCTCCAGGACGCCCACTCTCTCTCTCTCTACTGTAGGAAGATTTTTATAAAGTAAGTTGGCTGCTTAATATATTTGCTAGTAGTAAAAGCTTTATTAGGCAAACGAGATCCCTTAACCTGACTTCACCCAAATGATATCGGGAACAGCCACACCCCATCTTGGGCAAGTTTGCATTCATTTGCTGCTACGCAGTGGAGTTAACTCTCTCGCTTACATCAAATATGAACCGTACTCGCACCTCACAAAATAGTTGCCTTCGCATTTCGTACCGTTTCCTGTATTGTTTTTCTATTCCTTGTTCTTCATTTCCAAGCCACTATGATACACTCTTCTTTATAAACTTTGTCGAAAAATACATTCTTTCTTCTAAATATCAGTTACTCCAGTTCATGTCATGTGATACAAACAGAGCCACAATGAAGCTAAAACTTTGGTGGGGTGCAGATTGAAATTTAAGCAATAGGATGAGAGAGAAATTGGGGCTTAGGACGGAGACTTCAAGAAATTTTAGTTGATAACCCTTTGCTTTGGCTATAAATGTGGCAAATGTCCTCTCAATAGCTCCACAAGGGTATGAGATAGGCATGAAAATGAAGGTATCTTTATGGTTACATCCAAAACCAGTAGTGGTAAGAGCATCTGTAATTCCAATACTTATTGGGTTGTATTGTTTCCAAAGGAAGCACTGTATTCGAATTGGAAATTCTTATTTTCAAACAATGAAGTCTCCTTCCTTAAACACGCTAGTCACTGTATTTATGATTCTCCCACAACACAGATCCGCTCTATCACAAAATGGCTATCACTGCACCCTATCTGACTAGTGGCGAATTTTACTCAGGAGTCGTAAGTTGTACTGATTAAACTTTCCCAACCTACTCCTGCTAATCCCCAAAGCACGTCAGCTACCATTTTCGACAAATCAAATGATTCAATAGAGGTTGCACTTTGTGCCTACAGATTGCAAATGCTCTCATAAGATCGTATGACTTACCGATGCAAGGAAAGATTTACCCACAAAACCTGTTCATGACAAGTATTGCAATTCCAAAATTCCCCTTTGATACTACTCTGGGCTCAACTTTCAAGTGATCGTTAAAAGTAGCACCACAGAGACACTTTACAAATATCGCAATGATCTCAATGCTGACTTTGGAGTCAAACCGCTCGCAGCTACGCGTAAGGAAAAATAAAAAAGTTATCCAGCCACCTCTCCTGTTTGTATGCATCGCCAACCCTAAATCAAGATAATTGCATGCCAGGATGCTGATGATAAGATAAAGTCTACGGACGGATAGATTCGGTGCTGTCTACTGTGGAGCACCGAATAATTGTTAGAGGATGTTAATAGTGTGCGTCTAGGGGTTAATATCCTCAACATTAAAGTGTGATAGTACTGTCCTTCCTAAAGCGCATCTGCTTTTCAAAGTTAGAGACTTCAAAGTGTATTGTTAAATTTTCATATACTCTAGGATTCGTTTCTCAACTGCACTCACCACCACATATGTTAGCATGCACACACTGGGTCTACCTACTTTTTTATGCTATGACTTTTTGCAGCTTACTAGTTACAGAAAAGCCATCATCTACCATTGCTGTCTTTGGAGGAATTCTAAGTGGTGGACACACTTTGAACTGTACATTAATTGCTAGAAGGCTAGGTTTGTTTTAGATTTTGCTCTTTTTGTTTCTAGGACTTGCAGTGAATGGGCAAAATGCAATAAGTCCAGTTGAAGCAAACTCATCACCAAGTCACATCATTGCTACAAAAGGATCATCAGTTTGGATGCATTGCAATTATACTTATGTCGGAGATGGCAGACATGGGATTGTCACCGTTATTTATAAGGAACAAATAATTGGATTCAACACTACATTACAACCAACTATTCAAACACTTGCAAGGAGAACTGGACAAAATGGTGCCTTAACATTAGAATCACCAGTACCCGCACCATTTAATGGAAGAGTTGATGCCATATCAGCAAACAGTACATTTGTGATTCATGGTCTTCAATTTAATCATTCAACATATCAATTTTCATCATCTGTCAATGTGTATTTACATCCTGGCCTTGGTGCGGTTGCAAAGCCCAACATATACAACTTGAAGCCAATTGTTTCAATAACAGTAAATGGTATGAGTATTTGTTCTTCAACAGCCTCTGAGGATTTCACAATATATTCTTACAGTAGCATCACAATGATAGCTATATTGAAGAAAGGCATTATGCTTGTTGACATGTCATCCCATGCCAATGAACCCATTTGCTATATGTATCCAATCTCAGAGGGGTACTGTCCCCTGTTATTTACCAAGGCTGCATATTGAAGTGTTCTAATCCGTATCGTTATTCATTGCAAAAGTGCCAGATCTAGAACGTAGGAGCGTCATGCTACAGTAATGTGGCGTATTATATTCTGAAAACCTCAGATGGCCCTATTCAATGGCGCAAAAGCTTGAGGGCCCGTTTGAGTTCTCCTAACCAAAAACTACGTCCGTTACCCCCACTGTATCAAGTGACATGTTGGTACTCATGGTGGTATAGAACTCACTAGAAGCGAGTTGATACCAGTTGTCACCATTTTTTATAAACGGCATGAGCATTAAATATTTTCCTTTCTAAATTTACTTACTTTTTGAATTTGTGATTTCTGATGGAGATCATATGATTTGATTCGTTTTTCATCACTTTCTGCGATAAGTAGCACAGCGGGCCGCTCCGTAAAGATCCTGAGGAAATTTTTGATCGAGGGACGGTATTTAAGTCCACCGAGGTTTGCTTTGATTTTGTTACACGCACCCGATAATATAATGACATGTTAGTTTTTGTGTTATGTGCAACTTTGATGGAAAGATTGCTTAATTCACCACTTAAATAAGGAAATTTCAAGAAAAGGCTTGGGTGCAATTTGATTTTGTTTAATGCACAGATTCATTTGTCAGTACTAGAAGTTTGATAAACAGTCCATCTCATGATGCTACGTGTCATAATAACATGAGCTCATAATCCCGAGGAATATTTTCTGCATCCTGTCTTAAAGCAAACAATGCGTTGAAAATGACGGATTTGTGTCACCAATATTCATAACACATTGTCGGCATCATTCAATGAGAGTTGCTTGTAATTAAATAGATAGAGCATCTTTTAAATTACATTATGTTTATATGAGCACCTTAACAGCTTCCACTTGTCACTCAAACACTGAATCAGCTTTAATTTTCTCAATTTCTGACAGGGATTCCAGACTTCATAGCAAGGCCCCCAAGTACCTTGGATGTAAATGAAGGCTCAAATCTACAGCTAAAAGTTGAAATGGATGGAAATCCAAAACCATCAGCTGATTTCAGATGGCCTCATCTTACTGGTTCATCTCCAACAAATGTTCCAAGTGTACAGTTGTGTCCATTTGTTTACTCATCAACATATACATTGAATAACATTGATGCAAGCTATTGTGGACGAATTTTACAAGCAACATTAAAGAATAGCATTGGATCATCATCAGACACAGCATCCACAAATGTTACAGTTTTGTGTAAGTTTAGTTTCCTTGTTTTCAAATATTTGTTAGTCTTTACTGGAAACTTCAGCGGAATGAGTGTAGTTTGAAGTTCTTGGACCTGATTTAATGAATTGGCCAAGGTCGGAGATAGACTAGGAATTCTTTATGTTTGTATTGGCTAGGCCATGAGCTTAAAAGCATTTGGAATATGAGCTAGCAATTGTTTACTGTTTTATGCAAAACGGTGGGGAGTTGCAAAGCGATTGTTCTTTAAATTTTAATGCAATACAATGGCGAGGCAGTGCTCCCTAGTTGGTCAGTTTTGATTGCCCCGCATCTCCTATTTGTATAAGACAAATGCATTAGTTTAAAATGGCTATACATATGAGAGTCTCCTTATAGGAGTTTCCTGATATATAAACAGCAATTTGGCAAGCTACATACTCAATCTACTATCAAGCATGGACTAGACGTCTCCACCCTACTATGTTTTTTCCAAAAATGTCATTCCAAATTCATACCAGGACTTTCTTATGGCAAACGTCGCCCTCCCCCACTTGTTCTTTCTGAGCCTAAATAAAAAATGTTCAGATCCATAAGCTTCGCAGCCAACTGACGTCTTTTACAAGAACGATTGCCGTTGGGAACACTGACAACATATTCGTATTTTGCTTTCAATGATGTGTGGTCATCCCTATTCATCAATTACAGTCCCCGATACTTTTGTCCCTTCTTCTTCAATTATAACCCATCTTTTGGTTGTTTCACAGCATTTCGCCAACACACCTGTTACAACTCCCCTTTGGTTATTGCAACCGCCCAGCTATACACGCTATGTTCTTTCTCAGCCAAAATGAAATTATCCTATTCAGATCCATAAGTTTCGCCGCCAAATGAAGTTTTTTAAGAGAATGATTTTCGTCAGAAGCACTGACAACATATTTATATATTGCTTTCAATGAAATATGCTTTTTCATCACCATGCATCGATTACAGCCTCCAACATCTTTGTCCCTACTTCTTCAATTATAACCAACCTTCTACTTCTTTTACAGCATTTTGCCACCCCACCCCCCTACCCCCCGGTTTCTATTCCGATAAGATGGCATCAGGTAAAAATCACATTTAAAATAAAAATAGAAATAAATAATTCACAACCGTAGATTAATTTGTGTCCCTGTCCTAGTATTGACTTATTGCTCAGAGTAGCTATCCTTCAATATAGATATAAACTGTACAATTCAACGCTTTCGATTCAGTTATGTCCCTGCCCTATCATTGCGTGTTTGTTTTGAGTAGTCCTCTCAACTTGCAGTAAAATTGGACATGAATTTTGGTTTGAAAGCAGGAAAACTTGGAGAAGCAAAATGTGTTGAAGTGAAGTGGAATAAAGTGGAAGCGGGAACATGTTATGTCAAATATGAAGTTGTACTCAAAAATACATCAGGAAGTAACGAGTACAGTAATTCAGGATACAACATTGGGGAGATGACAATGTGTAGTTTTCCAACTTTTAGTAGTGTCACTGATGTTCAGCTGACAGTCAGTTTCAAATCTACTTCAAGAAGTGTCACTGCAAAAGTCTCTAACACACCACTGACCACCCCAACTCCAATCCTGCCTGGTATGACACCACTTTCCACTCGTTTCGTTCATTTGTAGATTGGTACAAACCAAGGAATATCTAAAATGTCATATCTAGAATGATCTTTCAACTTCACTGCATTTGCAGTGTATGACTGTGATCTAAATGCACGTTCTTCGGTTTGCATGTAATTTTTATTTGCAATGGTTGCCATCCATTCATTTAGAATAATAAAATTTTCGTTATTTCTATTGTGCTGGCTCCTCATAATTATGTATTTTTTGTTAATGATACATGATTTGGTCGTTAGTTTTGTTATTTTACTTTAAGTTTGTATGAGTAATAGAGCAAAGTTTACAGTTTTCTTGCCACATAAAATATCTAGCACTATATTTAATATGAAAATGCTACAGCTTAGACAAAAACTACCTTTAGAGTCGACTAGTCCTTCAGTCAGTCAAACCACTGCTACTAGATCGTCATCTCCAAATTCAGAAAGCTCTGGGAGTTCAACAGCCAGCCCTGAACAAAAACCTCCAGGTATTAGCTTTATCTCTTGAATGTCTAACCAGCTCTGAAAACACCCTTGTCGTCTCTATCATTTTCTTTACCAAATGGGGTTTTGGTAATGCCTCTCATTCACGCTATTACACGACCGTCCTACAAAACTGTATGCACAATACCACTTACGTTTGATGATGTCATTGATGTATAAATACACCATACATTAAACGCAATGTAAATAGTACTTGTGTATCTTGATATCTAATGCTATCATTGGGGCACTTTTTCATTTCTGTCAACCATGCTCTGTCTTTTTTCCATCTCTCATTTTCACCTTTTCATTGTTATTCATTCTCATGCATTATAAAATAATCAAGCATCAGAGCACTAGCTTTTGAGCTGTCCTCAGATTCTGTCATTATTTGTGCTAAGTTTATCCAGGGCTTTGTTTTTCAATTAAAAATTTATCAATGTTCGACTGTATTTTCTAATGAATTGTTCTATTTATTTTTTGAATTGTTCTTTTCAGACTCAGATTCAAATATTGGTCTGATAGTTGGAGCATCAGTTGGTGGTGTCATATTTGTTATCATAGTCATCATTTTAATTGTTTGCTGCATCAAGAAATCCAAACGTAAGTGAACGCAACATCTCAAGCAATTTACCTGTTTCACATTCACTGTCATCATGAGTATTGTCTTTTGCTGGCAAATTGGTGAAAATCACTAAAAACTACTATTAAGTGCAAAAATATGATTAGGAGTGCTATTAGACAACTCTTATTAGCAACTCTGGGGAACCTTGTCAGTTGCCAGGAGGAACTGTCAAGCACCATGGAGAAGTCAAACCACTCCAACCCAGTGGGTCCCCAGGTGGTGGATAGGGGAATGCCCTGTAATGGGGTAGCTGTGAATAGCCAATAAGCAGCCCCAGACCAAATCATGGGAGGCCCCTTGGCAAGGCCGAGTACCCATTAGCCACCCTACTTGGGTTACAGGGAAGCCATGGAGAGCAGCGTGGTGAATGTGGATATCAGCGGAGGAACGGGAATGTACCTGTCAACGGTGATGCCCACACGATGTTGGAACATGTCCAAGATTATTTAGCTCAGCTAGGCAGCTACTGCTCAAACCTGTCACGGATCACAACATCTATGTGCAGCGAAAAATAGTGATCCAACGCGGCGTCCTGACAAGGCTTGCCTTCTCCAAGACTCACACTTCCACTCATGAATCAGCTGTGCGTGCACAGAAATCAGCACGCACAGCTGATAACATGCACAGATGGGGACTCAAAGACACACCAACATGCCCCAAGTGTAATGCCTCACCACAAAACACAGACCACCTTGTACTGCTTTGTCCATACACCAAGCTGGAAGGAGGATATAAAACTATCAACCATTGTGATGAAGACTTCCGGACCTGGATTGAATCATTGGACTTGGAAGTGTAGCCAAACGACACTACTACTATTATCAACTGTTTTGGTTTTATTTTATGATACGTGCATATAAATGGCACACAACCACATCATGTTATTTAATAGTCTTATGAAGAACCCAACCTGCAACAGAGTAGTAATTAGTGCAATAGATTAGTAGCAAAGACATATGGAAAAGCACACTCTAAAGGCATATTTGGCTTGTTTTGAAGTTGTTCTTTAATCCTGATGTCAAATGGTTCTGCTTGCAGAACTTCATGCATGATAATTTGGTTTATGAAGGTCAAAATTGGTTGACTGATTGATTGATTGTTGAGTGATTAATTGATTAACCTGTTGTTTGAGGAATGTGAGGTGCAGAGCTACTGCACAGTCATGTAGTAAAGTTTAGAGTCACCAAATAGTCAAACCTGTATGTGTTATTGCACGAGCAGTAATAAAACTACAAATGCAAGATTTCCTCATTTTGCCAGCAATGCTACTCTTCAAGAGGTCTCCATAATAAGCTCAATTTGGGCTTTCAGCTTTCATATAATCTGAGAAGTGTAAATAAATAGAAGTTAGCAAAGTTCATCTTCTCCTCTTTAATGCTCATTCATTTCTTCCTTTATCTTATTTAAACCCAAACTCCTTTTCAGCTGTTAGTTATAAATGCAAGGAAAAATGAATGGAAATTATTAACTAAACTAGAAATAATACTGGTAGATATTGCTGGTCTTCCCAGGGATTTTGCTTTGGGAAAGGATGCTAGCTGTGCAGGAAGGCTCTTACTTTCTTTGTGAACGAGGTAAACGTGGAACTCATTCTTATATGTAATGGGATTTCATGCATCTGATTCTCAGTCTGTGCATTACAATAGAAAAAATCCCTTTTGCAGAATTTTAGATGTTGTCTTGGATTCTCTAGGTGCAAGCAATTTCATGTTGAATAGTTAATAGTTAGATATTAGTTAGATATTATTAGTTAGTTAGATCTAGTAACAAATTTTACCTTTGGGCTTTCAGGGCAGAGACTGTTTATTATTTTGTAGATCATAACTGCTCTGTCAAATGTTACCAAATTTGAGACCAAAAGCGAATTGCAACACCACCCGTCCTTTAGTCGTGAGCCTTCTATAAGCGTGCGTGCTCTGCTCTACAAATGCTGACGATGAACAAGCTTTGTGCTAGACAAATTTTCCCATAGTTCATTACTGTTCCACAGATAACTCTCAAGCTGGGTCAAAGATTTTCATAAAACATAAAAAGAGAAGAAAATCAAACGATTTCCAGATCAGAAACAATTTTCATGACAGACATTTGCTTTTGCTTTTTCTTCAAATTAGCCCTTCGATGCTCATTGTATCTGGCTTCAGATATCATAAACTTTTGCTTACTTATGTGAATGGCAAAGAGAAAATCGTATAAAATTTTGATCGGAAGCATTTTGGCGCGCACAAAGTAATTTGTCCATAAATTAATAGCAATTTTTAACTCTTCAATAGTAATTTTTTTGTCTTAGAGAAAATTTTATTGATATTGCCATTGCATGTAAACTAGATCTAAATAAAAGTGCCTTTGTGTCCTCAGGCACTATACGTCATGTATACGTGATGTGTGTAGGGAATCAACAAGAAAGAGGAAGGATAGCTTCCAGGTTCCATTAAGTATGAATGAAGAACTCATTACTTCATTTAATAAAATCTTAACTGTAGCACAATATCCGTTTATATTTGGAATGTTGAAACAAAGAATATAGTAATTTGGGATTCCCACGATGCATTCTGGGTAGTTATAAATAATTGAAGAAACAGTATTTAAATAAGCAATACCTGTCATAAATGATTTAAGGGAATTTACCAGGTAACATATGAATACTGTTATCTTTCAATGATATTAACCTTTCTTAAAAAAGCCTATTTTAGATGAGTTTGCTGCAAGATTATGCTACTGGCCTGTAGTGTATTCGGATAAGTAGATTGCCCTCACTCACTCGCTTGCTAGCTCAGCAAATTACTTGCGGCTGATGAATGATTGATTAAGAAAGAGTGATTTTATTTGTACAGATAAGCGTATTGCAGTTCTGGGCTGATCTTTCCAGCTTTAAATCGATCATATTTCGCTGAGTTAGTAAGGTTCATTGTTGTTGGAAGACTTTTCTCTCTTGTTGGATGGAGTCACATTTGTTTCATTAGGACAGCGTTGATGGATAGAACATTTCAATGACTCGATGGGCTGTCTAATTTGCTCACGATCATAGAGTGCACACTTCAGCTAATTGATTTGCTCTATCCATGACGGCTGTCCTAATGAAACAAATGTGACTCAATCCAACAAATTGCTCGATGAGCTGTCTAATTTGTTCCAGCTCATAGCGTGTAAAATTTAGCTTAAAAACACTGTTATGCTTTGCCTGCCGCTATATTTGATAGCTACAGAAAAGCATTGCTAGATAACTTTAGTTCTTAGTTAGCATGATGATATCATGGAAACCTTGACAGTATAATTTTGAAAAGAAGCTAATATTTTAAATTTCCCTTTTGATTATTGCGATTTGATGAATGCCAGTTACATTCAAAATTATCTTCTATTACACTCATTTGATTCCAGGAAGTAATGGTGATACTGAATCTGGGTATGTAAACTGTGTCTCCAAATTTTCTGCACTCTGCTATGAAGTGTTTATTCTGCTTGCTGTTTATTGATTTGTAGGACATCTGAAGAATTATTTCCACCAGTGCTTTACGATTTGCCATGTATACATGTCTATTTTATAAGAAAAGCAGGATTTTTCTGAAACTCAATTGTCTTACTCTTCTGCAAAATTGGTCATGAGACTTTCTCAAACTATTCTTAGCCAACTGGCTAGAATGGGTTTGCACATTCAATTTCACTTTCTTTGGTAATCTTGTATACTGAATTTGAAGGTATCCATCTTTATTATTTGAATATAATAATGCATAATATCGATTTTTGGCCAACAAAAATACTGAATTTCAGAAATTGAGCCGTGTGATTTTCTTAAGATGTCCTTAAGGGTCGCTTTACACTAGGCGGAATATTTAGGAGGAATCGGAATATTCCACCATAGCGCATGCGTAGATAAGTTTGGAAGTGGCGTGATAGCGGAATGTTTCCGTGGGTGAAAAGTAGAATGCTTTCCATCTTCACAGTGGCGGAAATGCTTATATTTGCTTTCGACCAACCAACTCCTTCAACGTAGGCAATCCTTCCGTGTTCAATATTGCTACTCAACCCGTATGTCTAGAGAGTGACACGCTAGTAAATGTAATATAGGTAGCTGCTGTTGAAGGAAACGAGCAACTATGATCACTGCTATCTCGCAATTGAGTTCAGATTTGATGAGAATTGTTGAGGGAGAAGGATCGTTAAGAGATTCCACAAGCCGAAAAATGTAAATTCGAACGCTTGGTAATACAAAGGTTTAAATTTCAACAAAGATGGTGAGTACCAACTTTGGCCGTTATGCGATTGTGGCATGAAATTTTGCATTAAGGGCTTCTTTCTGCAGCCTACATCTACATGATACAGGAGTAAGGCTTCAATTTATTAACTGCTACTTTTAAGTTACTATTGTTCCTAAAGTGGCAAAATCGAGGGATTGAACTTCATACAATGCAGTTATATTAGGTCGATTTTGCGCTAACTTTAGTTTCCTTCCAATTTACATTATGTGTAGCGATATCGTCACGACATTGTCACTAAATCTTCATTCCACCTAGTGTAAAATGATCCAAAGATTTTGGCCATTTGAGCTTATAAACTTTTTTCTTATTAAAAAAAGGCGTGTCTAATTGGAAAATTAAACGAACTTCCCTGCAGGTGAAGTTTGGTTGAAATTCTGTAAGTCATCGGCCGAGACCGGAGGAGCTGTGCGAGATAGTGCGTCGCGGCGCATGTGAACCAGTCTTTAGAGAAGTAAATGTATCAATGACAAATTAATTAGAAAGGGTGGTCATAAAAACGGCGAAAAGTTTGTTCATTAGACCATCCCGCGGCCTTTACAATTTGTGACAAATTAACGCTGTTGGATTGCGCCAAGAGCGAAGTAGACGCGGCACGAGTACTGTGTCCTTTATATTTAGCGGTGTCTATACCAGCTAATCCCAGAAATTGTTTACACCAACGTGAAATGATCCAAGATTATGCATATATAGTCACTTGATAATATGTGCCCGCGAGACCTAAGCAGTGAATTAGGGGGCTTGATTAACTTGGTGAATTGTCGCGGGCAAGATGCAAGGCTATTTGGATAGACTGAATATGCATAAAGATTTCCTTGAAACTTAAATTTTAGGTATCTCTGAAAACTAGGATGGAATTTCACGCTGTAATATTCGTCTTTCAAATCGATAGAAGCCATCCAACAATTAGGGGTAATCATGTGTAATATGTGTTCGATTGTCTCCATCTGGAACTGGTGATAGGCAAAAAATGAGTTTAGTTTTGTCAGATTCAAAATAAGTTGCACTTTATCGTCCTTCTTTGGCACACAGAATATTGGAGAAACGAATTCAAATTGCTCATGTTCTACTTGTGTAATAACGCCCTTTGATAGAAGGTCCTTTAATTCACTTTTAATTGCTAAAAGTAGATCCCCTAAAATACTATTCGGTGGGTAATTCTGTTGACATGGAGGATGACTTATAAATTCAATTGTGTCACCCGATACACTATTAAGAATGTAGGGGTCTGATGTGTTTTCTCCAGTTATGGAGGTAACAAGTAATTTGGCCAGCAGAAAACCTTGCAACTTTATTTTTTAGGTATGGAATTAATGTCTCATCAAGAAAAGTACGGATACTGGATACCTTGTGTTTCTCATTTTCCAGTTCTTGCTCGAACGCTTCTTTTGAGCAAAGTATGGAGGATTGCGGCGGGGAGGATATGCCAACCTCCCCTTCTGCAATAAAAAAGAGTTGTTTTGATTAGTGTCAAAATTCAGCCGTTGATTTCCCCCAAGGCGTTGAAGGCCGTGCGGCAGAGAAATTGTTAGAAAGAAGCCGGCTAGTTGTTCGAACTTCTTCGGATTCACTTCGGACAAGTCATCCCAAGTAAAAGCGTAGTTGGCTTTGTAGTGCGGCTGCAGGCACTTTTATACTCTCGCGCAATTGAAGGGCGCAGTGCTTCTTTGCGCCGTAACGACAATTCAGAAGAAATAAAGCCAAGAAGGGTTACTGCATCAATTTGTCGTGATACAACAGTTTGAAAGTTGAGAGGGGTTTCATTTCACGACCTTTCAAAAGGTCTTCAATTGAGGTTGCGATGGCACTGGAGGCAGTAATGAGAGAATCTTGCAGCATAGTAACACTCTTATCTGCAATTTTAGAACTAGACCGAAGGGAATTCCAAATTATCTGATTCACGCGTGGTCGATACAATCCCGAGCAATTTTCGGGTGCTAAATACTTATCAATAAGGGCCTTTCTCTGTGTGAGCTTTAGTCCCAGATGAAATTTCTTGTTAATAATTCCCGCTAAATGCTCTGAAATAGGGGGGCCCGTATTCATTGCAGTTGCTGCAGCAATTTTGACCTCAGTTAAAAACTGATCCTGTGAAGCTGTGTCATTTGTAGTAGCGTCGGCTTCCTCCTCAATGTCTTGTTCACCAAAAAGACTAACAACATCGTCAGCTGAAGGACGAGTCTCAGTATTATGCCCGGCTATTGCAGGGGCTGGTGAGTTTGCTACACTATGAGGAGCAGAAGGGGCATTATGAATAACGGCTGGAGGAGAATCCTGATATATTAATGGCATAATGCCATCTTCAGCAACAGAAGATGACCGTTTTTTCTTAGTAGGAAGCTCATTAAAATCCCCGATGTTGGAGTCAGAGTCTGATGTACATGGCGCAGGCCCATGCTATCCTTGTCCTATGACTACTTGAACAAGTAATTGATTTGAATGCATAATTCATTCATTCATTCGATTTAAAATAGAAAATATATCTGCTGATTGGCTACGTTCCACTACTTCACAAGTAGGAGGGATGAAACCTCCAAAGAAGTTTCTCGATTGGAAAGCATTGTAGAATTTTCAACATTTTCAGCAGATATAGTTTTTCAAGACAACAGTTGCTATAAAGTAACTAGTTAAAAAACAAAACACTACTTAACTGTTAAAACGATGGCAAAACCAAAGAGAGCAGCTACTGCAACCAATAGGCGAAGCCAAACACGCAGTGCCTTTTCACGACCGGTTAGCACAAGCACAAACACACAACTAGTTCACATGCGCCGCGACGCACTATGTCGTGCAGCTCCGCACAGGGAGCTAGGCCGATGACGTAATAGAATATTAACTATCTTTTATCATTCTCATTCTTCATCTTTCCTTAGCTTTGAAATCATTGTCTGATTAGCCTAAGCATATTCAGCAACTCCAGGTTTTAATATATGTTATTATTTCTCAGTAGCCATGAGACTCTCAACCTACTCCAGGAGGGCCAGTATGCAGTGGTGAGATGATAGTGTTTTCATATTTATACTTAAGCAATTCTACTTTAATGGGAAGTATCTCTTTTCGAATTGTCATCTGCTCAGCTAGGCGCAGCAACGTCGATGCTACTAAGAGGCTTAGAGAGCTCAGAATGGAGTGTTTCATTTCTCCTTCAATAATTACTTCCACCTTGTTTAGTCCTTAGGTTGTCTCTAGGTTCCCTTGGAATCATTTATTGTTTCATGGATCTGAATCTCTTTATGATATGAATGAGGTCCACCATTGCAAAAAGTTGCTATGTACTCTACCAGGTTACCAAATGCAGAAGATAAAATATGTTTAGAATGCAACACCAAGGATAACAACTGGGGTAAATAAATATGATTGATTACATCACTCCTATACTAAGGGGCCTGCATTGGTCACCAATAATGCAAAGATTTGAATTCAAGAATGCATTGAATATCACAGCACTATCTTATGCATATGGAGAACTCTGTCTGTAAAAGCTTTAAGGAGATATCCTCTAAGTCAAATGCAGTTGAATGTTCCATAAACAAATCATGACACGTGTGGAGAAAGAGGTCATCCGTTGGCAACTATGGTATTATGGATTCGCTTCCCCTATAACGTTTGAGGCTCGCAGAACATTGAGACCGTGTAGTTAGGATTAAAAAAGTTCTTGTTTTCTAGTGCTTTTGAGCCTCATTTATCCTAGATGTTTACATGTAGAATCGGTGGCTGTTTTTACCCTTGTGATTGAAGAGCGTTTAAAGATATACGTGAAATAGTTTTCAGCACTTAATGAAAACTGTCAATGATACTCTTATCTTGTAGCTATATCATATGATAACTAGCTTTTAGTCTCGATTCTACATTTTTTCGATTACTTTTTGTAGGCCAGTGACATAACGCGAAAACAGCAACAAGATCAAACTTATGCAGACCCGAATAAGCCAAATTTGGTATACGGGAAACTTAGTGACAATGCAGCAGACCGGCCTAGACACACAAGAAATGATGAGTTCTCTGACTACGCTGACGTCAAAGTTGATGAGAAGGGTTACCCAGCAGTCGGTGCTATGCCGTCATCGTATACTGATGGTTACGGCGAAAGAAGTCGACCGAGAGGAGACAGTGGCAGAGAGAGCGGGCGCCGTACAGCACCGGAAGAAAGACCACCCCCACCTTACAGTAAGCCAGATTGCGAAGGTGGATACCCCCATTCCACCAATCTACCACCTGTCTATTCCCAAGTAAACAAGCCTAGAAAACAGCGGTGATATACCATCCATCATATCATACCTTTTTAATTTCAACTTCACTATGAATTTTTATCTTGTCAATAGCTAAGGATGTGCTTGTGATTATTGTATTTACTCGTGGTAGAGTGCTTGTCACAATACCAGCAAACTGAATGGTTTTGTTAGGAAGCTATTAGTCATAGAAGTAGTGCCACGTAGATCAAATTGTGTGGAAAAGTTCAATCAGCTTTATGATTCAACATGATCACGCATGATCCGATATGATTGCTTATGATTACCTTTAATTAAGTATTTTTAGATCGCATTTCATGTATATTCTAATTAGATATAGTTTAACTCACTCATTTCATTTTTGCAGTGTTTCATACAGACATTTCGTTGCTGCCATTATTTTTATCTTTTCTTGTTGGTATTTTTCTTTATTATATGTTGGTTGGTAAAATATGCTGTATATGTATGTACTCCGCAGTATATACATTTATACATGTATGTATGTAAATTAGTGGTAGAGACTTGTGAGGATATTAGATTGCTGTTACCTGTAGAATTGTGCTGCAACAAGACAGTTTATTGAGTTGGTAAATATACAACATATAATGACATGAGGCTTTAAATTTAGTAAAGCATGTTAAGATAGTTTTGCAAGAGAAGACATTTGAAGCATGATATACTGCACGTTAATATTTGTTAAAATTCTTCGTTTATCCTAATTCTTTCTCTTCATTTTCAAAAATTAAGCTGATAATGTTGAAACATTCGTTACTTTGTAGTTTTCACCGACCTGCACATCAACTCAACCGCATAACATTCCGGTTGAAGTTTCTGAGAGTGATGTAAAAATGTAACTCTTGAGCTGAATTGAATTTTTGGCAATGGTTTCCTTTTAGGGTGCGCGACTATTTTCGTGAGCAGATGTTTGGGACGAATGCCATTTTTATTTCACATTCTCTTCCTATTCATTTCACATATCAAAGGAACGCAGCTCAATCTGGTGGTGATCTTTTAAAATGATCCTAGATCCCTTCATATCTGACCGACTAAAATAATCAATTGATTTCTATTCGCATTCAGGCCACATTATTGGTCTATAAAATATTTAAAACATTTTAGAACTTTAAATTTCGATACATTGTAAAGCCACAGTAGCCAAGCTATTTGTTATGATTTAAGAAACAAAGCCAGAGATGATTCCTGCCTATAAGGAAGGCAAAACATAATGTTAATACACACCTCCTACTTAGAATTCATCCCCATTGTGTACTAATGATACCTACACCTTTTTTCTTTGCGAATATCTTCAGCATTATGTAATCTAGCCTAGTGGCTGCGGCTGAAGGCCGCAGGGTCTGCTCCATTATTACAGAAAAACACAGAAACCTTTCAAAAACGGATGTTTCTTCTCCTTTTAGGTTTCAAGTGAGGACTTCGATTTTACTTCTAGTGGTTTGCCAAGTCATTACGTAATACATAGGAGGGTTTCATCCATAAAAATAAAGTTACTTAGCATTTAAGTCATCTGATAAACGAAACATGACTAATCTGTTTGGCATGTGATGATTATCCAAGTCCTTGCAAGGCATAACAAAACTTCATATGACAACCAAGAAATGATAACATTATACTTAGAGCTCACTCAGATTTGCATTGTTAATCCATATTCTGGGAGATCCTACACGCAGTATAACAAAATGAACTAATTTTCACGTTTTGTTTCAACAATAACAAAATGAAACACTATAATGAAACAACACTTAAATAATGTCTCATTTATCTCATAGATGTAAAACTTCCACATTTAATAGACTGTTTTCATTGAAATCTGCACATAAAAATGAAAGTAAGCTTTATATTTCTAAAGGAATGTAGGAAACTATAGTTATTAGAAGTACACTACATGATTTCATTTTAAACTGAATCTTTCAATGAAATTAATGCAATTTCATACTCGTCGACTAATGGCTCTCATTATTTACTAGAAATTGACCATTTATGAGCTCCGCTTGAATTTCCATGGTCTTTCAGCATCTTTTTAAAGTGAACAACTTCTGTTGGTACAAGAAGGGTCAAAGCAATTCCTACAACATTAAAGATAGAATCATACTACAAACTTTATCAAGTACAAATATTATGTATTTTATAATATTATACCTCACCAATTTATATTTGGGTTGGGCAAACATTAAAATTTTATGAGCAGGTGGTTGTAGTTGCAAAATGACCCACTGATCATGAATATTGGGTTGACTGGGTTGAATTATCATCTGTCTATACAATTAGAGTCTATAGATGTTTCAAATCAATTCTGCACCACGTTAAAACTTTATGTTTATGTATATTACAAAGTGTATGTCCTTACATAGTTTTATATCTGTATTCGCATACTGGTTGTGGAATATAATGTCTTAAAAGTGCACATGAAATGAAATTTTTTTCGCCTTGTATATCAAAAACAGACACAAAAAAGACATATTTGATGTTTATAAGTAAATATGATCCGCGAAAGTAATTTTAATTAAAGAGCGCGATTTTGCCGTTGCTCGTTGCTCTGCTAAAACGCAGCCAAAGACACGTGATTTGTCACATGTTACGTCAGGTACTTTGATGGTACAACCGGCAAGACAGCACAGGAAAATGTCGAGTGGTTGCGATGGAGTTGAACGTAGGAGAACGAAAAAAAGAGGAAGATACTGTGTAGCTGGCGACCCAAATCAACAGAGCTGCAGGAATACTAGTTACACTTCTGGCATTACGATGCATCATTTTCCTGAGGACGAAAAACTGCGGCAAGAGTGGGTCAGGTTTGTTAGACGGCATAGGCCCAACTATGTACAAAGCTCAAAGCTGACATGCAGCTCTCTACTCCATTCATTTTGATGAATTAAGTTTTACGGGGCCGATAATAGCTGGCACAAACGTCCGCTGGAAGAGATATATCATTCCAGGAGCTGTTCCAACAAGAGATTCTGTCAATCATTCTTCGCCGCCAAAGTTATCACAACTTGACAAAAGACAGGTAACTACATCATACGTTTTTGTACATTTACTCGAAATATGGACAACATGCAATGAATGTTGTGTTTATAGAATCGTTGATTTTAATGATGGAGAGTTGAAATGAAGCTTTGGAGTTCTTACTTTTAGCTTATAAGGAGTGCAATGGCATCAAATCCAGAAGAGAAATCTTCAGTGGAAATGCAGCTAGATTCTGATAATGTTTTAGTTAGCAATATAGATACTTTGGAAGAAAGCCCTCAGAAGCTTGCATCAGATTCATGCACAGGGAATTCAATTCCATTGGCAGAATCACACACAGAATCAGTTACTGAGGCTATTCCAAGCTGCAGTAAAAACGTTGTGTGTGAGGAAAAGAACTTGATAATCAAATCCTTGAAAAGGCAAGTTAGACTGTGGAGAAGTCGATGCATAAGCTTACGCAAAAAGGTTTGTATTTGAAACATGGATTTATACGGAAAGCATGAAGTACTCTAGAGTACTGAGTAATCATCCCCTCCCTATTACTAGTTTCTTTTTTTATTTTCCAACCCCCTGTTGTTATTCCAACCCCCTTATTATGAAATTTAGAGAATCTGAAATCAGTTCTCAGACAATGAGTTAACTGCAGTGCACAACAAAATTGTAACTGGATAAAGAAGTGCAAGGAAAAGCTTATAAAAGCAAGTTGCATAGGGTAGATGTGTTTATTTGACACCAATTAGCCATTTCTATTCTCAATCCCACCCATTGCCCAACCTCCCCATTTATTTCAACCCCAATTGCTAATTCTTCACACATTTTCCTTCCCCATGATAATCACTACCCCCCTACTTATTTGGTACACTGAGAGTAAATGGACTGCAATATATTCTTTCTATAGTGCTATGATTTATATTTCTTGGGCTAGAAAAAGACTGATCACTGTTATGATTCTTTTTCAGCCAAAAGTGCGGGAGACTACCCATTTGAGTAATAGTCAGAATGTAGGTTGTGGCAGTGACTATGTTTGTGATGAATTTGGAGATGATGAGACTGATGAAGATGGTGCAGATGCAGGTGACATACTTTCAGACACAGACAGTGATATCTATAAAACTGAGGAGGAAGAATGTGATGAAGAAACCATGTCTGAGAGCGATGATGATCATCAAGAGTGTCCAAGGAATGAGTTACAGTATGCATATTTACTGAGTTTTTTATAGACTGACCCTTGCATTGCAAAGTTAATGACAGGTGCTGATGTGCTATATACAAGATTTGTATTAGAGTTTAAAAAGGCTAGTCATTATAGTTTTGTTAAATCTTTATTTTTCAGTGTTTATCCTGAGACTGGAGGTTACCACGAACCGAAATTCATTGTGTTCTGGCATATGCTGGTTAGTCTCTTCTCAATGTTTTGTTTTAAATGCAAGCAGGAGAATCATACATATACAGTACACCAGAATGGCACTTTAGTGACTGTGCGTCAGAACTGCACAAACTGTGGCGAATCAAGTTTTGAGTGGTAATCACAGACAACCATTTTTGGAAAGTACCCTGCTGGAAATATTGCTCTCAGCTTTGCTACCCTAATGGCTGGAGCAACCATACATGTGTTACTTGTCCTTAAACACATGGGTGTAGCAGTGTACCAACCATGGACATATTTCTTGCATCAAAAGAAATTTCTATTCCCTCTCATTGTGACATACTGGAAGGAATATCAGGAAAGATTCAAATGCCAGTTACAGAATATTCCAACTGTTGTTTGGAGTGGAGATGCACGTTTTGATTCAATGGGGGCATTCTGCTATATTTGGAGTATGCAGCATGTTCAATTGTAACTTCAACAAGATACTGAATTTTGAACTGGTACAGGTATGCACTGTAAGCTTTTTGAATCATTCACTTTGAAAAAAACACACTATTTTCCATAATAACAATGATCTCTGCTTTTCAGCATGAAGATCTAGTACTTCAACAATGATACTCCAACTACAATCAAAATGAAAATGAGTAAATGTTTTTGGATTTATCAGAATTATCACTTCAATGTTGCATTTTCTCTCCTTTTAATCACTTCCTAATTTCAGGCCAATGAAACCATGAGTAGTGTTGGAATGGAGCTTGAAGGTGCTAAGCGATGCTTCCAGAACTTGAAAAAAGATGGCATTCGTATTGACACTTTCATTTCTGATAGGCATAGAGCGATAACAAAATGGATTCAGAATGATAAAATATCTACCAAACATTTCTTTGATATCTGGCATGTTACATGAAAGATAACAAAGAAGATGATGCAAGCATCAAAAGCAAAAGGGTTTGAGATAATTGGCAAATGGATTAGGGCTGTATGCAATCACCTTTACTGGGCTGCCACCACCACAAAATCTGGGTTTGGAGAGATAATAGTTGATAAATGGTCATCATTTATACGGCTTATGTGGTATTTTACATCGGACGGACGTTATAACCAAAGACAACAGATATCGACTAGATTACCATACTACTATCTATTGAATGACATGAGCTTATAAGTGCTATAAACATTTTTGAGACTAATACGTTTCTTCTGTACAAATTAGTAAGATTTAGGAAATCAAAAAGTTAGCAGCATCAAAGTTTACAGGGGTTCATAGTATGTTTTTGAAAAGGTAATTTCAACTTTCGGTTCTCGTTTTTGGCTCTATAGTTAGCTTTATATCCCATTTTTATATTGCTAACGCTCTATCACTACTGTGATGGCTCACATAAGTACAAAGGCAAAGGAGTGAATGGTAAAGTTATTTATGTCGAGATATAGAGCTCGGGCGTGCTCCCACTGCGAGTGGCAGCTCCTCTATTCGTAAGAAAAGAAACTTCAAAGGAATCACAGGTGTATATGACGAATCCGAAAAGACAAAAGCCATAAAACGTAGAAAGTGCATTATAGTCGGAGGAATTCATCCTGAGGGTCCAACAAAAAATGAGTACGTTACAACTGAAAATCCGTAGTAACGGAATAGGCAGATCCGGAGTATTTTCATAAGGGGTTTGTATGAACCTTCTTGCGGGGACCGGCTACTTCGGTACGTTATATCTAAGTTATGTTATAAGGAGTATATTAAAACAAGTTATACTGTACTTTCAAAATAGTACTCATGCACAAAAGTGATGTTCTCTTTTAATAGAAAATGTGACCAACAAACATTTTAAAATTGCAGTATTTTGAAAAATCTAGGTAACCATAAAAAGAGACACAATTAGGTAACGTAATGAGCTAGTTCGATTACAATTTGTACCATCCATAAACCAGACTTTAGGTCGTCGCAAGTTTCAAAGTATCCAGTTTGTTTGGAGCAGCTCCGAAACGCCCAACATAGTGCATCATGGTGTAAGGGGAAAGGTGGCATGCATTGTTTAATGAACGACCAACGCTACCGATAACGAAAATCACAATTTCGTCGTATGCATTGATGTTCTACCGAAAAGTGACTATGGTTTCATTCTATTAGTAGGTACGCACCAATGTAACACAAATGTGATCCCTCCCCCATTGTGCTCAAACGTACGCTTGCTACTATCCCACCCCCCATTGTGTAGGTCCTCATTCCCATATAACCCCCCCAGTTCTAATGGGAAGCTATCAAATATCCATACTGAAAAAGACAGTAAAGGATTTGAGAGACAGGAAAATAATCATTGCAAGTACGTGTTAACACAGTAATGAAAGACGTTGCCATAGACAACAAAGTATGATAAAAAGGGCGAAATTTTTTGCGCACGTACGTACGAGCGTATGTGACAACTGCACCTCCCCCCTTGTACGCACTGCGCACACTTTTACCAAACCCCTCTCCTTTCGTGCGTACGTATTAACTGAGTGACCCCTATTTCATATCGAAAGTGATATTCATAAGAAGCCTTACTCTGAGCTATACTCTATTTAACTAACTTATACTTCCTGGCATGTTATAACTGACATACTTCAGTTTGATGTTCCGTCAAGGTTTGACTCAAATGAGATCCAAACTGCATTCGAGGCTCTGGCGATAGATCTTTGCTATACTCCTTTAACTAACTTTAACTTTAAGTAACTTTTACTTCTTGGTATTATATAAATGAAATATTGATGCCTTACAATATACAAAAAGCATGAAGTTGCAAGATCATCATCCCATTTTCAGAAATAGGTTATTAGACATCCAAATTACTATGAACATTCTCTTATTGTATCTTGGGTTTTTCACATGTCATGGCTTTCTATGATTCGGTATCTTGCAAATTAGTTTCTTATAAGCAAATGGCGCACGTGTTTCTTATTGAGTGACTTCTTTGTATATACATGGGCGTACGAGGACATCAAATTAAGGGGTGGGGCTGTAAATATGTAGCCCGAAATATCAAATACAGCTGGAGAGCAGGCAGAAAACGATGCCATAATTTGCAATTAAATTTTCAGAAAGTTTGACCGAGTGACACAGCTTTCTGCCCAAATTGGCGGGGGGATGAAGTAGGCCTCCTGCTCCCTCCTCCTACGCCTATGAGTACGAGCAATTACGCACGTGCTTCTTATAAAATATATTCAATCAATTTGTTGATTTAACTGTCGGAATCATAACTACAGCCCAAAAACCGTAAACCAGCCCAACTGAAACAGCTCGCAAAGTGACAAGAAAACAAGCCCATCTGGCAACCCTGGGCATGCGCAGACCTTTGTAGAAATTCACCACGAGTAAGTTTTGTCAGCATTTACGCCAAGCTGGCACAAGTTGTAACCGCAGAAGTCAAGTGCTACTGCGTAGCGAGCAAAATCCGATAATGCGCATGGGAATGAGATCATATCGTGCATTACATTTATTGCTAAGAACCAATGATTCATTCTTGCACGAACTCAAAATTCTGCTGATGTGTTCCTTTAACATAAAGCAGTCCAAAAGTGGAGAAGATTGGACGTTACAAATGTAAATGATAAAGCAGTATTATGACTTAAATTTAAAAAAATTTTAAATTCACGTCTTTTTTGGTATAAGAAAAAGTTTATAAGAAAATGAGGCTTAACGTGTCAAAATCTTACGACAATCGTAAGAAAATCACCAGGCTCGATTTGCAAAATTTATTGTTTTTATAGGCCAAAAATCGGTATTTCGACGTTATTGCATTGAAAATATTAAAGATGGAATTCAAATTCAAGTATACAATATTATTAACGAAATTGTAAACCACTCTAGCCAGTTTATTTCAGTAAAAGTTAAGAAAATTTTAAGAAAATTTCAGGCTCAATTTGGGGAAAAGTTAAGAAAATTGAGGCTCAGGCAAAATAATGATTTTCTTACAAAAAAAACGTGTATTGATAAAGCTTAAGGCATGCATTATTCTTAAATCTCAGTGATACTGAAACTTTATAGGCTTACAACCTCAATTCCAATAACACTACAGTCATGCCAAACTTGTGTAAAGCTGTACCTCTGACCTTACTGAGCTATATGACATTTAGAATACCTCAAAATAAAGTATGCTATTTATAATCGATTTTACTTCCTTCCACTTGTAGGATTTTACTTCCTTTAAAATAAAGCAATCCAAAAGGGGAGAAGAATGGACGTTGCAAATGTTAATAGTAAAGCAGAATTAGGGAATGTTAATGTTAATGTTAATGTTAATTAGCAGAATTAACATTAACATAACATAATTAACATAATTAGATGAAATTATGTTGCCGCTTTTTCGTGCTGTGGTAAATTTCTGTAGTATCAACAGACTATTTAAAAAAGACTACTGCCTTACTGATGAAGTTCTCATGGATGTAAGCCATCTGACATGTACAGAACAGAGAAGCGTATGGCGAAGAAGGTTTCGTATCAAATTACTTGTGATGTGCGGACTTATCATGCATTCAGACAAACTCTTCCCAGGCTCATATTTAGTTTCATCTATAAATTATTTTGAATCAACTTTACCTTTCTTTTATATTTAAGCCTTTAGAAATGATATTTTCTTACCAGCATCCTGATCCAGTGAAGCGTGTTCGAACCACCAGAAACTCTACCTACTCACACCCATTCCAAGTTACAATACCCAATTCGCTACTTTTAGCCATTTTTTAGAACTTCTCAACTGTGGAATTCATTGCCACCCACTGCTTTTCCTGAATCTTACAATTTGTCATCTCTTAAGTCCAGCATCGATAATCTTGATCTTATCTCCCTGTCTACTTAAACTTCCACATTTTCTCAGTTTTCCTTTATCGGGGCCTTCTTATAGGCCCTGCGGCCTTTCCCCGACATTACTTACTAAAAACAAAACGTGTGATGAATTGGTAAGTTTGGTTAGGCCATTTGTTGTTAGAAAAGGGAGCATTTCAATTTTTTTTTCTTTTCTACTAGTCTTTTTCCTACTAAAATGAAAAGGCTTGCCTGTCTAGTGTTAGAAGTAGTACCACTGACATAATGTATGTCAAAATGGTATCCTGCTAGCATAAACGCATCCATATAAAGCTAACTGTCAATATTCATTTAGTGATTTGTGCCTTCATGTTACCGTAACATGAATAAAGCGTTGTTCAATTGCGATACCCGCAATACCGTTTTTCGTCGTGAATCGTCTCTTGAACTTCATTTAGTTATTGTTGCCCTCACGCTGCGGTACCCTAAATGCTGAATAAAGTGCCATTCAATTACAACATCCGCCAACTGTTGGTACACACGCCCTATAATTACCAAAAAGAAGCCGAACGGAATGAACACCGTAGCAACGGAATAAATATTGATTTGGAATGCAGAAAGACGCAAAACTTACAAGAGAGAAAGAGCTTACAAGAGAAACAGAGCTTATAAGAGAAAAAGAAAAAGCTCAAACCCATTGCAAGATGGGGGAACGTTGATGAGCTGCTAGCCGCCTTTTTCTGAGAGGCTTTAGTTGAAGTTTCAAAACAGCGAATGTCTTGTCTTGAAGGAGTACTATTTTATTCTGCTTGACTTCTTTATAGCTTTAGATATAAGTGTAACGTGTTACACTAAAAAAATAATACTGCCTTACTGACGAAGTTCCCATGGATGTAAGCCATCTGACATTTACAGAAGAAAGAAGAGCATGGAGAAGAATGTCTCGTATCAACTGGCTTTTGATATTTGGACTTATCATGCATTCAGACAGACTCTTCCCAGGTTCACATTTATTTTCATTTATACAGTACTTTGAATAAAATTTACTTTTTTTCCTTATTTATGCATGTAGAAATGCTGTCTTCTTACCAGCAAGGTGTCCCTATCTAGTCTTATTTATGCATGTAGATATTTTCTTACCTGTCTAGTGTTGGAAAGTTCTGACCATCTGAGCCTCGTTTTCTTATAAACTGTTTTCTTATAAAAAATACCATGTACTCTTGGTGCTAGTATGCAGAATACACCTTCCCTTGCTGTTGACTGGTATACTTTTCATTGAAGTCCACTTGTACCATAGCACATTCTGGTGGGATGTTACATAGCTTCTGTTGGAAGTGATAGCTTTCCTCTCTTTAATAACAACAGGAAGCAGAAATGTTGGCATCTATTGTGAGAGATAGAAAAAGCATCAGCAACATTGATCATTTTGCATTTATCAACATTCTTTTTGGCTTTCAAGCTGAAAAATTCTCTTCATTAACAATTCCTTGCCTATTAATAGCAAAATATTTCTTATCTAGTGCGTTGTCAAATGTCTTTAGCCACAAGTCTCCTTTATCCCTACAAAAATCACACTATTGAAATATGCAGGTCTTTAAGGTTGTACAGCAAACAAATGAGAACAAATTCACCTGATTAAAGAGGAAACACTGGATCTGCGTTTTAGATTGCCTTACAAGTAAGGATTGCACTTTCATACTAAACACAGAGATGATCATCTTTTGGGGTGTAACTTCTATGATGCACATGCTGAAATTTTTAATTAAGCAAATTTTGATTTCCACTTTTCACATCAGGATGATCAAGCTTACAAAGAGCATAAGTTTCTTTTACTATAAAATACATAAGTTGCTTTTGCTTTCTTACTTCGCCTGATCTTCCCAAATTATGCCTGGAAGTGCTTTACAACATAATAATTGCAATACAACATGCTAGCAAGTGCTTTTGCTTGTTTTTGTTGATGTTGATGTTTCTGATTTGGCTTGTTGATGTTTCTGATCAAGCATTTGATTTGATGATACCCACTTTCTCTGCAAGCTTTTCTACTACGAGGTTCTTACTTTTAGACTGAATGGCAAACACTTTGATACTTTATAAACAGCCCTACCAATTGATTGTTTTGATTTAAATACTGGCATTCCTTCGCTATTTTCTGCTTCTGTGTCTGACAGATTCTTCTTGGATCTGAAGTAGGCCATCCCTTGCCTGCTTAATGTATGCCATTGTTTGATGACATTGGCACTTAAATTAACTTGTTTTCCCTTCCTCTTTCCATCTTTTTTGTCTCTTTATCTTCCTCCATATAAGATAAACAGACAGCCTTATTTTCTTCCATTCTTGCTCTGCATTCCCTCATTCAAGTCCTTGGTGACGTTGCTTTTCCATGCTGAAATAGCAATAAAGCATGAAGTTAACAAAGATAGCTATGTAGTTTCCATGAATTTATATTGAAAAGTAGGCCAATCAGTTTACCCTCTGTCCCTATGACTAGGTTAAGTGTTAGGCTTTAAAAGTAGTCCATTTTATGATGTCATTTCAGTTGTTTTATGTCCATTGCTTAAGTAACACATGATATTGTTGCAAAATCCCTCTCACTTCAACAGTTTATGTCATAAGTGATGTACAACAAAAGGAGTTTAATACTCAGAGAGTTAGTTAAATTATTGTCAAAGGTAGGATAACCTTTACCAAATTCTGTCACAGACATCACAAGAAGCCTTTGGTTACAATGTAAAATCAATTAGTTCATAACTTTCAAAAAGGTTTTAAATAATACATTGAAGTACGTTTTTAAGTAGTTAATTTTGGCTCACTAAGTGTCACAACTTGTAAGGGGGATTTAATATACTCTTCTAAAAGGCATTAACATTATCTTTTTATATTCATACTGGCCAATGCTCACAAATGGCAAAGTAAATCTCCAAAAATGTTAAAACATCAGCAATTCATGCATTCTCATAGTCGCACAAATAGGAATGTTCAAGGATAGGGCTCCAATTCACGAACAAGAGCGCAAGAAAACCTGATAAAGAGGATACAGCCTTTAAATGCTGTTTTTCAGATTCATAAGTTGAAGAAATACTTGTGGGAGGTTGACTGAAATCTCTGCTGTGAAGGGCAATGATCCTTTATGCTATTTTTTATCAAGGTAGAGAAAGTTAAATGGGGGACCAGATGCTTCGCCTCAGAAATATTTTTGCAACCACCTCTTCGTCTTGTTAGGGAAATCCCCCTTTTGAGTAGGGGGACTACAAGAGAGGGTACTTTTCCTCTTTTGCTGAAAAAGATAAGGATCTGGAACCCCATAACTCCTCATCAAGGTGCGTGCCTGACTTAACAATTTAAAAATTTGATCTTTAAGCTTGAATGTCTAAAAATCACCCAAATGTAAAAAGGCCTCCTTTTAGAGAATTTTAAGGGCAATATTAACTGAGCGTCCTACAACCTATTCAATACCTAGAATTGCATTGTACTACCAAATTCAACCTTAACAATGTAAAATATCATTAGTTTCAGCCAGGGCTGACGTCTAAAAACTCTAACAATTGGGACTCTCGGTGCAATGTCATAAATTGGGTGTGGCCTAGTTGCAACCATGCCCATATTTTTAAAGGTGAACATATGGCAATTTACTTTAATTATGAAAGCCTACAATATAACCAAGAGACTCCACCTGCCATCCCCTAGAAATCACCACAGTTTCCAGCTTTTACTGTTCTTGAAAAAGTAAAATTATTCCACCATAAGCAGTTAACATGGCATTCCTTCAGGTGGAGGCCAAGATTAGTCTTCAATCATGTTCCAAACAATTTATACATCAAAGAATGTATTCGCCAAGCTGTTTAGCGAAAAGCTTTATGGTTTACCAAATGGTTACGAACTTATAACACAAAATTCCTTCCAAAACAACGCATGTTTTACCATATTTGGGCAATTTCATTATGGAATAAGTAAGAACACTAACTCGCCATTATCCACAGCCTGCGGTTAATGGCTGTAGCATGCACAGATATGAGAATTTAGACTTAAAAATTTCGATTGAAAGCAGTTTCATTACAGACAATGAATTCAATTCTGCACTCTCCAGTTCTTTCATCAGTAGCACGGGGTTTCGGGTCTTGACAGTTGGAATGGTCTTGATGCTAGAAAGCATATACATGAATGTAATATAATCTTTGTGGGATATGCCTTGAGAAGGATGATCGCACGAACTGCAATGCAGTATGTTGGGTAGCATGTTGAAGATGTGGTTTGTAGGTTCACTGTGCCTGTATTAAAAAGTATGCACAGGGTAATGACTTCATATTCGTTCCATTCCGAAACTAGTTAGCTGTTTTGTAAATTGTGACGCAACCAATGGACAGTATAATGTAATGCTCTAATTTTATCTTATTGGCTGACGAAGGAAATATCAAGAAGGTTCCGTGGTCATAATGACTAATGCTTCGTCATCATAAGCTATGCATTACGCAACTCCCGTAATAACTTAGGAATGTAGAACTTCCCTATAAAAGTAGTTTCCTAGCCCTTGTTAGTTAGGATTCTACAAAGACGTCACAAGCATGAAGTGACACGAAGATCAAGAACTTCCTATAGAGAAATAAGGTATGAACTTCGTAGTCTTTTATCCAGAAGGATCTGCTAGGTTATTATCGGCAATAGTCGTATGTGCTTCCAAATGTAATTCATAGCAAATGCATGCACTATTTTAGGCAAACACTTACCCACAATGGCTTATCCATTATGTAGTTGTCCATAACATTTTCATAAGGTTATTTACTTGCCCAAGGGTACCACACTCGTAACACAATACCTAAATTCGCTATTTGTTGACAGCTATGTTTTTGTTGCTTTGCTTATGCTCAAAGGAGCTATGACGTACTTCCGTTCGGTATCTTTCTAGGTTGGGTAATCGTAGTTAGTAAAGTAATATTTTGTAGAACGTTATCCCACTTTTCATAATTAATTTCATTCTAAACTTACGAAGTAACTACAAATTTCACGAGTATTTTACATTGTTTTTAGAGATACGCTGCTACCTTGTTCCCGTTTTTTTATTGATATAAATTAAAAAATTCAGCAAAGTCTCTTTGTAATCCCTTCCAATCTCTCACATAACTTGTACGCCCTTGCCGTCGGTTACATTTTTGGTACCAGAAGTGGGGTAGGTTTCCTATTATCCATTCAGATAGACTATTCCCATATTCATAGTTAATTTCATTTAAATAGTATTTTGAATCAACTTTACCTTTTTTCTTATGTATGCACGTAGAAATGATTTCTTCTTACCAGCATCCTGATCCAGTGAGGCGTGTTCGAACCACCTGAAGCTCTACCTATTCACAACCTTTCCAAGTTACACTACCTGATTCACTACATCTAGCTCACAAATCATCTTTCATTCCTTGAACTTCTTAACTGTGGAACTCATTTCCACCCACCACTTTCCTTGAATCCTACAATTTGTCATCTTTTAAGTCTAACATCAACAAACTTGATCTTATCTCCCTCTCTACTTAAACTTCTCCATTTTCTCAGTTCTTCTTTTGTCGGATGCTTTGTTATAGGCACTACAGCCTTTCTCCGACATTACTTACTAAAAAGAAAGCTTGCCTGTCTAGTAATAGAAGTTGCATGCATCACGGACATGATTTAGGTCAAAATGGCACTTGCTAGCCTAAGGGCATTCCATGTAAAGCTCACTCTCAAGATTCATTTAGTGATTGTTGCCTTCAAACTGCGGTACCATGAATAAAGAATTGTTCAATTACGACACCCGCGCACTAGTTGCACGTGTTGAGAATAGTTTCGCTACTAACTTATATCGGAAGAAAAACTTCACTGGTTTATCCACTCATTTTAAAAATCTTTCACCGCTTCAGTATAAGATCAATCTCATTACTGTTCTTATCCATCATGCTTTCAAATTTGTTAGTCATATATGGCATTTCACGGTCAAATATGTAGTATCAAACGGTTTCTACAACAAAATCGTTCTCCATCACAACTTATTGATCTGATTATTAAAAGGATTCTTAACCAACAATATGTGATTCATATAAAACCCAGTAATGTCCCTAAAATCCCTAAATTTCTTTTTCTTCCCTATCTAGGTGTCTATAGTATACACTTCAAGAAACGACTTACTAAATTTCTTGGTAAAATTTCACGTTTGCTCTTCTGTTGTTTACAAGTTTACGTGTAGTAACTGTCAGGCTACGTACTATAGCAAAACATCACGCCATTTCATTGTTCGCTGTAGAGAACATCTAGGGACGTATAGAAAAGGTAACAGAGTTAAAGGCGCCTCGTCAGCCATTAGAGATCATATAACAGACACTGCTCACAGTGCCTCTTTAGACCACTTTTGTATTATCGATAAAACTAATAACGAATTTGATTTGCTTATACATGAAAGTCTTCTTATTCTTAGAGATCGCCCCACGCTTAATTTTCAGAGCTCCTCAATCCCCCTTTGTTTATTTTAGTTCCGTAAGGCCTTTAGACACGTATTCTTTCTTATATGATAGCCTGTTTACCATAGCTCCCTTGTGGTGATAGTTCATTTTTCCTTTAGTGATTGTTTATGTGATTAGGCATTTATGTTTATTTCCATTTATGGTCCCCTTGTGAGTATACTTTTCTTGATTCCCCACTTGTTTTTCCCACTTGTTGTTTTCCCAATTTCATTTATAAAACCTCCCACTGGCACTTTTATATTAACTGAGGATGAGACATGATTTCTGCAAATGTTTTAACATCCTTTATGTCTATCGGCTAAGTCTGTATTAAACCGTATTAAGTCTGTATTAACATCGTATACGTCTATTGGCTAAGTCATAATTGTTGGTATGTATGTCGAATTAATGGAATTTCGAAGTAAATAAAGAGGAAAAGTTGTTTTTCCTCGTGGCTATTCTCTTGAAACTCATTTAGTGATTGTTGCCATCACGCTGCGGTACCCTGAATACTGAATAATGTGCCATTCAATTAATACATCCGCCAACTTTTGGGAAATGCCCTATAAGCACCAAAAAGAAGCCGAACGGCTTGAGCACTGTAGCAACGGAATAAATAATGATTTGGAATACAGAAAGATTAAAAAATTGCAAGAGAAAGAAAAATCTTTAACCCATTACAAGCTGGGGGGATGTTAATGAGCTGGTAGCCGCCTTTTTCTGAGAGGATTTAGTTGAACTTTGAAAACAGCGAATGTCTTGTCCGAAAAGGAGTATTATTGTATTCTGTTTGACTTCCTTCTAGCTTTTAGATAACGCAGCCTCTTGCACTAACAAAAAGACTACTGCGTTACTGATCAAAGTTCTCATGGATGTAAGCCACTTGACGTTTACAGAACAAAGAAGCGTATGGAAAAGAAGATCTCGTATCAAATGGCTTGTGATATGTGGACTTATCATGCATTCAGACAGACACTTCCCAGGTTCATATTTATTTTCATCTATATAGTATTTTGAATCAACTTTACCTTTCTTTCTTATTTATGCATGTAGAAATGATGTTTTCTGACCAGCAAAGGCGTGCCTGTATAGTATTAGAAGTTGCACAACGAACATGATGTATGTCAAAATGGCCTCCTGCTAGCCTAAGCGCATCCATTCAAAGCTCACTCTTAAGATTCATTTAGTAATTGCAGCCTGCATGTTGCGGTATCATGAATCAAGTTTTGTTCAATTGCGGTACCCGCAAACTGTTTGGAAAGGAAAGATTGCCAAAGTGCCATATATTGTTGAAGTCTTCTAGCTAACACCCTATAAATGTCAAAAGGAAGCTGAACGGCTGGGCCATTGTAGCAACGGAATAAATAATGATTTGGAATGCAGAAAGACACAACAAGTACAAGAGAAAAAGACAAAGCTGAAGCCCATTACAAGCTGGGAGACGTTAATGAATTACTGACCCCACTGATTTGAAGGCACCGCTGCTTGTTATAACCTCATCTATTAATTTTAACAATTTTGCACTTACTTCATATCTACAAAGATCATTCCTCTCAATATATGGATGTAGTGACTCCCAAGAAACTGATATATCCTCGTCTTCTGTTTTGCTGCTTTTGGGTGAAAAAACATGTCTACAAGCAGTTTCTTTTCTTCTTTCATTTATAATCTCTTTTCACGGCCTCCCTACTCCACTTATTTTGAACCCCCGATCATTAATTCCAGACATTTCCTAGACCCCATCCCCCAGTTTACTATGGGTTTTAGAATATAACTGTTTTTAAAAACAAGGATTTTATTACCAAATGGCAAGAATTTCCTTACCAAGTTAGAAAAAACGCTCTCAGTACTAGGAGCCCATCCAAAGTTCTTACAAAACAAGAAGGGTCTTTGTATTTAGGGTCAGCACGAGGTGCCACTTTGGTTCGCGGTGAGGGGGGGATTTCGATAACAAACAGTTTCACAAGCCAACACTGAAGATCTTCGGGCCTAAGTACATGGAATGGGCTTTGGTAGCTGAGACAAAAAACAACCATATAAAAGCATACACTATGCGATATGCAATCTACCAGCAAAGTAAATGGTGGATAAGCCTGGCCTAACCATGTAACTAAAACAATATATTCTTCCTTCAAAAGTGCAAGTGCATCACTGTAAAGGGAGCATTCATTGCTTGCTTGGCAAAAGCATAAGTTTCAAATCTTCATTGGCAGAGAGCCCTGATCACATGCAAATTTTTTATGCAGGATTAAACAATGAGTATTCAGGAATTTGTCAACAAATGCCTCTCATAGCTAAATTTGGGCCAATTTTAACCGCTTTTAGTAACCCTCAACTGAAAAATATCGTGTAAAATGTCTCTTGAGATATTCTTGAATTATGTAGTGGCACGTGGTTATGCAAATTATGTGCTGCATCAGCAAATCAACAACAATAGGAAATCGAAGTACGGCCAATGAGATAAGTACAATTTGAGGATTCGAAAAGCTATTCGAGACCATACTTCATCAACAGGTTTTTGATGAATAGCCATATATTTTCAAGTATGTTCAGATCAGAGCTTTGAGCAGGACACTGGAGAAGTAATGTACTCCTTTCAGAAGAAGTTTTGGGTTACCTCTGCTCGGAGAAGAGCTGCATTATGATGCTGAAAACTAAAATTTTTTGCTACATTCACGTAGATGTCAGGAATTCTTTCAGATAAATTTTCTTGAAGCAAAGAAGCATTACATGTAGCATTCCTTTTTTGATCACATTGCACAATTCTGCTTACGCCGTTAGGCCAAATACAGCCTTGAATCATAACAGACGCATCTCTAAAAGTCGGTTGAAAAATTCGAGAATATTTGCTTCTGAAGTTGTTATCCATACTCTTAACAATCTTTAGTCCTTTCCAAGAGCAAAACGATACTCGTCAGATAACACATCTTTGCAGTCGTAAATGAACAATTTACTATGTTCTCAGACCTACTGAAGACGGATCAGGTGGTTGTTTGCTGAAATAAAAGTTTTCGTTTCTTCTACGGCTTACAAACTTATATTTAGGTACTATTTTTACTATCTTTCTAATAATATATTTGATTGCTGTTTTCCAAACATTGGATTGGTGAACTTCTTTCACAATTTCATTTACACTTCCAAACCTATGTTCTTTTGTCGCACGACATACTATCCTCTCTCCCTTTCTCACCTTCTCACCAATTCGCCTGGTAGACAGTCACTGTTTGTCAGCTGGCATATTCTTCAGAAATCTTCTCCAGTTGTTCCTATCCTCATAGGTTCTGTCCTCTTCCACTTCAGTCAAAGATCTTCCTCTTCTCTCTATTGCGGTTTTTATACCTTCCATCCATCTTTTTCGTGGTCGTCCGACTGGTCTTTTTGCATCAGGCTTCCACTGCAAATACATCTTTTGTTTTCTCTCTTCATCCATTCTCATTTTATGACCACACTATCTCAATTTCATTCTTTCCACCTCTTCCAATAGTGGTATAACTCTGAGTTTCTCTCTTATTGTGGCGTTTTTTATCCTGTCCCTCCGTGTTACACCGACTATTGTTCACAGTACTCGTATCTCTGCAGCCTGGAGACTCGACTCTGTCTTAGATGAAAGAGACCAAACCTCTGCTCCACACAGTAGAATTTGTTTTGATATGCTTTGGTAAATAATCAATTCATTCTTTCTTGGAATGAATTCGTCTTTCAATAATGGGTATTGTAGTGCAGTATTACTATTGTACTTAGCTATTCTGGCATTTATTTCCATCCCCTGCAAATTCCTCTCTCCAATCATCACTCCCAAATACTCGTACTCCTCCGATTGATTCAGCCTGTAATCGCCCATAAATATATCTAGTTGGTACCTTTGGTCTCTGCTGATCTTCATCACATCTGTTTTTCCTCTTTTGGTGTTTATTTTCATTCAATTTTGTTCCATTCCTCTCCACCATCTGTTTGCTATATTTTGTATATCATCTGCAGAGTTTGCTACCACGGCTACATCATCCGCATACATGAGTGTTTCTTCATTTTGCGTCCCCACTCCTATGTCTTTCAAGTATTTATCCATGAACAACTGAAACAGCAATGGAGATAAAAAATCCTCTCTCCATTTCGCTGATCTTAATTGAACTCCCAGTTCTTGCTTTTATCTCAATAGAAACAACAGAAACAAACTGAATATAAAATTACATTGCATTAGAAACATGACAATTCAGCTGCCACCCCTCAAATATTGTAGGGCTAATCGTTCTTCATTGGGAAATTCTTGTGATTTTGGCACTATTTTCCTTGACACAGTTTACATAATTTACAGCAAGAATCCATACCTTACATTCTTACATTCACAGTGCTTGTAGAAAACTGTAGAAGTCTACATCGTATCGCCCTGCTATATTTGGTATTTGGACTCTCAAGGCTTGCGAAACATTGAGAGCGCCGTCTCATATTAGTTGTTCCTGAGATACGTCGAAGGCTCGACTGGAAATGAGACAACAGAATCATTATAGTTTCCAGGAGATGTAAGCGCATGTGTATATCGGTAGTTTCTATTCATTAAATTTTAGGACATACGTATATGTCTAAAACTATTTTATATTAGTCGTTCAGAATAAGTTAGGTTAGATATAAGTAATACAAACGTAATAATTTCGTAAAGCTAGGCACACCATAGGAGACCCCGTAATAATGACTGTGCATTACGCAGAATTCCATTCTATTGTTTTAGGGATTAGGATTATTTACCCTTGTGTCATAAACGACTAGACGTGGTATAATAGAATAAACTAGCATTACTCTAGTATTGTATTTTATGCTGAGTAACGATTACTCTATGTCAGCAAAAATGCTGATGCATCCTCAATCACTATTTCTGCACTTATGTAAGCACATTCCATGTAGAGAACTAGAACGATTATTGAAGAACTGGTAATTTAGAGTTAGAGCTATGTGAAACATGATTTAGAGTTCGAAGGTTCAATGGCAGGGACGTGAGCCACCTAGCCGAGCAATTTGTACAGTAAATCTGGAATGAAGATAAATGTTAATAGCTACTAAAATGTCTACTCTCTCCACTACGATTCTAAAGACCGCTCGTGCATGAAGGAATCCCGACCAAGTATAAAGTTGCCCTACGAAGAGGTGCATCTAAGAATTCTACAATGACTAGCATGATGACGATTATTTAAGCGTCATCCCTTCATCTTTTTTTCCTTTAAATTTTAATTTGTGTATTATCTTGGTTGATTCGCGTATTGGCTATGAGCCCATAGCTCCAAATTCAAAGTCTCCTAAACAGCGATTGCACAAAATTTATCGTAGAGCGCAAGGCTAGCTGTAAATTTCCATTTTGTGAGGAAAGTGACTGACAGTTCTTTCAAATATTATCTCTTCTCCCAAGGATCATATGATACATACCCTCATCGATATGCTATATTAGGGAAGTAAAGATCAACAACTTTCACTGCTTCATAATTTACGATCGGGACAAAGTCGTTAACGAGTACAACGGCAGCTTCTTGCTAAATTTTTCGAAATACTTATTTTGAAAGAAAATCAAGAATATCTCAACACACGTTTTACACGAAGTGTTTTATTTGAAGAGTGCTAAAACGGCAGAAATTGGACTAAATTTAGCTGTGACAGGCATTTGTTCACGAATTCCTGAATTCTCTCATTTGCTAATCCAGCATCAAAAGGTTCCATGTGATCAGGGCTCTCAGCCAATCAAGAATTGAAGCCTATGCTACTTGTCAAGTGCTTTTGAGCTACAAGTTTCAACCCCTCCCCCTCCACGACACTCTCCCTAGTATTTTTGTCATAAAGTAAAGTTACATTTTTGAGATATTTACTAGCATAAACACCAATATTAGGAAAAGGGACCCCTCAACCTGACTTCATCCAAATGATAACGGGAACAGTCACGCACCAGATTGGACAACTTTGCATTGATTTGCTGCTACGAAGCGGTGTGAACTCTCTCGCTTACATCAAATATGAACCGTACTCGTACCGCAAAAAATAATTGTCTTCGCATTTCGTACCGTTTTCTTTTGTGGCTTTCTATTCCTTTGTCTTCATTAAAAAGCCACTATGATGCACTCTTTTTTTATACACTTTGTCGATAAATACATTCTTTTATCTAAATTTCAGTCAATCCAATTGATTTCATGTGATTCAAACAGAGCCGCTATGAAGCTAAAACTTTGGTGGGGTGCAGATTGAAACTTGAACAACAGGATGAGAGAGACAAATTAGGCTTGGGGCGGAGACTCCAAGAACTATTTGTTGATAACGATGCCCTTTAATTTGACTATAAATGTGTCAAATGTCCTCTCTAGCTTCTTCACAAGGTTATCATATAGGCATGAAAATGTAGTGACTTTAATGGCTAAATTCAAAACAGTTGTGGAAAGAGGATTTGTCATTCGAATTGAAAATTCATATTTTCAAACAATGAGGTCTCCTTCCTTAAACACGATAATCGCTGAATTTATGCTTTCTACCACCACACAGATCCGTTCTATAACAAAGTGGCTATCACTGCACCTTAGCTGATGAGTTGCGACGTTTATTCAGGAGTTGTAGGGTGTGCCGATTAAACTTTTCCAACCTACCCCTGCTAATGCCCAAAGCATGGGAGCTACCATTTTCGACAAATCAAATGATCCAATACAGGTTGAACTTTGTGCCTACAGATTGCAATGCTTTCATAAGATCGTATGACTTACCGATACAAGGAAAGATTTACCCAGAAAACCTTTTTCCATGACAGGCATGACATCTCAAAAATTCCCCCTCGATACCACCCTGGGCTCAACTTTCAAGTGATCGTTAAAAGTAGCACCAAAAAGATACTTTAAAGATTTCGCATTGATCTCAATCTCGACTTTGAATCTTCTCGCAGCTCTCATCTTTCCAAATCAAACCGCTCGCAGCGACGTGTATAGAAAAATAAAGAAGCTATCGAACCACCTCTAGTCGTCATATGCATCGCCAACCCAAAACAAAATATTCGCACACCAGGACGCTGATGATAAGAGAAAGTCTATTGGCGGATAGATTCGATTTGTCTAATGTGGAGTACCAAATAATTGTGAGAGGATTTTAATAGTGTGTGTGTATGTGTGTGTGCGTGTGCAGGGTGGGTTTGGAAAATATCCTAAAGATTAAAGTGTGATAGTACGTCAATGAAACATACACAACCGTTGTTTTCTAATTCAAATTATTATAATACAATTGTTGTATTTCTTCATGTCAATTCTAAAACGCATCTGCTTTTTTAAGATGGAGACTTTAAAGTTTATTGTTAAATTTTCACATACTCTAAGATTAGTTTTTAAAATGCACTCACCACCAAATTTGCTAGCATGCACACGCTGGGTCTAACTACCTTTTTATGCTATAACTTTTTGCAGCTAGCTAGATACAGAAAACCCATCATCTACCATTTCTCTCTTTATAGGCATTCTAAGTGGTGGATATACATTGAACTATTAATTAATTGTTAGAAGGCTAGGTTTGTTTTAGTTTTTGCTCTTTTTTGTTTGCAGGACTCGCAGTGAATGGGCGTGCATTAAGTCCAGTTGAAGCGAACTCATCACCAAGTCATATCATTGCTACAAAAGGATCATCAGTTTGGTTGCATTGGAATTATACTTATATTGGAGATGGAAGACATTGGATTATCACCTTCACTTACAAGGAACAAATAATTGGATTCAATGCTACATTACAACCAACTATTCAAACACTTGCTAAGAAAACTGGACAAAATGGTGCCTTAACATTGGAATCACCAGTACCCGCACCATTTAATGGAAGAGTTCAAGTGATACCAGTAAACAGTACATTAGTGATTCATGGTCTTCAATATAATGATTCAACGTACATATTTTCATCATCTGTCAGTGTGCATGCAGATGGCGGTGGTGGTGCGGTTAACAACATCTTTGTCTTGAAGCCAGTTATTTCAATCACAGTAAATGGTATGAGTATTTATCACTTGACTTTGTTTTTTTAACAGGCATTGAGGATTTCACAGGGTATTCTTACATTAGCATCACAGTGATAGCTATATTGAAAGAAAGGCATTATGCCTGGTGACATGTCATCCCATGTCAATGATCCCATTTGCTATATGTAGCCTATCTCAGAGGGGTACTGCCTCCAATTTTATACCGAGGTTGCATATTCAAGTATTCTAAACCGTATCGTTATTCATTGCAAAAGTGCCAGATCTAGAACAAAGGAGCGTCATGCTACACTAATGTGGCTTACAGATATACTGAGTTGTTGACCACAGGTGAATTCAAACTTTCTCATCTTTGATGCAATTTGTTTACAACATACGGTTTGTAATTTTGTCGAACAGCGAGACCTCTATGCCCCATTGATCAAACAGTGCATAGGTAATTCATAATCTTAAATTATGATTCAAATTATCAATTTTCATCAGTTTTCCATGTATGAAAATTGCAACGTTTGACTCTACATCGATAGGGTCTGTGGACTTTGTGGTGATTGTTACAATATACCCTTAAACTGCAAATACCAAGTCAGTGGCGTAAAATAAAAGCTCGGAGGTGTTAGGAGTTAAGTAAGTTAGGGGTACCATGTTATTTTCATTCCAAGGAATACCAAAGATTTATATCCTGAAAATCTCTGAGCGGCCCCCTTTCAGTGGCGGAAAATCTTGGAAGCCCTTTTGAGTTTTCCTAACCCGAACCTACGTGCGTTGTCTCACTGTGTCAAGTAGCATGTTGGTACTCATGGTGGTACAGCACTTACAAGAAGCGAGTTGATACCAGTTGTCATCATTTCAATAAGCGACATGAGCATTAAACATTTTCCTCTCTAAATTTTCTTACTTTTTCATTTTGTGATTTCTGAAGGAGATCATATGATTTGATTCGTTTTGTATCATTTTCTGCGATAAGCAGCATTGCGGGCCGTTCCGTAAAGATCATGAGGACATTTTGGATCGAGGCATGGGTTATTTTACAAGCTTTCGATAATAATGAAATGTTAGTTTCTTTGTTTGGCGCAACTTTGAATTAAAGATTGCTTAATTCACCACTTAAATAAAGAAATTTCAAGAAAAAGCTTGGGTGCCATTTGATTTCTTTTATTGCACTGATTCATTTGTTAGTACTAAACGGGTTGATAAACAGTTCATCTCATGATGCTAACTTTCATAATAACATGAGCTCATAATCCAGAGGAATCTTTTCTGCACACCTGTCTTAAAGCAAACAATGCGTTGGAATTGACGGACGTGTCTCCAGTTTTCACCTTCATTCTTCATTACACATTCTCGGCATCATTCAATGAGAGCGACTTGTAACTAGATAGATAGAGCATCTTTTAAACTACATTATGTTTATATGAGCACCTTAACAGTGTGCAACTTTCACTCAAACACTGAATCAGCTTGGCTTTCCACATTTTACAACAGGGATTCCAGACTTCATAACAAGGCCCCAAATTACCTTGGATGTAAATGAAGGTTCAAATCTACAACTACAAGTTGAAATGGATGGAAATCCACAACCATCAGCTGATTTCAGATGGCCTCATCTTACTGGTTCATCTCCAACTAATGTTCCAAGTGTACAGTTATATCCATTTGTATACTCATCAACATATACATTGACTAACATTGATGCAAGTTATTGTGGAAGAATTTTACAAACAACATTAAAGAATAGCATCGGATCATCATCAGACACAGCATCCACAAATGTTACAGTTTTTTGTAAGTTTATTGTCCTTGGTTTCAAATAGTTACTATACTTTGCTGGACACTTCAGCGGACTCAGTGTACTTTAAAAGTTCGAGAGCTTGATTTAATGAATTCGCCAAAGTCGGATTGGGATTCTTCATTTTTGTATTGGCTAAACCATGAGCTTAAAAGCGTTGGGAGTATAAGAATTCAAAAATTGTTCTTTATTGTTTAATGCAAAATGGTGGGAGGCATTGCTCCCTGGTTGCTCAGTTTTGATTGAACTGCATCTGCTATTAGTATAAGTAAATGCATTAGTTTACAATGGCTATTCATATCCAATTCAGTCTCCCTACAGGAGTTTCCTGTTATATAAACAGCGATGTGACAAGCTACATAATCACTCTACTCTCAAGCCCCGAATAGACGTCCCCACCCTAGTATGTTTTTCCAAACAATTCATACCAAATTCATACCAGAACTTTCTTATTGCAAGCGTTGTCCTCTTCCACTCTTTTATTCTGAACCAAAATGAAATTGTTATATTCAGATCCATAAGTATCGCGGCCAAATGAAGTCTTTAAGAGAATGTTTGCCTTCAGAAACACTGACAGCATATATTTTTTTGCTTTCAAAGATATGTGGTGCTTTTTCATCCCTATCCATCAATTACAGCTCCCGGTTCGTTTATCTCTACTTCTTAAATTATAACCCACCCTCTAGTTGTTTTAAAGCAATTTACCAACATACCTCTCCTCTGTTTATTACAGCCGTTTTTACCACCGTTTCTGTTCCGGACTAGAGAGTATCTCATCTGATATCTTTTTGATTACCAAATGCAAGAAATTGTTTTCAAGCGCAATTTCAATTGTCCTTTAATTTCTTTGCAGTATCATTAGCAGATGCTATCAGTTGAAAATCACATTTATAAAAAAAATAGAAATAAAGAACTCACAACCGTAGATTCATTTGTGTCCCTGCCCTAATATTGACTTATTGCTCAAAGTAGCTATCCTTCAATATAGATATAAACTGTACAATTCAAAGCATTAGATTCAGTTGTGTCCCTCCCCAATCATTGTGTATTTGTTTTGATTAGTCTTCTCAACTTGCAGTAAAATTGGACATGGATTTTGGTTTGACAGCAGGAAAAGTTGAAAGAGCAAAATGTGTTGAAGTGAAGTGGAATAAAGTGGAATCTGGTGCATGTTATGTCAAATATGAAATTGTACTCAAAAATGCATCAGGAAGTAACGAGTACAGTTTTTCCGGATACGACATTGGGGAGATAGCAAAGTGTAATTTGCTAACTTACAAATATGTTACTGATGTTCAGCTGACAGTCAGTTTCAAGTATACTTCAAAAAGTGTCTCTGCAAGTATCTCTGACACACCACTCACCACCCCAACTCTAACCCCGCCTGGTATGACACCACTCTGCATTTGCTTCTTTCATTTGTAGATTGGTACAAGCCAAGGAATATCTAAAATGTCATGTCTAGAATGATCTTTCAACTGCACTGTATTTGCAGTGTATGACTGTGATCTAAATGCACATCCTTCGGTTTGCATGTAAATTGTATTTGCAATGGTTGCCATCCATTCATTTAGAATTATCAAATTTTCTTTATTTCTAACTATTGTGCTTGATCCTCATAATTATATTATTTTCTGCCAATCAAAGATGATTTGGTCGTTAGTTTTGTTATTTCAATTTAAATGTGTATTATCAATATAGTAAAGTTTACAGTTTTCTTGCCACATAAAATATCTAGCACTATTTGTAATATGAAAATGCTAGAGCCTTGACAAAAGCTACCTTCAGAGTCGACTAGTCCGTCAGTCAGCCTATATACTGGTGCTATATCGTCATCTACAATTTCAGGAAGCTCTGGGAGTTCAACAGTGAGCACTAAACCAACAACTCCAGGTATTAGCTTTATCGCTTGAATGTCTAACCAGCTCTGAAAACACCCTTGTTGTCTCTATCATTTTCTTTACCAAATGGGGTTTTGGTAATGCCTTCGTTCACGCTATTATAAGACCGTCCTACAGAACTGAATGCACAATACCACTTACGTTTGATGATGTAATTGATGTATAAATGCACCAAATATTAAACTCAATGCAAATAATACTTGTGTATCTTGGTATCTAATGCTATAATTGAACTAAGTTGTCTTTTCTGGCCACCATACTCAGTCTTTTTTCCATCTCTCATTTTCACCTTGTTATTGTTATTGTTATTTTTATTCATTTTCCATGCATAGTAAAATAACCAAACATCAGAACACTAGTTTTTGATTTGTACTCAGATTCTTTCATTATTTGTGCTCAATTTATCTAGAGCTTTGTTTTTCATATAAAAATATATCAATGTTCGACTGCATTTCCTAATGAATTGGTTTATTTATTTTCTGAATTGTTCTTTTCAGACTCAGATTCAAATATTGGTCTGATAGTTGGAGCATTAGTTGGTGGTGTCATATTTCTTACCTCAGTCATCATTTTAATTGTTTGCTGCATCAAGAAATCCAAACGTAAGTGAACTCAACATCTCAAGCAATTTACCCGTTCCAATTTCACTGTCATCACAAGTGTTTTACTTTGCTGGGAAATTGTTGACAATCATTAAAAACTACTATAAAATGCAAAAATTTGATTAGGAGTGCTAATAGAAAACCCTTATTATCAACCTTTTGCTTTTACTTTACGATAGGTGCATATAAATGGCACATAACCACATCATGTTATTTAATAGTCTTATGAAGAACCGAACCTGCAGCAGAGTAGTTATTAGTGCAATAGATTAGTAACAAAGATATGGAAAAGCACACTCTAAAGGCATATTTGGCTTGTTTTGAAGTTGTTCTTAAATCCTGAAGTCAAATGGTTCTGCTTACAAAACGTTATGCATTATAATTTGGTGCATGAAGATCAAAATTGGTTGACTGATTGATTGATTATTGAATGATTAATTGATTAACCGGTTGTTTGAACAGTGTGATGTGTAGAGCTGTTTCACAGTCATGTGGTACATTTCAGGGTCCCCAAATATGCGCCCTGATATCTACGGAACAATGACCTAAATAACTTATGAAAAACATAAATTGATGCCGCAAATTCTGTCCAAAAATGCATAAAATAGATCAAATTACGTGTGTAACGCTTTAGCTCCTGTTAATGTTTTAAATATGTAATGAGAATAAAAATAAAACTGTTTTGTCCATATTAAATGACAAAATTTTCTTTCACTGTAGCATTGTATATATTACTAATAAACTGCTGGCAAGATTTCACACCTGTATGTTTTATTATACGAGCAGTAGTAAAACTGCAATTTGCAAATATTCTTCATTTTACCATTAAAGCTACTCTCCAAGAAATCTCCATAATAAGCTCAATTTAGGCTTTCAGCTTTCATATAATCCGAGAAGTGTAAATAAATAGAACTTAGCAAAGTTCATCTACTCCTCTTTAAAGCTCATTATTTTCTTCATTTGTCTTATTTAAACACAAAATCCCTTTCAGCTGTTAGTTATAAATACAAAGACAAGTTAATGGAAATTTCTAACTAAACTAGAAATAATTTTGGTAGATATTGCTGGTCTCCCCAGGGATTGTGCTTTAGGAAAGGATGCTAACTGTGCAGGAATTCTCTTAATTTCTTGTTGAACGAGGAAATCTTGGGACTTGTAATGGGATTTCGTTCCACGTGTGTGTAACATCCTTTCGGAGAATTTTAGATTTTGTCTTGGAATGTCTAGGTGCAAGTTATTGTATGTTGAATAGTTAGATATTTGGGATCTAGTGACAAGTTTTCCTTGTAGGCTATCGGAGCAAACATCGTTTATTAATTTGTAGATCATAACTCCCCTGTCGAATTTTACCAAATTTGAGACCAAAAAGAAATTGCAACACCACCCGTCCTTTAGTAGTGAACCTTTTATAAGCATGCGTGCTCTGTTCTATAAATGCTGACGATGATCAAGCAGTGTGCTAGGCAAATTGCCCCATAGTTCATCACTGTACCACAGATAACTCTCAAGCTGTGCCAAAGATGTTCACAAAACATAGCAGGACAAGAAAGCCAAACGATTTCCAGATCAGAAAAAATTTTCATGATGGAAATCCAATCATTACCCACCAGTTTGCTTTTTTTTGCTAAATTAGCCCATCCATCTTCATTGTATCTGGTTTCAGATGTCATCAAATTTTGCTCACTATTTGAATTTCATAGAGAAAATCGTATAAAATTTTGATCGGAAGCATTTTGGTGCGCTCCATCACGACTTGTATCGCTTTGTAGTTCACTAAACAAAAGTAGACAGAAAGGTTCAAGTCTTGGTTATGGCCAAATACTTCAATGGGACTAAAAGTAAATTTTTGTCGTAGATAAAATTTGATTGATATTGCATATAAACTAGATCTAAATAAAAGTGCCTTTGTGTCCTCAGGCACTATACGTGATTTGTGTGGTGTAATTTTGAAAAGCGTCATAAGGAGGCAAATAATTTTAATTTCCTTTTTGATTATTTGCGATTTAATGAATGCCAGTTACATTCTAAATTATCTCATATTACACTTACTTAATTCCAGGAAGTAAAGGTGATAATGAATCTAGGTATGTAAACTGTGTCTCTAAATTTTCTGCACTCCGCTATAAAGTGTTTTTTCAGCTTGCTGTATATTAAGTTGTAGGACATTTGAAGAATTATTTCCACCAGTGCTTTATGACTTGCCATGTATGCACGTCTTTGCATCAGTTGGTCTGAGCCTCAATTTTCTTACCTTTTTCCAAAATTGAGCCTGAGATATTCACAAAATAGTCTTAACCAACTGGCTAGAATGGGTTTGCACTTTCAATTACACTTTCTTTGTTAATCTTGTATACTCAAATTGGATTTCCATTTTATTATTTGCATATAATAATGCGTAATATCTATTTTTAGCCAACAAAAACATTGAATTTCAGAAATTGAGCATTGTAATTTTCTTATTATTTTCTTAAGGGTCGCTTTACACTAGGCGGAATACTTCGGAGGAAGCGGAATATCCAGCCATAGCGCATGCGTAGATACGTTTGGAAGTGGCGTGATAGCGGAATATTTCCGTGGCTTAAAAGTAGAATCCCTTCGATCTTCTCCGTGGCGGAAATGCTTATATTTGCTTTCGGCCACCCAACTCCTATAATATTGGCTCTGTGGTCAAAATGGCCGCTCAACCCGAATGTCTAGAGAGAGAAACGCTATTAAATGTAATACAGGTCGCTGCTTTTGAAGGAAGCGAGTAACTATGATCACTGCTCTCTCGCAATTGAGTCCAGATTTGACGAGAATTGTTGAAGGTGAAGGATCAGTAGGAGATTCCACTGCTGCATAAAAGTAACAGCATTCGACATCATCCAGTCAATCGAGTTCTACGAGGAATCATTCCTAGTGCAACTGAAAAGCTACCCAAGCTTTTAGGATAACAAAAAAGACCAGACTACAAGCAGAGAAATGTAAAATCGAACGGTTGATAACAGTAGGGTCTAACTTTCAACAAAGATAGTGAGCATCAACTTTGGCCTTTATGTGATAGCAATATGAAATTTTGCATCGAGTGCTTCTGTGTGCAGCCTACATCTACATGATACAGAAGTAAGACATCAATTTATTAACTGCTACTGTTAAATAGATATAATCCTGAAGTTCCAACTTGGAGGGATTGAACTTCATACAATGCAACTATATTTGGTCGATTTTGCGCTAAATTTAGTTTCCTTTCAATTTACACTATGCGAAGCGATATCGTCACGACATTGTGACTAAATCTTCATTCCAAGCTGACATTTCCGCCTATTGTAAAACGATCCAACGATTTTGGCCATTTGAGCTTCATTCTCATCTGAACGTTTTTCTTATTAAAAGAAGGCGTGTATGATATTAACTATTTTCTATCATTCCCGTTCATCGTCTCTTCTTTGCTTCGAAATCTTCGTCTGATTAGCCTAAGCATATTCAGCAACTCCAGGTTTTAATATATGTTATTATTTCTCAGTAGCCATGAGACTCGCTACCCACTTCAGGAGGGCCAGTATGCAGTGGTGAGATGATAATGTTGTTTTGATTTCTATTTATAAAATACTTCTTAAATTGGAAATATCTCTTTTCCAAATGTCATCTGATAAGCTCGGCACAGCAAACTCGAAGCTACTAAGTGGCTTAGAGAGTTCAGAACTGAATGTTTCATGCCTCCTTCAATAATTAATTCCACCTTTTTTAGTCCTTTGGTTTTCTCTAGGCCCCCTTGAACTCATTTATTGTTTCATTGATAAGAATCTTTTTTTGTTATGAATGAGGTCTACCATCGCAAAAGGTTGCTATGTACTCTACCAGGTTACCATATGGAGAAGGTAAACTACGTTTAGAATGCAACACCAAGGATAACAACTGGGGTAAACAAATATGATTGATTATATCCCTCCTATACTAAAGGGCCTGTATTGGTCACCAATAATGCAAAGATTTGAATTCAAGAATGCACTGAATATCACAGCACTACCTTACACATATGGAGAACTCTCTCTGTAAAAGCTTCAAGGAGATATCCACTGAGTCAAATGCAGTTGAATGTTACAAAAACAAATCACGACACGTGTGGGGAAAGAGGTCTTCCGTTGGCAACTGTGGTACTATGGAATCGCTTACCCTATAACGTTTGTAACTCGCAGAACATTGAGACCGTGTAGTTAGGATTAAAAAAGTTCTTGTTTTCTAGTGCTTTTGAGCCTCATTTATCCTAGATGTTTTACACGTAGAATCGGTGGCTTTTTTATCCTTGTCATTGACGAGCGCTAAGGATATATGTCAAATGGTTTTCAGCACTTAATGAAAACTGTTAATGATACGCGTATTTTGTAGCTATGTTGTATTTGTATTACAACTAGCTTTTAGTTTCGCTTCTACATTTCTTCCATTATTTTTTGTAGGCCAGTGACATAACTCGAAAACAGCAACAAGATCAAACTTATGCAGACCCGAATAAACCAAATTTGATATATGGGAAACTTAGTGACAATGCAGCAGACCGGCCTAGACACACAAGAAATGATGAGTTCTCTGACTACGCTGACGTCAAAGTTGATGAGAAGGGTTACCCAGCAGTCGGCGCTATGCCCACATCGTATACTGATGGTTACGGCGAAAGAAGTCGACCGAGAGGAGACAGTGGCAGAGAGAGCGGACGACGTACAGGACCAGACAGAAGACCACCTCCACCTTACAGTGAGCCAGATGGCGAAGGCGGATACCCCCATTCCACCAATGTACCACCTGTCTATGCCCAAGTGAACAAGCCTAGAAAACATCGCTGAGATGCCTTGCATATCCATCATACTGCACTATGTCCTACCTTGTCTATTTCAACTTCACTATGTAAACAGATATGTACTTTGTGTAGCTATGTCATTAGCTAAGGATGTACTGTGATTATGCTCTTTACTCATGGTAGAGTGCTTGTCAATACTGTCCATCATACTGCGCTATTTCCTACCTTGTTTCTTTCAACTTTACTATGTACACAGATGTGCTCTTTGTGTAGTATTTCTCTCTTGTCAATAGTTAAGGATGTGCTTGTAATTATTCTATTTACTTGTGGTAGAATGTTTGTCAAAATACTAGCACACTTAATGGTTTTGAAAATAAACTATTACTCTTAGAAGTAGCGCCACGTAGATCATCTTCCGTGGACAAATTCAATCATTTTTATGATTACACATGAATACGTATGATCCGATGTGATTTCGTATGAGTACATTTAATTAAGCATTTTTAGATTGCATTTCATTTATATGCTGATTATGTATAGTTTAGCTTACTTAATTTTTGCAGTTTTTCATCCTAACATTTCGTTCCTGCCGTTATATTTTATCTTTTCTTGTTGGTATTTTTCTTTATTTTATGTTGGTTGGTAAAATATACTGCATATGTATGTACTCTGCAATATATAAATTATTTGTAGAGACTTGTGAGGATATTAGATTGCTGTTACCTGTAGCTTAGTAGTAAGCATAACAAGAGGAGAATTTTGCTGCAAACAGACAGTTTTTGAGTTGGTGAATATACAACCTGTCCTATTTTCATTATGGAATAAGTCAATACCTGCGTAAGCGTGCTCGCTACCAGCAAGTAGAGATTTTGGCTAGAGAAAGTGGGCACCAATACTGTATTTCCCCGAGAAAGCGCCCACCTTCGAAAAAACGCTCCCCTCGAAAAATCGCCCCTCAAGACCATCCTAAATATAAAAAGCACCTCCTCGAAAAGACGTTCCCATCATGCTCAGTGATCAAAGAGCAAGAAACAGTATAGGACTGGTGATTTTGATAGACAGAAAATCATTTGTAAATTCGATAAAACCGATAAACCATGTGAAAATACAGCTCATAGATTCAAATCAAAACAGGCAATGTTCCTTCAAGCAGACATCTCTTCATATTTTGCCGACAACAATGGTTTAGAGGAAGGGACTGATGGAGAAATGGCCATCTGTATTGAAGTTGGCGCAACTACTGTTTTTTGTTGATATAGTTTGTTTAGACCTTCCTTTTAATTAAGCTTTCAAAATTAGTTTTTGTTGAACCAGCAAATATTTAAAAAGTGCCCTACCAAGACCATTGAGAATTTAAAACATTTCCAGGCGCTTTTTAGAGGAAATACGGTATGTAACCCATATTGCTGGTTTGTCAATGAGTATTGTGAGACCAGCCATTTTTACTGCATTATCTTCCCTTTATAACAATATATATTTACTCATATTTCAAGCGTAGCATACATAGTTGCGAATGCAAGACATATGAACCTACGATAACATATGAAGCTTTAAATTTAGTATAGCATATTAAGATGATTTTGCAAGAGAAGACATTTGAAGCATGATATACAGTACTTTAATATTCGTTAACAATTTTTGTTTATCCTAATTCTCTTTATTTTCAAAAATGAAGCTGATAATATTGAAACATTCTTTACTTTGTAGTTTTCACCGACCTGCACATCAACTCAACCGCATGGTATTCCGGTTGCAGTTTCTGAGAGTGATGTAAAGATGTAACTCTTGAGCTGAATTGAATTCTTGCCAATGGTTTCTTTTTAGGGATGCGTGACTATGTTCGTGAGCAGATGGTTGGGACGAATGCCATTTTTATTTCAAAGTCTCTTCCTATTCATTTCACATATCAAAGGAACATTGTTCAATCTGGTGGTGATCTTTTAAAGTGATCCTAGATCGCTTCATATCTTCATATATGACCGACTAAAATAATCAACTAATTCAGGCCACATTATTAGTCTATAAATATTTAAAACATTATAGAACTTTAAATTTTGATCCATGGTAAAGCCACAATAGCCAAGCCATTTGTTATGATTTAAGGAACAAAACCAGAGGTTATTCATGCCATATAAGGAAGGCAACATAATTCCCATTGTTAATGCACGCATACAGCTGCAGCACCTGCTTTGCATTATTAATGAGTTGTATCTCCTTCTTAGAACGAACTTTCCCCATGGGTGTGGTGAAAAAGTCCCCTTTTGCCACCACAACTAGGAAATTATGGCAGCAAGAAGAAGGAAGCCAAATTGTGCTTTGGACACTTCGAATTGTTTTTGTCTCGCAAGGGTAATCAGCTATTATTCTTGTGAATATCTTCAGCATTACGTAATCTAGCCGAGTGGCTGCGGCTAAGGGCCACAGGTTCTGCTCCATGGTTACAATAATACACATAACACTTAGCAATTTACATGTAGAAATGTTTCTTCTCCTTTTAGATTCAACGTAAGGACCTTGATTTTACTTCCAGTGCTTTGCCAAGTCATTACGTAATACATAGGAGGTTTTCATCCATAACAAGAATCTTACTCTTGTCTGCCTATAAGGAAGGCAAAACATAATGTTAATACACACCTCCTACTTAGAATTCATCCCCATTGTGTACTAATGATACCTACACCTTTTTTCTTTGCGAATATCTTCAGCATTATGTAATCTAGCCTAGTGGCTGCGGCTGAAGGCCGCAGGGTCTGCTCCATTATTACAGAAAAACACAGAAACCTTTCAAAAACGGATGTTTCTTCTCCTTTTAGATTTCAAGTAAGGACTTCGATTTTACTTCTAGTGGTTTGCCAAGTCATTACGTAATACATAGGAGGGTTTCATTCATAAAAATAAAGTTACTTAGCATTTAAGTCATCTGATAAGCGAAACATGTCTAATCTGTCTTGAATGTGATGATTATGCAATTCCTTGCAAGGCAAATCACAACTTCATGTGACAAACCAAGAAATGATAACATTATAGTAGAAACCTGCCCATGTGCCCCATCTATAACTGTTTCTACTGTAATAATTTCCTTCAATCAAATAACTCGTTAATGCTAAGCCGCCATAGTTGTTCCCTCGTGTTCCTTACTCTCGCCTAAATCTCCATGTCTCCTTCACAATTCCAAAATTCGCTACCACATTATACTTTGAGCTCAGTCAGATTTGCATGGTTAGGCCATATTCTGGGAGTTCCTACACGCAGTATAACAAAATGAATTACTTTTCACGTTTTGTCTGAACAATAAGAAAATGAAACAATAATATCTCATATATCTCATAGATGTAAAACTTCCACATTCAACAGACTGTATTTATTGAAATCTGCAGTTGAAAATGAAAGTAAGTTTTATATTTCTAAGGAAATGTAGGAAACTTTAAAGTTATTAGAAGTATACTACTTGATTTCATATTTAAATGAATCTTTCAATGAAATTAATGCAATTTCATACTCATCGACTAATGGTTCTAAGTCTTTACTAGAAATTGACAATTTATGAGCTCCGCTTGAATTTCCATGGACTTTCAGCATCTTTTTAAAGTGATAAACTTCTTTTGGTGCAAGCAGGGTCAAAGCAATCCCTACAACATTAAAGATAGAATCATACTACAAATCTTTATCAAATGCAAGTATTATTTATTTTATAATATTATACCTCACTAATGTATATTTGGGTGGGTCAAATATTTTTATGAGCAGGTGGTTGTAGTTGCCAAATAACCTAACGATCATGAAAATTGGGCTGACTGGGTTGAATTATCATCTGTCTACACAATTAGAATCTATAAATGTTTCCAATTAATACTTCACCACTCTAACAATGTTATTTTTATGTATATTACAAAGTTTATGTCCATATATAGTCTTATATCCATATTCGCATACTGGTTGCGGAGTGTGTCTTAAAGTGCACATGAAATGATTTTTTTTTCACAAACAGACACAAAAAGAGACAGAATTGATGTTTATTAGTAAATGTGATCCGCGAAAGTAATTTTAAGTTAGTGTTAAAGAACGCTAGTGTGAAGGACGCGATTTTGCCGTTGCTTGTGGCTCTGCTAAAACGCGGCCAAATGTGACGTCAGATTGTTTGTTGGTACAACCGGCAAGACAGCACAGGAAAATGACGAGTGATTGCGATGGAGTTGAACGTTGGAGAAAGAAAAAAGGAGGAAGATGCTGTGTAGCTGGCGGCCAAAATCAACAGAGCTGCAGGAATACTAGTTACACCTCTGGCATTACGATGCATCATTTTCCTAAGGACGAAAAACTACTGCAAGAGTGGGTCAGGTTTGTTAGACGGCATAGGCCTAACTACAAAGCTCAAAGCTGACATGCAGCTCTCTACTCCATTCATTTTGATGAATTACGTTTTACGGGGCCGATAATAGCTGGCACAAACGTCCGCTGGAGGAGAAATCTCATTCCAGGAGCTGTTCCAACAAAAGATTCTGTCAAATCTTTCTTCGCAGCCACAGTTATCATAACGTGACAAAAGACAGGTAACTACATAATACACTCCCCTCACAAAAGTATTGCACAGGTTGCTCAAAAATGGCAGCAACAGTAAGTGACTTTTACCAGAAGTATAAGTTGCTGAGACTATTACTGATAACGTTTAGGCCTTAAGATCTTGAAATTGGCGGGAAAATACGAAGAGAAGTGCTGATGACATTGTTTTGAACACAAAAATGAATTTTTTTAACCTTATTTTCATTTTTGGCTTGTATGGAGGAACATGGTGAAAAAAGAGAACTATCACATGAAGAGCGACTCACTATAAAAATTTTTAGAGAAAACAGCCATTCATTTCCTCAAATTGCTAAAGTTGTTGGATGCTACCATTCTACGTGCATAAGAATATTTAATTCATTCAAAAAAACTGGCTCAATTCATCGAAAGCAGAGAACTGGGAGACCAAAAAAAATTAACGAAAGAGGAGA
>WIPJ01007222.1:38315-59957 GCA_018155075.1 Cassiopea andromeda | reverse complement strand
ACTGTCCATATATCGCATTTTGCTTTTGGATTTTCAATTCCAATTGATACGATTTCCCTTTCTCAGTCAGTGTTCTTTCACGAGGGCCAACAACAATATCGACCGATGCCTTTTCACTTTGCACACCAAGTGGGAATCCAGCCACTCCTTCCTGTGGCTCCTCCTGAGCATCCTTGCTCATTGTTCGCCAAATGATTTCACCAAACCAATTGCATAAAGTTTCATATTGATAAGAATGCTGAGTAGCCATTGTGCAGAATGTGTGGAGAAAGAGGTGAGACCATTAGCCATCTGGTAAGTGAATGTGGAAAATTAGCACAAAAGGAGTACAAAACATGCATGATAATGTAGCAAGATATGTTCATTGGCACCTTTGCAAAGAGGGAGGCTTTGAAAGAGCAGATAAATGGTATGAGCAGAAGCCGGAAGCAGTTATTGAAAATGAGAACTTCAAGCTTTTATGGGATTTCACCATTCAGTGTGACAGAGTGATTGAGGCAAGGAGACCAGACTTTGTTTTGGTAGATAAGAGAAGCAAAGAAGTGAAAATAATTGACATTGCCATACCAGGAGATTCAAGAGTGAAAGAAAAAGAACTTGAAAAGATTGAAAAGTATCAGATGTTTAGAGAAGAAATAAGGTGTATATGGCAAGTGAAGAAAGTCACAGTGATACCTGTTGTGGTTGGAGCATTGGGAGTCATTTCGGACATGTTTGAGAGACATATTAAGAAGTTGGATGTGAAGATCGCAATGGAGATAATTCAGAAAGCAGCACTACTCGGAACAGCAATGTTATTGCAAAAGGTTTTGTCTCTTCAGAGATAAAGGAGCCGGAGCTCTCAACGACTGATTCGACAAAGATCTTACCAGACAACCAAGTCTGAGATTCAAATGATTGACACACAATAATAATAATAATTTGTCCTGGGTATGACATGAAACTGCATCCGGTTGTGGAGTTTCGACATGGAATAATGAGGTTACCCTTGAGCAGGGTGTAGTCCCTGTCAGCTCCCCCAAGACCTTGAAATACCGGATTGGTATCTGACAGGGGCTAGCCTGTCTCATGGGTAGGGGGACTCTTTAGCCTCAGTTGACAGCCTCCCTAGAGATGTTGTCTCAATAAAAATACTGGTGGTTGTGGCACCTCATCACAACTACCCTCATATGAGTGTAATGGAATCAACAGATTTACAAAATAACGGCTTAAATGGGACCGGATCACAATGTGAAGGCCCCTCGCCCGGCAGGTGTCCTATGAAAGAGCAGCGTGGGCCCGGTTGTCATCCTGCTACTGCTCAAAGGGTCCAAAGTAGAAAATGGTGTCAACATGACAACAGGGTAGTTATAGAATGCTACTACAAGAGTGAACCAAAGCAGAATGGATATCGAAAAAGAATGCATAAGTTTTGGGTGGAAAAAGGAATGCTTCCTGTAACCAAGCAGAGACTACTGGACCATATTTTAAAGACAATATTTTAAAGAAAAACTGACTGATCTTGAACTGGAAGAGATTAGAAGAAACGTAGGTGAATTAGAACAGGGAAACATACTTGAAGAAGTTAAAGTTGAGGCAAGCGAAAATTGTAACATAGAATAGCCAGATGGATTTAAGGAATATGGGGAAATCAATGAAAACGATTTCCCCATATGGATTGACAGAGTGGCTGAGAAGTATAAAAATATTGAGACACAATCATGGGATGATGTCAACATTGAGGAATTATAGTATGCATTAAAAAAAGTCACAAAAGTGGAAGTCTCCTGTTATAGATAAAGTCCCAAATTACTGGCTATTTCACATGTTTGCAGTGCATTAGCTCTTGGCAAAAACGATATCTGAGATTACTAGTGAACCAGATAAAATGCCAAATTGGCTTGCTGAATGGACCACCTATCTCCCTGCTAAAACAACAGAGACAACAAATGCCAAAAATTATAAGCCAATCACATGTCTATCAACCACTTATAAAATTCTTACATCGATACTAACAGATAGAATGCACTCAATCATGGAAGCCAGCAAACTTTTCCCATTACAACAAAAGGGTTGCAAAAAAGGATCCTATGGATGCAAAACTCAGCTACTGATAAATCGCACGCTGATGGAAAATCCTCAAAGGAACCATCGGAATCTAAGCATAGATTGGATAGACTATAGAAAGGCGTTCGATAGTGTACCATATGGCTGGATCCTGAAGGCTCTTGATATGTTTAAGCTTTAACCAAGTATTACTAACTTTTTACAACATAGTATGGGATTATGGAATACCAGCCTTAGGTTAACTCCTGCAAATGGTAAGACAAATACAGACAATCTATGAATAAAGTGTAGAATCTTTCAAGATTTGCTTTCACCACTTCTACTTTGTATTTCATTGATCCCTTTATCAATTAAACTTTATAATGCTGGCTATGATTGTCAGATTATGGGTAAGTCAATTAATCACCTATTTTATATGGACGATTTAAAGCTTTTTGCGAGGAATGACAATGAACTTACTGGGTTATTGGATACTGTGATAAAGTTCAGTGATGATAGCGGGATGCAGCTTGGACTAGATAAATGTGCCAAAGCTCCATTCATTAAAGAAAAAATTGTCAAAACTGAAAATATTACTCTTGATGTAAGCACCACTATTAAAGAACTGGAGCAAGAAACAACATAGAAATACCTAGGTATCCAGGAAGCTCAAGGGGTATCAAATGCAACTAATAAGGAAAAATTCAGGAAAGAATTCTATCGTAGAGTTAGAGCTATACTTGAAACTGAGCTCAATGCCACAAATAAGATCATGGCAACTAACTCATTGGCAATACCTATTTTTACAGTTTTAACATCCTAAATTGGACAATTTCATAAATAACGTGACTAGATATCAAAGTCAGGAAACTTTTAACCAAGAACAAAATGCATCACCCCAAAGCTGATGATATCCCAAGATCTGAGGGTGGGAAAGGACTGCTGCAACTAGAATTAATGTATAAGACCAGAACCATTGGGCTTCAAACATGCTTAGATTCAACCCAGGATGGGATTTTACAACTTTTAAACTGGCACAAGAAAACCAAAATAGTCCAATCTGTTAGCTGCCAAAGCAAAAAGTTTATGACTGAGCTAGAACTAGTACCGATTGAAATGAGTGAAACACAGCCAATGAAACGAGCAAATTTGTAAAACAGGTGACAAAAAGGAAAGGACTAGTAAATGGGAATCAGAAGCCTTTACATGGCCAATATGCACTACAAAGCAAAGACGCTGATATAGACCAAGCTAATACCCACCAATGGTTGAGATGCGCTGGACTCAAAGCAAAGACACAGGGTTTCATAAAGGCAGCACAAGACCAGAGTCTATACCCAAGGAACTATCAAGCAAATATAATTTAAAATGGAACTGACCCTAAATGAAGATTATGTGAGGATAAAATTGAAACAATTGACCACCCAGCTGCAGGATACCAAATACTTGCACCAAAGGAATACCAAGAATGGCATGATAAAATGGGACAGTATATACATTGGAGAATATGCCAGCACTATAATGCTCAACGTGCTGAACCCTGGTATGAACATCACCTTGAACCAGTTACGGAGGGGAATGATGTAACTATCCTTTAGGACCTTCACAATAAACACCGGCAGATCAGTTAAAGAAAATCGGCCAGATATTACTGTGAAAGACAACAAAGAAACACATGTTTGTGTTAGATGATAGCTGCTGATAGAAACGTTTCACTCAAGGAGTATGAAAAAGTTAGCAAATACAAAGACCTGGGAATTGAAATACAGAAGATGTGGCATTTGAAAACGACAGTAATACTGGTAGTAATTGGGGCATTAGGTATGATAAAGAGAAAATCTGAAGATCATATGAAGCAAATTCCTGGGAACCCTTGTCTGCAAGAATTGCAAAAGATAGTACTGAATGGGACACCTCATTTACTGTGGCAAGAACTATCCATGTGATCAAACATACCGTTCTTTCATAATCAAATGACTAGCAATAGCGAAGTGCTGCAGTTATAAAGTACATAAAACTTTCCCCTCCCCTAGGTTATGGGATATAACTCAGCAAGTGATTGTACTCAATAGAAAACTAGCAACATAGATAATAATAATATATACATACATAATCTGCTGGTCTTTATTTTACAGCTGGTGCATTTCAAGTCACAATCATTCATGGCATATTTGTGGAAATCTCAATTTGGGCAGTGCTGCCACGTGAACAATTAGTTGCAAGGAAATACTTAATTGTAAAGAACTTTGCTACATGAAGAATTGATATGTGCAAACCATTTCCTTTCAGGAGGTGCAAAAAATTACATTGTGTGACATTTGAACCAAGGAAAAACAAGAGTTATAATTCAATAAATACTTCTTTCCAAACACATCAAGCAATCAGGAACTCTTTTTGTGAGACAAGGCAAAGTCATATAATATGAAATGTGTCAGAGTTCCTGGTTTGATAATTTGAGACTTGGGATCTGTACTCTCAAGTGCTAAATAAACGGGGGTCCTAACAGACAGGTGGGTCTGAAAAAATTCCAAAATTTAATAAATGGGGGGCCAAAATAACTGGGGGGTCGGAATTTGAGTAACGACTTCACATCAGTGTACAAGGACGGAAAGAACAAAAACAGATTGTCATAAAGCATAAAACTAAAATATATACAAGAACACGCTATTTGGCCATGAAAATTGGACGTAAATAGTACCAACAAAGAAAGGGAATGAAATGATGAGTTTGCAAAAAAGTCAATTTCCGTAAAAGTAATCAACAGGGGGGTCCTAATAAGGCCCGGGTGGGTTGGAAAAGGTCAAAAAATTAATAAGCGTGGAGGGACGTTTACCTGGCACCTGAGAGTGCGAATTGATATTTCCATTTCTCTGGGCATTGTCCGTTTAATATTCTACGCGTCATCACTAGCTTATCATATCTTATCATGGAATTAACTCTAAATTATCTGTAGAGTTGCATGTCAAGTCCCCTATACTGTTTTCCCTAAGAATGGTGTGAGCAAAAGTTATATCTGCAAGAGGTCCTTGTGCGCAAGAATTGAATGAGCAAAAAAAGCTGCGGGAAAATTAAACTTGGACGAAAATTTTGATAATTGAGGTAGTAGATGTTTCTTCTGAATTGTTGTACATTATGAAAATTATAGAAAACTGCATTATATGAACAGTTCTGACTCTTGACAGCTTCAATGGACTGGGTTTAGTTGATTATGTATTTCAGTCTTAATACTAGGGACTACATCTAGTGGAAGAAATGAAGCAAGAAAGGGTTAGATCGCCAAACAAAGACTAAAAATAACAGAGATAAAGGAAGTTAATGAAAGTGTTTAGATACTGTGTAACAAAACAATACCTATACAAAACATTACATCCTAAAAACTAGCATCTTATCATCAAATGTATCATTACAAATGCACATAAAAATTGGCTTCATTGTCTGTCAAAGGCAAAAATTAAAACACGTATTAGAAAAGATATTTTCTACAGTTCTTGGAACCACAAGCACAGAGGAACTTTTGCAATGATGGTTCATTCTTTCTATACTTACTTGGTGCTATTGGGCTAGTATGGTCGTCTTGATTATTAGATACTTGATAATCAAACGTCAACTCTTCTCCATAATCAATATCACGAATTGCAAACAGACCCAATCTTGGAAGTCGGGCGTCAATACAGTCAACAAACACTCCATATACTCTTAAATTTGGATCACACTACAAATGATTCATTGATAGTAAGCAATTGGGATAACACATTATGATAATAACTTCAAGAATTCTACAAATTCCAAACATGACACAATGTATAAACTTCTCAAACTAAAATTAGCAAATCCAAAATCCACTCTATGAGTGGTACTTACTAAAAGGCGGAACTAGCCAACACGGCCAAACATCATTCATGAAAATTCAATATGATCCAAGACAAGCCAAAGCAACCCCACAATCTAGATTTGAATCATTTAATAACACACAGGGGATTGGCTTCATGGCCAAGAAATTACACAGCTCCAAGTAGCTTGGATAAAAATTTTGTGCCACTCAAGCTCTAGGGACAACTTTGTCAGAATATCATCTTCCTTTAATAACTTCTTACTGACGGTCTTATGAGTTATTTCACTAAAAATGAACTAGTATCTCAAAGAGGTCAAGCCAATAATCGAAAAAAGGATTGCAAGTGCCTGAAGGGTTTGCTGCAGAGCACAGAAAGAAACTGTAGTAACAAGGTACCATTAAAATGTTCAAAAGCGATTGTATAGAGATACATTTCCTCCCAAAATCTCTAATGACTTTGAGAAATAAAAGATCATCTTTCCAGGTGGGTACAGTCTAACACTTTATTCCAATATTGGGTACTGTATTGTCATAAATAAAAGCCATGGCTTCTAGTTTTTTAATAAGAGGCAATTTGCGCCTTATATTTAAGAGCCGCTTATATTTAAGGGAGGCTTCCATTAAGTCTGAGTATCAGAACTTTTGCTTTCAGTCATATGAAGCTATTGCACTGCAACAAAACCTTAATGATCATATAGAATTCGAATGTAAGTGACTTGAAGGAGGGTGAAATACACATTTTGTAGTAAAAACACATTGCTTTTATTCCATTTGCACCTTCAACTTCTCAAAGGAAAAATAAATTCAGCTTCTAATCAAGGGCAGCTGTTATTGATCTTTTGAAGAGAAGTTGAGTGGCTTATATTCAAGGGTGTCTTTTATCTAGGGGCAGCTTCTATTCAAGAAAATACGGAATACAGGACAGTCCGTATGGGATAATCCTAACCATAGCAAACTGGGGCTGTTGCCCTGTACTGACTATGAAAAGATGGCCTAATCAGCAAAAAAACTTTTCTAGAGGATCAAGCATCACTTGATTTATCTGAGGTATTTGTGAAGGGCTGGTTTGCATTTAGCAGCTCATTGCAAATAGCTCTACAGAAAAATTTGACAATATGAGGGCATCATCAGACAAGGGTGTGGCCTTCCATTTTATGGTAAGACAGTTATTTTTTCTGCATCTGTCCCTGCATTGGGAGATGTGAAAGTATCACCACAAGTTACCCCATCCACACTAGCCAGGACTGCTCAAAACCAGGAAAGCACAACTTATAGCTATGAGCTCAACTCAAGTTAGATATTGAAAGGACCTGCAGCTGTTCAACTTGCTAAAATTATTGTACATGATTTAATGGAGGCTTGGCCTGCTTCACGTCATTTCGGCAAATGTTTGAAAATTTCATTGACAAGAACAAAAGAATAGCAGCAAGGGGTAAACTGAACTATCTGAAAAACGTGTTACAAGGTCCGGCATTGCAAGCAGTTTCAGGCCTCAGGGCCGTAACCATGATTTTCATTTTGGGGGGGGCTTAGAAGTCACTATGTTGACATGGTTGAGGCGGAGGAGCTGAGAAAATTTTACGATTTTCAAACGTCTAAACGCACTATAACGGGTCACAATTTACTTAATTTGTCTCAATGTTATAAAAGTAGAGATCCAAAAAGTGAAAGACAATATACCAAAATATCTACAATTCTTGTGGATTTTAATAACATTCTTACAACTTATTACAAAAGATGATTGTAAAATAGATGTAGTTGTTAAAAACATCCAAACAAAGTTTTACGATCACCAAGAAGAATGAATTCATTCGCAACATTACAAAGATCAAGATTGTCGGTTTCGTCCTTGTGGATATGCAACGTAAGCATATTTTTAGCCTCGAATTTGTAGTTGTTGAGTGGAGGTATGTTTTCAGTCTTCGCAGGGCAGAAAATGATCTTTCACTCAAAGCATTTGTTGCTAACATAACAAGCATTATTTTTTATAAATACTCTTGTTTGACCCCTTGTTTTTCAAATCTTCTTCTTCACTTGTAGCGTTTAAGAAATGAAAACGCGCACATGCATGTACAATTTTATCAGAATGTTATTTTTATTCACATTCTATTTAATAACAAGACACAAAATATTTAATTTTCTATTTCGTACACTTTAGTATTATAATTGAAAAAAAAAGTTTATTTTAACAAGAAATTATTGGGGGGGCTCCAGCCCCCCTTGCCCCCCCGGTGGTTACTGCACTGGGCCTACAACTGACCAATGCAAATTGCAGTGCAAATTTTTGGACAAAATTTGGCAGCAAACAACAGATTATAGCCACAGCAGGCTTTGGCATTTGGCTCATGGGGTTGCACGCACACATGCCCACACACACGCAAACCAAATTGCCCATGCGATTGGTTGCACTTGCAAATAGGTGCTCTTCAAAGTGTTCTGGTGACTTCACATTCCGATTTCGTGATTTGGAAAGATAATGACACAATCATTAATTACCTCAGACTTTCAGGAGCAGTGTTCAGTCTGATGTTGAAGAATTGCTTTCACGTGTATCGTTTAACCTATGGTAGGTCCTTGTTCGAATGACCGTGTTTCAATAATGCTAACTTTGCTGCACCGTACAATCCTTTTCTTTACTTCTTGATTTCATCTGAGAGTGTTTATGAACAGATTTTCTTAGCAATATCGAGTGTTGCAGAGGAAATACCTATGACACCCAGCAATGAAAGTACTGGGCTTTATCATGCTGTCACGTCTCTTTTTGCACACCATACCGCTGAACTAGAAGGATAGTCATGAGGTTGCAGGTAAATGGGAGTTGTTACCAAATGGCAGATCTAAATAATATGCATGCGAAACTCATGGGAACAAGGGAATTTTCTCATGGGAACTGGGGAAAAAGCAGAAATTTAATAAGAAACAAAGTAACACACACCCCTTAAACAACCCTCAATATACAGTCCTCTCAAAGACAACTATGGCCTAATCTCTATCAGAAATTTTCTATTGCCAGCAACAATACAATCAAAATCGAAATTATTCACATAATATTGTAGTTTAAGCCTGGAAATACTGAAGATGCATATAAGTTTGCTTTTTCACACTTTTCCCTACTCGCAAAAGTTCTTTCAATCAAAAACTAAACTGTCTTCCTTGGTTGCAAAAGTTTTTACCATAGCACTTGTGAAAAACATCAGAACTCTCAATAGTCTATTCCAAAATATAGCCAATTTTTCTTCTGATTAAACTTTCTGCCCTTAAAGTATTCTCCAAAAACATCAGAAAAGGATCCTTTGGCACATAAGGTGAAAACAATTTTCAATACTGACTTTAGTTCAGAGAGAAAAATGAACTCCCAAACTGTTCTAATTCAAATTCGACCACCTTGTACAGTGCTCAATACTGTTATGAAAAAATGATGCAAGAAGTACTTAAATAAGACGCTTTCTCAAGGGGTATGACACTTCTGGGGCATCTTGCCCAAGGTGCCCCTTGGCTTTGGGACCTGTGCCAATATGCAAGGAAGAAGCAAACTAAATTGTACATGCAAACATGACCATGGCTCTAGATCTTTCTGGGCACCGCAATTACCACTACTATTGAGCACAGGAAAAGGTTTTCAATTAGAAACTATGTTAAATTTAACTTTGAACAAAAGGGGTTGTGGCTCGAGAAAGACAGATGCACAATTCCCCTAGCTCTCCTAGCTTCTCTCAAATTCTATAGAAGCCAATATGGCAAGTGTTGGGAATCTTTTTGGATGAGAGAGCCATGAAAGTCTGATATTATAAAATGAATTTCCATAAGAGCTACACAATTGGGTATTGGCTTCACATGGGACTGCAAAATGGTCTGATTTGACACTGACATGGCCAATGCTCTATCGAGCTATATGACACCTGAAGATGACACCAGTAGTAACTTTGGAAAGTCTTTCTAGGGGTATTCGCTGTTTTTCAATGCTTTGACAAGATGTCTGCTAAGATTTGTCTTTGAGCCAGAGAGCCAGATGCAGTCTTGAAAAGAGCCATCTATGGCTGGCAAGCCATTGGTTCCTGACTGTTGCAATATGGCATTAGCACTATTTGTTTTGAAACAAATTCTTATTCCCTAAGCCTGGCAACAACATCTCTAATGCTTTGTTATGTAGTGCTTCCTGCAGGTTGACTGTGTACATTCCAGGAGTGCATGTTTTGGGTTATTTTAGCATATTTCAAGGTCATTTTGGGTCATTTTTGGCTTGTTTTGAGTCAATTTGGATCATTTTGCAGTTGTTTTGGCTAGTTCTTTTATGAGTATGATTCTTACAGTAAAATATTCAAATATACAAATGAGGGAAAGCCTTACTGAATGATTGATGAAATGTGACACATTGCCATAGTGATATGCATCAATAGCATATGACGCTTCTGTGCTGGCTAAATCAAGATCAAACAGGTATGTCTGTTGTGCTGCATCATATACTTTCCCCCTTTGTTCTGCTTCTTCATTGGTAATGATTTCACCAACGTACTCCATAACAAACTGATTCTTACGAATAACATCCAATGTCTTCACACCCCAGCCACGCCCATCACATGTCCTGAATATCATTACCTTAAAAAATGAAAAAAGAATAACAATATCACATTGTACAAGAAAGTGAAAAAAGAGTCATGAGGGATCAAAGGAACAAAACTCTTTCTATGGACAGATATAGTGCATTATTGTCAGCATCCCTGTCCACTGTAACTGCACATGGCAATAAACAACCTTCTTTGTCATAATTCCAACAATAATGATTGTCACTACCTGCAGTTACAAACCTGCTTTACCCTTCTTTATTCTGAGTCACTGGACCAATCATATTAAAAGGAAGCTAAATTTTTTTTATGTTCACAGATACACAGATCTTGCATAACTAATGCAGCACCAAGTAATTCAGAGCAAGCACTCATATAGCAATGGAAGCACACACTCATGCAGCAACTGATGCTCATGTAACTTATTCTTCAGTCCAATGGTTTTAGATAGTACATTGGACAACCTGTAATAAATTCATCCATACATCAGCAAGACTCCTAAACGCCACAAATAGGGGACCATGCAAATATGATGTCCATACTCAGGTGCTGGGGACCTTTAACCACCATCCACAAATCTCCCAGTTGTATATATACTCACACAGAAATGACAATAAATATACCAGTTTGCCAATGTGAAATCTTATAGGGATGTCAAGAAGTTCTAGAATATAACAGATACTCTTTGGTACCTAATGGATATGATCTCAAAAGCCTGGTGGTTAAAAATATTATCAATATCTAAGTACCAGGTGGTCTTAATACATGGGAGATCAGAAAATTTTGAACTATTTGAAAGAGAAGGGCAATAGGCTCAACTGCAGGTATACGTGTAGTTATGTACGCATATATGAATGCATCTATGTAAGCAGGTGCATACTTCCATTGAAAAGCGCCCAACACAAACAGGATACAACCCAAAAAACAACAAATTTTGAAAAGTTGCCCACCCTCAAAAATGGCTGTGATTAGAACCAGAAACAACTGTATTTCTTATCAATTTCTAAAATAAAACATGATCTCTTGATGTTTTTCATGTCCAAGTCTGTCAATAGGGGAAGGGGCAAGCAATTGCTAACATTCATGTAGCCACATGCCTAAAAGTCCATTTCAGGGTAGTTAATCACTTCCCAGTGATATATACGATATATACACTTGGGGGCCAAAAGCACTGCTCAGATTGTTCGAAATGGCTGCTACTAAATCAAGATTTTATTGCAGGCTGTCCATAACCATGTATTCTACTTCACTATCATATTCCCTATGACCACGACTTTGATGGCAAAATACAGATAAATGAGCTGGCATGAGTTTTCAAGCACAGTAAATCAATACTTTCATCCCTTTTGCTTTTCAAACCACTAGCAGATAAGTGTGCCTAGGTCAAAAGAATTGTCTTGTGAAGAGCAACTTCTTGTCAAGAAATTCAGGGAAAACAGTCTTTCTTAACTGAAAATAGCAAAAGTCTTATGATGTCATGACAATGCTTAACTGAGAATCCATAAAATCTTTGCAACAACTGGTTTGCTTTATCGTCAAACAAGAAACGGGCCAATTAAAAAATTTAAAGCAAGAAACGAAAGAATTCTATGCAAGATTGCCAAAAGGTGCAGAACTGAAAATTTTGAATTCATTGCAAATGAGGAATGAACGCCACCTTCGACCAAAATTGTCTGGCAGCTTCGGTAAGGTACTTCCTTCTCAAGCATTGTGCAACATCTCTGAAAAAGAGGGAAAAATATTTATCTTAAGAGCACAGAAGCTACTGTCTACATTGGAGTAGGATACTTGGTCATAGAACGCTAGGAAAATGGCAAATTGTTTTTGCTTCAGGTGAAAACTATTTTGGCCTAGAAATGACAGCAGAGGCCTTTACAGTTGATCTTCACCTAAAGAAATATACCATACAAAACTTTTTCTGCCCACTATTGTGAATTCAGACTGTTAGGGGTGTACCGGATCAGCATTTTCAGAGTCTGGCCAGAACTGGATTCTCTCATAGAATCCAGCTGCATTATCCTGCTGAATAATCCAGCTATAACCAAAACTTTTTGCAACAAAATTGTTATAATTCATCCAAGGAAATATGAAGCCAGAGAAACGAAAAGGAAACTGCCTTGAACATATCCAACAGTCTTCTGTCTAATGATGGTAATCATATGTATTTCAGATCTGTATATTAAAATTTTGCTCGGTTGATTGTAAAGCTGATGGAATAAAAGAGATATACTCATCCTTTAAGACCAATTTCCACTCGGTAGAATTTTCTGAACTGGCGGAACTTTTCATAATAAAAAGGCATTCAACCCTAAATTCTTATTCAAGTAGGAAGCGACAATTTGTCCTGCAAACAAAAGAATTTCTTCCCACTCGGAAATTCTGCTTACTGAAAATCAGTTTTAAAGAATAAATCTTTTATCTAACTTAAGTAAAATAAAGAGGTTGATGATAGGGGACATCTAAACCTGTAGCTAGCCTCCTTCCCCCTTCTTTGCCGATCTCATAAATCCTAATACTTTGTTCTTCTCCTTTCGATTACTGTTATACTCTTGTTATTTGTTATATCTTCACTGTCATAATCAGATTTGACATTCTCTGTACACATTCACAGTTCTAAATAACATTTAAGAAAATCCGGTAGATTTCTGGATTTTGAGAGCAAATCCAGCCGGAAACGAACTTTTGAAAATCAGCAATCCGGTGCCGGATTACCCCTAGACTGTACAGTATTTTGGGGACACAATGGGCATGTTTGGAAAGGAATCATTTGCTAAAATGTTTTAGAAAGAGGAAAGGGCATTTATCGTTCAGATGATAATGGATTCCTGTGTCAAGCCAGAAAAAATTAAATATACACCAAAGTTGGTGGTAATGTTGTGTTTCAATTGATAACCAACAGTCCTAGCTTAAATGGTGTGAGAAATGTATGGCTTTTTATTAAAGAAACAAAAGTAATTACTTTCTTGACTCTCCAAGACAGTGGATGAGTACATTTTTTTCCTGTTCTAAAAATTGCAGAATTTTCCTCTGAATTTGTGAACAAGCCATTCTAACTGATTCAAAGTCGTATCAAAGAAGTCACGACAATGAGATGTCATTCGATAAAATATTGACATATTCTAATACAATTTGTAGTTCTTTTACAGTTATTCAACTGCTTCTTTATAATATTTTTGTAGCTCATTGACACGATTTGACTTGTGCATCATCTTTTGCTGACAAATATCCTCCATGATAAATTTGAGAAGCCTGTGCAATACTTGTGAGCCCCAAGTGTATTTCTACTGGTGAGATTGATATCCAGAACAAGCCAATTGTTCCGATTCAATGTTCAGTGGTAGGCTAAACAAACTTGAGAAACTCTATTTCAAAACACAGACTTTTCATATTGATTTTCATTGAGCTGAATGCCATTTCTCATTTCTTGGTTTGATGTGGCCTAAAAGTTAAAGGCAAAGAAACTTGGGTCATTTGCAGTCCTAATACCACAAACTCTACCCAAAATGCAATGGTACTGCACAATAATAACTACTGTTTGGCCGTTGTTTTAAGGGGGAAAATAATCGTATTCTTTAATTCAAGAACATACTTAGTAATTTTGAAGCCCTAAACTTAACAAGCTTGTACTTGTTGTAGTGCATTTTTGTGCTCAGTGCTTGTTAGGAAATCTATATGGCGGTTACCAAGGGCAAGTAGCGTGGCATAGGTTAGGATTTCAAATTTGATTTGATCGGCCTACAAATGTAACACCTAGTAACAAGGATGCCACTGCTAGATAAAGGAGGAATTGCTCCATCTTTTATGACTATTTATCCAACTAGTTTGAGTCATAGGTGGAAGACATGGCTTCTAGGTTCTTGCTGATGGACAAGGCCTAATTCTTGTAACAGAAAGGGATGACAACAAAACACACCAGTTGAGCAAAACTGTTGCAACTCTTGTCTTAAAATGGAAGGCACTTCTAGGCCTATCAGCACAAACATATCATTCAAAATGAATTTTATCCCATTTAGCCATTTTTATTTTGCTTCAGTTTTGACGAAAGATTCGAAAAACTTGCCAACGCCATATCAACTCTTTGAACGAAAGGAAAACATTGTAAACAAAAGATATTTTGCAAAAATCCGAAGCCATGCCTTAGGGTTGGTTTCCATATAATCTTAAGTAGTCTTATGATAGTCAGTCTGCAGCTCTCTTAAAACTCCTTACGATTATATGGAAACACCAATTTTCGCAGACAGTCTTAGGATCAGTTGACCAAAGTTGAACATATTTAACTTTTACGACTGCAAAAGACAGCTAGACTATCAACGATGCCGGGAAAGCATTGTAACGAATGGAAAAGTAGAACATGGTTCTACAATGTCACCGATGCATCGCAGATGTCGGAACAAGAGTGTTTCCATTAAGAAATATTTGCCTGCAAACCAGTGCTGATGCATCGCAGGCACCTTCCAATTACATGGAAATGGAAACATGCTTATGATTATATAGAAACCAGCCCAAGGACTCCTTATGCTTGTATGGAAACACAAATCTTTGAACCGCAGATAGTTGTGTCACCTCTATTGTTAAGAATTAATCATTAAGAATCAATTCTTCTGACACAATTCACATTGTTCTTGACCTAGAGATTGAAGACTCTGAATCAGTGGACAGTTCTTTGAACAATTGCCCTCCTTGCAGATCTTTACAGATTTCTTAAGATCATTAGAGCTCCTTAAGACTATATGGAAACAGATCAATGGGGAGACTGACACAGGCAGTCTCAGATATTCTGCGACTCTCTCAATACTCATTAAGATTATATGGAAACCAGCCATAAAACTAAGGAATTTATAAACTTTGAGAGGGCTTTGGTAATGAATGTACAAAAAAGTATATTGCTGAACAGGAAAATTGCAACAAATATTTTTGGCCCACATCCTCAATAATTAGGCTTTGTTGGAGCAGTGAGAAAATCTGGTCTTGCCCATAAATTAAGGCAATAAGTTGACCAACAAATTTAGATTTTAAAATAAAGTTGGGCAGACAATTTTGATACCCAGGAATAGAGATTTATAGGTTGCCTAGCAAAGCAGCATGGAGTCTCAAACTCGAAAATTCTTTCACACTAAGCAAGCTTCACCACACTCTGTAGAAACGTTGTATCAGAAGCTACATTAGAATAAAAAGTCACTTGCTTGCTAACAAAATAGGAAAGCTAGGGTTAGGCAGGCTAACATTGTTCAGCACTAGCAAGCACCCTACTGCAAAGATGTTGTATCCTCTGACGAGCATGAGTTTGTGTCTAAGACGACAGTATAACACTGTGGCCTTAGCACATAAAGAAACAAACCAAAGATCTTGTCTTTTCCAGGGCGAGATTCAACAATTTAATCTCTTTGATGTTTTGGAAGTGCAATGGGCCTAAGAGAAATGGTAGATTGGCTTTCTGTGACAATGATGTGTATGTATAAAATTGTGTTTTTCATTGAGCAGCCCTACTCTTCTCCAGCATTGTGGGAATTCCTGGAAATGCTGGAAAGCCCTTCATCCTCTAGCAGGACATTTAGCCCCCACAATCAGGTGTAAACAAGCAAAAAACTTGATCTTCCCAATGTTGCTGCTTCGTCATGGACAGCAAGAAGCCACAGCTTCAAAATAATTTAAAATATAACCATAACTTTCAAAAACAAGCTCTTTTTCTCTTCTGCTATATTACGAATGGCCTTCAACTTGCCCAAGAAGAGATTGAAAGCCGAATATTCTCTAAGTGCAAACAGAAGCTGGGGGATTTCATAAACAAAACTATATAGTACCTTTACACGAACAATTTTGGCTGAAAGATCATTTCTTAGTTATCCAAAAGAACTTCAATTTACTTTCAATTAGTTGTAGCTGTATGTAGAATTACAAGATATATTAGTTGGCTATAGTGTCTAGTTAATGACTTCATAATTTTTTTATGCTTAACGCAAATGGTTGGTCAAAGAAACCACACGCAATGTTCATACAACAGAACATGGTGCCTTGTCATCCATTTTGAAGATCACTAGGAGGTGCAATACTTTTGCTCACCTAGTGTATAATAACGCGCTCTTCTTCTTCGTTGTGCAGGGCCAGAAGTTCAGAACATTTTTCATGTGTTGCCAGACACTGGTGGTACAAAATATTATGAAAAAGCTGAGAAAGCACTGAACGACCATCCCACGACACCAGTAAACACTCAAACGTTTCTTGGAAAGTGCAACTGGATCATAAACTTCAATAGAAGAGCAACGATGAAAAACATACTGATATCTTTTCTTTCTAGATTAAATAGAAAGAAAAGATCTCAGTATGTTTCTTCTATTGAAGTGAATATTCTTTATGAAAGATGCCAGTTTAGAAAGATGCAACAAAATGGAGATCAAATGATCAATCAGTATGTTGTCCAGCTAAAGTAAAAAACTGAATCATTTGATTATGGGGACCAGACAAGTAATCATATGCGGCATCAAATAGTTTCAACATGCAGATCACAGGAATTGCGTAGTAAGTTTTTGGACAAGGGCTACAAGTTAACTTTGACAGAGTTGCAAGATACAGCATCCAATTTTGAAGTGGAACAACAACAATCTAAAATATGGCACTGCCAAAAGCCAGTGTCATTTGCCTCAGTACAAAGTCAAGTCATGAAAGAGAGAAAGGGAAACCGCAAATGAAACGGCTAATGCAACTCGCTTTAGATGTGGGGAAAAAGAGCACCTTCCAAGAAACCTTAAGCTGTCTAGCAAAGAATGAAATGTCTATTAAGTGTAAACAAACAGGGCATTTTACAGTTGTTGTAAGACAAAGACAAGTCACGGCTCTTGCAATAAGGTGACAATATATGAATTCAAACCCAGACTCTCTATTTTGAGCATTATGTAATCGTTATTTATATGAAAGGAATTGTTGTTTTGTTCATTGTTCGAGGCTTGTTGCTTCTTCTCTGTTCTGATCTGTAGTAAACTACCAAATTTGCATTGGCGATGAAGATATGCAATGGCACAGTTCCCTCTACAGCCTATGCTTTCATTTGATCCAGACACGGCTGTTGGTACAAGCTTAGCTTTCTACTTAGTTGGTACTTTCACGAGAGTACCAGAGAGGCTATCTGAAGCTTTATAAATCATGCTGATGATCAAGAAACTACAAAGTCTGTGCGAAAGCTTGTATCATCTTCACAGGTGATCTTCCATAGCAAAAAGCACCATTGCAAAGCAAAATCACCAAAATATATTAGAGCAGTGTCATTGACAGAGGAATAGAAAATTGTAAATCCATGCCAAAAACTGCTTGACATAATAATATTGAAATTGGACTCAAAACATAGCTTTCTGAAGATTTTAATTCATTAAAATAATGGAGGAAGGTGAACCAGACTAGTTTGAAGTAGGATACATTGTGTGGAAACATTAATTATACAATTACGAACAAAATGCCAATCCATGAGCAAAAATTCTATTTTTCCCTAATTTCAAGTGACCAGAGTAATATTTTTCATAATTATATGACTCTCCTATCTGTACGAATTTGTGCAAATCCTTAGGCATAGACATGACTCTTTTACATAAAGTGAGTCCCAATTTCATCTTTCTTCGCCCTTTTTTATTTTCAGTTGTGAAGCGAATTTTTTCAGATTTTTGGCATTGAAGTTGCAAAAAGATTATAGCTTAAGTAATAGGCAAATTGCAAATGTTATTGACTTAATTGTAGAGACTAGTAAATTGTGATTAACTATAGGAAGAAACCTACCAAAACATAAATACAGCTGTAATCAGAGGTGTGGAAGTGGAGAAATGTTCACCTGAAAGTTACTAAAATTCTGCCAACAACATCAATTTCATCAGAAATTGCCCTGACTTTTGGCCGCATCAATTTCTTCCAACTTCAAATTGTCATATCTCTGCATCCACAAGTCTGATTTTGCTGAAATTTGTTCTATTAGGTATGCCAAAGTATGCTTGTTGACAAAAAGTAAAACATAATGAACATTTAAAGTTTCATTTTTACCTATTTATTAACTATTTTCGCAATCTGGATCACTGTGCATCAGCTTGAACTTGATGAGCAAAGTCAACATCTTACAAACTTCAGTGCAACTGTAGGCCACTTCGGGTATACTCGTTTGAAATATGGTACAAATACCACAGCAGAGTTGTTTCAACACACCCTACAACAGCACTTAATGGGTGTCCAGAGTAAAAATATAGCTGATGATATTCATCGAACCATCAGCCTTATACCACATGCATCAAAGATTATGCTAAGAATACTGACAAAAAGGTTGGAGGGAAAGGTCAGAGATTTTATCAGTAAGACACAGTTTGGATTCAAGAAAGGATGTGGAACCAGAGAAGCAACTTGGGTTATGCGGATGCTATGTGAGAAGGTTCTAGATCATGGAAAAGAGGTTTTTATATGCGTTGTTGACTATGAGAAGGCATTTGACAGAGTGAATTGGGTAAAGATGATGGATACTTTGAAACAGTTAGGAGTTGACTGGCGAGACAGGAGACTGATTTGGGAGCTATATATCAAGCAGCAGGCAGTAGTCAGGGTAGCGGATGAGTACATGGAAACATGTAGTATTGGCAGAGGTGTGAGACAAGGCTGTAGCTTATCCCCTTTACTATTCTCAATTTATGCAGAAAGGATGATGGTAGAAGCATTGGATGTTGTTGATGAGGGTGTAAAAGTGGGAGGGAGTTTGCTAAGAGATATAAGATTTGCAGATGAACAAGGCATGGTAGCAAAGACAGAAAGAGGACTTCAAATTATAATGAATAGATTAAATGATGCATCAAAAGAATATGGTATGAAGATTAATATAAAGAAGACCAAAGTTATGAGGGTCTTCAAACAAGGTGGTGGCAATGTAAGTATAGTTTTAAACGAGGAAAGAATTAAGCAGGTACCACAACTCTGTTATTTGAGGTCGTTGATAACAGATAATGGTAGCTGTAGTAAAGAAATCAAGGCAAGAATAGGAATGGCAAAAACAGCTTTCAACAGACGGAGAGAACTACTCACCAGAGGTATTAGTTGGAAAGTGAAAAATAAGACTATTAAAACTGTAATTTGGAGTGTTCTTTTGTATGGGTCAGAGACATGGTCATTAAAGATGGAAGATATTACAAAGATAGAGGCATTCGAAATGTGGATATGGAGAAGGATGGAGAAAGTAAGCTGGGTAGAACGGAAAACAAATGAAGAAGTGTCGATAATGGTAGAGGAAAAGAGAGAGCTGTTGGATAGAATTATGAACACTAAAAAGAGATGGATTGGACACATTATCCGTGGTAATGGCTTGTTGAAGGAAGTAATAGAGGGTAGAATAGATGGAAAAAGGAAGAAAAAGGATTGGAATGCTGAGTGAATTGAAAGATGATGGGTATGCCAGCATGAAAAGAAGGACTGATAACAGAGAGAGCTGGTGAAACTGGATGCCAAGAAGGACCTGTCAGCAGACAGAACACTACAGATAGATTCTTGCGTTTGGTAGCAGAAATGATGACCATGACAATGCACTTGAGGCATACCTGACAGAGATTGTCAGAAAAAGGACTTGTACTGAACAGTTTCAAATCCACTTCTTCGAACAGAACTCTGGCTTTTTGGCCAAATATGTTCAGAAAAGGGCACCCAACCAGACCCCTGGAAGTGGCAGATCTCAACAATGCTACAGTGCCAACCAATATACAAGAGATCTGTAGTTTGCTTGACATGGCCAACTACAGTGCCATACAATATACCAAACTTTGCAACTAAAACCAGCCCTTTACCGGAGTAGAATGTGAAAAATGCCAATTTTCAATGGAAACAAGTTTATCAGAAAGCCTTTAATAAATTGAAAGCAGCCCTCACAACTGCTACCGTGATGTCATATTTTGACAAGTCAAGATATATCCATACTCACTATTGATGCAAGCCCAGTAGGAATTTCTGGAATCTTGGCATAACAGACAAATGATTCTAGTGATTATCATATCTTGACCTAGTAGAACCTTGGCCTCAGTCAAAAACGATATTTTGAAACCGAGAAAGAGGCTCTTGGTATTGTCTTCTAGCTATTGAACACTTTCAACAATACTCGTTTGGTCACTCATTGCCTTTGATAACTGATGATAAGTCTCTAGAGACAAGAGAGCAAAGACCTCTGCCAGAATTAAAATTGGATTCTTAACCTCACAACCATATGATTTCTTGGTTGTCTATAAATCAGGTGCATCATTTCCAACTGACTACATGGCCAGACATCCAGCAAAAGCAAGTGTTTAAGCACAGAAAAAGATTACAGAAGAATAAATTCACTTTCTTACCATGAATTTCATCCCCAAAGCTATGTCAATGGAGGAAATCATCTATGCATGTATTGATGACAGAGAAATGAAAGGTCTCAGAGTGGAATTAAAGCTAAAGCACTGGGACATGGATCCTGTTAAGCCATATAAAAAGCCAAAGATGAACTAACTCCCCAGTAGTCTAAACAATATTATATTATGCAGAACACCAACTGCCCTACCAGCTTCCCTTAAGGTAGAGCTTCATTACAAACACTTTGATTGCGATCCATAGCACCCCAGCAGTTTGCCACCACACAACCAGTATCAGGTGATTGCTCAAAAGTCAAATTAAATTCAACTCCAGGTGGTTGGAATAAGTGGTGGGATTGGACACATTAAAAGAAATTAATAAACGGGGAGTCAGATAAGTTGGGGGTGGTAGCACATATGCTATGAGAACTAAGATGACACTGCAATGAAGCACTCTATGTTCATAAATCGGGCATCTATGGTTGCGAGCATGTAACAACACAAAAATATTGCTAACAGACAAAAAGAGTTGTTTAAAATATCTACTTGGGACACATTTTCAAAAACTTTTGCCACAAAAGCTAATAAGCAGAGAGCCCTAATAAGAGCAGGGCATTGGAAAATATTTCAAACATTAATTAGCAGGTGATGGCAATTTGGCACTTAAAAGTAGGAGGCCAGGTCATAGAAGAGGCATATAGCCACAGCCAGTAAATGGCCACACCAATAAATCATAAACCATGCATAACTACACTTGCAGAGCAGTTGCAGAAATTTATGGAATGGTTCGATACCTACATGGAACGGTTCGGTACCTACATGGAATGGTTCGGTACCTACATGGAACGGTTCGGTACCTACATGGAATGGTTCGGTACCTACATGGAACGGTTTGGTACCT